>JAEQBH010006803.1:0-85190 GCA_016808115.1 Tetrastigma voinierianum
TAAAAAGGTGTTAGTTACAAAGAGATTTTGATATTTTGTTAAAATTGATATGGGTATTTATGGAAGAAAAGGACAAATACATTTTCTTTTTTATATTAGTATAAATAGTTTCATCACTTCACATTAAACAAGCTATCCTCATGTACGGGAAGTTAGATTGAAATCCAAAATCTCAATAATTTCAAGCAAACAAGTTTGTTGTTGTCTTACATGAAAATATGCATAATGTCTTTAGCTTGACAGTTGTAAACTAATTAGCCACTGAGTTTTTTTTTTTCATTTCATCCGTGGTTCTGCATTTAGTTTCAGCTCATCCATGCCCCTGCCACACAGCTTAAAGCATCGAAAAAAAGGGTATTACAACGCCGTTGATATGGATGCCCACTTGGCTAGCTGTGAGTACCATGATCTTTAAGATCCGCTCCATAGGCCTTTAAATACCCATTTGGCTCAGAAAGCATGAAACAACCCGATTCCACTCCGCCTCATCAAAACCGTGCACACTCCTGGGGACGAGAGCTCCAAAGAGACTCCATTGGGAAAGCAAGGTCAAAATTTTCCAAGGCTTGCTTGAGGCGGTCCATCTGGGATTTCAAGTCCCCAAATCTCATTTATTCTACTATATGGGAAGTTTGTTAAACACTTGTAGCTTTAAAATTCGCAAAAGATATTTATCCCGATCTCCTAGCTCCCAAATCCCATTTCTAAGATTAATATTTGATAAAAGTTAAGACAATGATACGAAAAAAAAATTTCGTTCCTAAAAAAAATGAGATTCTTTCCGGAGGAAAAGGGAGGGATTCTCCAAACCACCTTTGAAAATATGTTTCTGGGTGGTAAGAACATTTCATAATCGACCTTAAAAAAAAATGCATTGTTAATGCATGATAGTATGATTTGAACATATTGATATGTATGAAGAAATTACTGGGCCATAAGAATCGACTTGAAAATAATATGAATGAGATTAGATCTTTGTAAAATGTTCTGAATCACATATAATTGTATGCCTACTTAAGACCGGATAGTGAATAAATAGGGACTAGTGCTACGACACTCTTGTTTAATGCTACGACACTCATGTTTAGTGCTTCGACACTCCTAATTAGTGCTATGACACTCTTGTTTAGTGCTTCGACACTCCTGATTAGTGCTATGACGCTCCTATTCAATGCTTCAACACTCCTGTACTGTATTATAATGTAAATTTGTACCCATCGCATCGCGTACCTATTATTCATTACCTTACCGGGCTCCGCATGCAAACATTTAGTGTATGAAAAGCACATGAATAAGGACCAAGATGTTTATGAAAATAAGACTTAATATGCATCAAGATACTTCACATCACTATAGTGTACCCTGCGCCTGCTCCGACCGTATGATATGTAAAAATTCCTACAGAGAGATGTGAATATGACGACCCACAAAGGATACGTACATGTAGATATATATATATATATATATATATATATATATATATATATATATATATATATATATATATATATATATATATATATATATATATGAATCTTTGATAAGCATGAAATTGGTTAAATGTACTACTCAAACAATATTGCATGCTTGCTTACCGGGATTTGATAATTAAGCTATAAGTGGTTTTGTTTTTATGTATTTTCCTCACTAAGCAATAAGCTTAGCATAGGTGTTTAATCCATGTAGGTGCTGAAGAAGTTGTCAAGGACACCCCGTGTTTGTCAAGGCCAACACAGCCTTAGGTGTCCCCCTTCATAAGACCCTATTCTTTTTGTAATAGAAATGGTTATGTAATATCTTTTTTTTTTTTTTTGTTATAGTGAAACTTGTATTGAAATAAGTAATTTTTTTGAGACCCAAGCATATGTACAAGACTTTTTAAACACCAATATGATTGTAGATTTACTTGGTTATATATATTTTATAGTCTTGAATTTTTATAATTCAGACTTTTGAAGTATGATTATGTCATTTTTTTACTTTTTGCTGTTGTTCTTGCCAATTTGCCAAAGGCAAAAGTTTATAGGTTCAGCCTTGTGGCGTCCCCTCACTTGCCATAGTTATGGGGTATGGGCGTTGCAATTTAGTGGTATCAAAGCCTAGGTTTAAACGTTTCTGTAATAGTTCATAAGTTAGAAGCGTATGTATATAGTATTGTGTTGGCCTATTGCGAATGTCCTTGTTTTCTGCATAGGATGGATCGACCCCAAGAACCCTGTTGAAGAGGCTGTTGAAAGTGTTAACCTAAGGGAACGAGGGTTATCAGCTTCTAAGCCTTCTGAATCAGTCCAAAGTGAAAGCAATGTCCCTAATGATCCAACAGAAGCTTTGTTAAAGATATCTCAAGATATGACTCAGGGTTTGGAAAGGTTGACAGCTCCTAAAGCTCTAATATATATGGTGAGAAGACATGGGGCGGAAGAATTTCTTGGGACAAGTTTGGAAGAATCCGATAAAGCCGAGTATTGGCTTGAAAAGCTTCAAAGGGTATTGGAGGAGGTGAGATGCTCTCCTAAGCAAAGAGTAGCCTGTACGACCTCACTTTTACAAAGTAAGGCTTATGATTGGTGGAAGCTTGTCTTGAGGGGTCCAAGGTTTCTGGACCCTATGCCTTGGGATTTCTTTGTCCAAGAGTTTCGGGCAAAGTATGTCACTGATATGTACAAGGAGGCCAAATGGAAGCAATTTATGAATTTAAAGCAGAGAAGCCTATAAGTGGCTAAGTACAAAAAATAATTTAGCCATCTTAGCAAGTATGCTCCAGAGTCAGTTCTCACCGAAGCATTTCGGTGTAGACAATTTGAGGATGGTTTGAATGAGTCTATCAAGAGATATTTAGCACCTATGACTTCTCTCCAACAGGTGAATTTTTATCAGTTGGTACAAGTTGCTATGAAGGTGGAGAGGTCTGAAGCAAGTAGCAAAGAAAGGTTTCAGAAGAAGAAGTTTTCAAGAGGAGCTTCTTCCTCCTCAAGTAAAAGAGCTAGAGATAGTAAAGTTGAATCAAGCAGATAGTTATGTTAGAAGAAGACAAGGTGGCCTAGAGGCACCTAATTGGTAGAGGCATGTCCTATGACAAGGAGAAAATCTTAAAATTCCCTATATTTCCATGGGTGGTATTCGTTTTGCGCATGGGTGCACCGGAGGGTGCTTCGTGATGTGGAAGTATTGTGACCATTTCTCACAATCATTCAAGAGAACTGGCAGATTCTAGGAATCCTCAAGGCAGTGGTCGTGGAGGATCAATGGTACCTCTAGCGACTCGTGATCAAGGTAGAGGTCGAGGTGTGTCAGCGATAACATGAGGACGGAGGTACAAGTGTCAAAGACGTTGGATCGGCCCATGCCTACCCAAGACGAGCATATGCCATGAAGGCCGTGGAGGATCGTGATGCTCCGGTTATAGCGGGTATTTTCTCTCCTTATGATACTGAGATGCATGCTTTGATAGACCCTGGCTCTACTCATTCATATATATGTACCAAGCATGTGTTTGATAGAATGCCATCAGTAGAGCAACTACCGTATGATATGCATGTGATTAGTCCCCTGGGGCATAGTGTTAATGTTAACAGAGTATATATGAATTGCCCAATAGTGATTAATGATAGAGAGTTTCCTGCTGACTTGATTGATTTGCCTTTCCATGAGTTTGATTTGATATTGGGGATGGATTGGTTGTCTAAGCATAGGGTCATAGTTGATTGTGATAAGAGATCGGTAGTGGTTAAAAGTTTTTACCGCACTAAGTGATAGTATGGTATTCGAGCTGTCCATCGTCTGTCGTGATTTTTAGCTTATGCAAGCCCGACGATTTCTGAGAAAATGATGTGAGGCCTTTTTGGCTTTGGTGCGTGACTCTAAAAGAGGTCAAATAGAATTGGAAAATATCTTTGAATATAGAGAATTTTTTTCAATTATTTCTCGAAGAGCTACTCGCATTCTAATTGAGGAGAGGTGATTTATCTATCGGGAGATTTTATAGAACAATCCCTATTTTGAGCACCCTACATGATGGCTCCAACTGAGTTCAAAGAGCTAAAGATTCAACTACAAGAGCTTTTGGATAAGGGGTTGATCCAACCTAGTGTTTCTCCTTAGGGTGCGCCTGTTTTGTTCGTGAAAAAGAAAGATGGTACTCTACGAATGTGAATTGATTATCAGATTAACAGATGACAAAGGAAAAACAAGCACCCGTCGCCAAGAATCGGATCTATTTGATCGGGCCAGAATGAGCGCAAGATAGACCTACACCGTGTGTGGTACTATCAGTTGTGAGTAAAAGATGTCGACGTGCCAAAGACAACATTTAGGACCCGATATGGCCATTATGAGTTTTTAGTAATGCCATTTGGGTTGACTAATGCACCGACGATATCTACGGGATTTGATGAATTAAAGGTGTTTCACCCTATTTAGGACCGGTTTGTGGTGGTGGCCAGGTATTGATGATATATTGGTATATTCCGTAGGATGAGCAAGAGCATGAGCAAAGATCTACTTAATAGTTCTACAAACTCGAGAGAAGAAGTTGTATGCCAAGCTTAGCAAGTGCGATTTTTTGCTAAAGGAAGTTTCATTCCTAGGCCATATTGTGGCTGTAGAGGGTATAAGAGTTGATCCCGCTAAGATTGAAGCTGTGGTGAATTGGAAACCGCCCCGAAATGTGACCAAAGTGAGAAGTTTCTTAGGCCTAGTAGGATATTATAGAAGATTTGTGAAGGGATTCTCTGTCATAGCTTCTCTACTCACCAAATTACTCAGAAATTAAGTAAAGTTTGAGTGGATAGATAAATGTCAAGATAGTTTTGAGCAATTGAAGGAAATGTTGGTTGAAGCACCAGTATTGACGCAGCCTACCCTTGGTAAAGAGTATATCCTGTATAGTAATGCTTCAAGAATTGGTCTGGGTTGTGTGCTAGTGCAAGAGGGTAAAGTAGTGACATATACATCTAGACTATTGAAGCCCCTTGAACAGAATTATCCTACACATGATTTGGAATTAGTTGTGGTAGTATTCGCTTTGAAAATATGGCGACACTACTTATATGGTGAAAAATACAAAATTTATACAGATCATAAAAGTCTCAAGTATTTGTTAACATAGAAGGAGCTTAATTTGAGGCAACATTGGTGGCTAGAATTGTTTAAAGATTATGATTGCATCATAGATTACCACCAGGAAAAGCTAATGTGGTGGAAGATGCCTTAGCAGAAATACGGTGTCAGCTTTAGCACTGCAGTTCAGTAAATGGAGAATAACGCCAAATGGAGTGTTATTATCTCAGTTAAAGGCTCAACCTGTTTTGAAGCAAATGATAGTTGATGCCTAAAAGGATGATGTTGAATTGCAGAAAAAGGTACAATTGATCAAAGAGGGAGTTTAGACTAACTATTCAAGAAGGAAATGCAAGGTATTATAATACCGGCATTATGTGTTCCGTATGATAAGGGAAGTGAAAAAATAAGTTGCTATATGAAGCCTATAATACAGTATTCACCATGCATCCTGGAGGTACCAAGATGTACCAGGATTTGAAATAGTATTATTGGTGGCGAGGAATGAAATGAGATGTGATTGAGTATGTGTCCAAATGTTTGACATGTCAGCAAGTGAAAGTTGAACATCAAGTACCGTTTGGGTTATTAAACCCTATTCCGGTTCCACAGTGGAAGTGGGACAATATTGGTATGGATTTTTTGTCTGGTCTTCCTCTCACACAAAAGAAGTATGATTCAGTATGGGTTAGTTGATAGTCGGTCGCCCATTCCGGTACCGCCTTCCGTGATCGCTATTCTACGGATCGACTAATGGTGCCATAAGGTGGATGATTGTGCGATTACATGGTGTGCCGCTTATTGTAGTCGGATAAAGATCCGCTGACTTACGAGGTTCGGTTGGATTACGCTAAATTGAACTCGTTGCTTAATTTCAGTATAGCATTCCACCCACAGACAAATGGATAGTCCGAGAGGTTGATTCAAGTGCTTGAAGATATGCTTCAGGGATGTGTTATGGAATTTCCTAGAAGTTGGGATGGGTATATTTTATTGATGGAATTTTCCTATAACAATAGTTATCAGGAAAGTATTGCTATGGCACCGTATGAAGCCTTATATGGTCGAAGATGTAGAACTTTCGTATGTTGGACGAAATGGAATTAGCATAAAGTGATTGGTCAAGACATAGTGAAAGACACAGAGGATAAAGTTTAGGTTAAAAGCTCCAAGTGACCGACATAAGTCTTATGTTGATTTGAAAAGAAAATATATTGTATATGAAGTCGGTGACAAAGTATTCTTGAAAGTATCACCGTGGAGGAAGATACTCAGATTTGAAAAGAGATGGAAGCTGAGTCCAAGATTCATTGGCCCATATGAGATTTTAGAAAGAATTGGACCAGTGGCCTATGGTTGGCACTCCCTCTAGAGTTAGCCAAGTTGCATGATGTGTTCCATGTGTCTATGCTTCAGAAATACTATTCAAATGAATCGCATATCCTGCTAGTACACTAAGTACAAGTGCAACAGGATTTCTCGTATGATGAAGAGCCAAAGGCTATTCTAGCTTGTGAAGTGAAGTGGTTGCGGAATAAACAAGTACCATTGGTGAAAGTGCTCTGGCAACACCATGGCATGGAAGGAAGCTACTTGGGAGCCAGAAGTGACTATGAGGGCAGTAATTCAACTTTTTTATTCAAGGACGAATTTTTATAGAGAGAATTTGTAACACCCCAAATTTATATCTCAGAAGTTATTATAGTTTAGAGGTATAATAAAAGTAAAATTTGTATTTTCTAAAAATTTAAGTGCTAAATGTGAAAAATTACATAACTGATATTTTTAAAGAAGTAAAGGTGATAATGGTAAAATGTCTAATTAGGGAGTTAAGAGTCATTAAGTTAAAAGAGTATGTGTTATTATAGAATATGAATAAGTTGACTTGCAAATTAATGGGAATTGGAGGAATGAAATGCAAGGGCCAAAATATGAGTTAAAAGAGGTAAAGCCAAACATGGCCTTATAACAAATGAGATAAGACCAAAATTTTTCTTTGAATGAGAGAGAATTTCATTTTGGGCAAAGTGAGAGCTAGGGCATCTGTTGGAGGAGAAGAAGGCTATTTTTCGGTGTGTCGTTCTCCATTTCGGGCGTCTGAATTTGTTCAAGTAAAGTGAGTTAAGAAAGGAAGAAGAAGTGAAGAAGAAGAATCAAGGTTAGAAAACCCTAACTCTCCACATCTTTGATTTTGGTTGGTTCGAGGTTGTTTTGATGGTACTTTTAGGTTGTTTTGAAAGTGTTTATGGTTAAAGACTGCTATGTAAAAAGAGATGCATAGGTTTTAAGTGATTTGTTATCAAAAGCCCTTCCTTAAAACCCCTTGCTTTTGTGTTTTGGCCATAATCTCATCTACAGATCTCTATATTGATGATTCCAATCGACATGGATAAGACTCATGGATAAAATGTCTAGAAGAAAAGAGACTTAAATTAGTCCGTAAAGACCAAGTAATTTTGGTGTTCGTAGATGGAACAAAACAAAGTCGAAAATAGGAAAATTTGTGGTTGTGTCATGTTTTGTATTTTAGCCATACTCGCCATTAGGACCTCTAATTGGTAGATTCAAATTTCGTGTAATCTAGACTCTTGTAGAATAACTCCTAAGAAGGAAGTAGATCAAATTAGCCCTCTCATGGTGCCTAGTAAATTTTGGAACCCGACCGAGCCAAATGCAGTTCCTTCCCATGCCTCAGCCGGTCATAAGCCGAGTTTACTCATCCAAATTGAGTGTCAAATCGTAATCTAGACTTCTAGGAGAGCAATTTTCATGAAGAAATTATTGCAAAATTGTGTTGGGAGTGTCCTTTTCTAAGGACCATTTTTTGTAAAATGGATATGATAGAATTATAAGGGAAGTGCTGTCAAAATTTCCCTAGAACCCGTTTTCTTGTACTAGCCATAACTTCGCTTCCTATCCTCCAAATTGGATGATTCTAGTTGGGAAAGAACCCTAAGAAGTAGACCTACAAAAAGATAGAAGGTATTGAGAAGCAATTCTGAACCTATGTCCCCTTAGACTCCAAGTGAAGATACTGTGGTTTTGCTTCTTAACATGGTGGTTCTGGTGTTTTAGCCATAAGTTAAGTTATAATAATACAAATGAGATGATTCCAATTTCTACCGAAAATAGACTCATAGAAATACAACTTTCATGAAAGAAGTTTGAGTAAAATACATCTCATTTGTTCCCAAAAAACTATGTAAGTGAAAGTGAAAAATATGTTTACGGGTGGTAAGAACATTTCCCATAATCGTGTTTCCCTAAGACTTCGATTAGTGCTACGATTAATCTCCTGTTTAGTTCTTCAAGACTCTCGATTAGTGCTATGGCACCCTTGCTCAAAGGTTTCAGACTTTGTACTGCATCAGATTCATCAGGATCTTCATGCACTGCTTTTTCATTCTACTACCTATGCAGTAAACATTTTATATCAAAGTACATGAATAAGGACCACATGTTTATGAAAATAAGAATTTATCGGCATCATCATATTTCTATACTCAAGACTTTAGTGTACCCTGCACCTCTTATTCCGACTGTATGATATGTAATCCACAGAGAGATCAATATGATGACCAGAAGGATACGTGCATGTATATATATATATATATATATGTTATATATATATATATATATATATATATATATATATGAACATGTATACATGAAATGGTTAAATGTAATTACTCAAATAATATTGCTTATTTATCAGTATTTGAGATTGTTATATATATATATATATATATATATATATATATATATATATATATATATATATATATATATATATATGAACATGGTAAGTATGAAAATGGTTAAATGCAATTACCTGAAATAATATTGCTTATTTACTGTATTTGAGAATAGTTATAAGTGGTTTTGTTTTTATGTATTTTCCTCACTAAGAGATAAGCTTAACTTGGGTATTTAATCAATGTGGGTGCTAAAGAAGTTTTCAGGGACACCTCGCGTTCGTCAAGGCCAACACAGCCTTAAGAGTCCCCCTTCCTAGGACCCTATTCTTTTTGTAATAGAAGTGGTTGTGTAATATCTTCTTTTTTTTTTTGTTATAGTGAAACTTGTATTGATACAAGTAATTTTTTTTAGACTCAAGGATATGTACATGACATTTTAAACACCACTATGGTGGTAGGTTTACTTGGTTATATATATTTTGTAGTCTTGAATTTTTATAATTCAGACTTTTGAAGTATGATTATGTCATTTTTTACTTTTTTCTTGAGTTGTTCTCAATTATTTGCCAAAGGCAGGTTTATAGGTCTCGGCTTTGTGTTGGGGTAGGGGCGTTACACACCGAGCCCACACCCAGGCCTATTATTGGCCAATCATGCACGCATGCAACCACCTATGTCGTGGAAGTGTGACCATCGCAACGACAAAAGCCCCGTGTCAAAGGTGTGCCTAAGACAACACCCAACAACCATAGCAGCCCCCGCCAATCGCTCTCACTCGGTATGGATACAGGCCACTACCTACCGCCCGGCCGTAAGAAGCCATTATCACACACCGACCATCAAGAAATGAATAGGAAGCCAAAGCTTTCGCATCCATTAAAAAGATAAAGAGGTCAGTTCACCTGCATGGAAGAACATCAGGTGTGATTCGTATCACCCCAACCAATTGTATTGACAATGGGCCACAATTCGATAGCCGGGTATATAAGAATTTTGCAACGAGTTGAAGATCAAAAACTCGACCCCACGACACCCATAAAGCAACGGCCAGGCAGAAGCATCTAACAAGACTCTCCTATCAACTCTGAAAAAATGCCTGCATTCGGCTAAAGGAAAGTGGGTAGATGAACTACCAGGGGTTTTATGGGCCTACAGAACAACCAGCCAGAAACCGATTGGGGTATCATCGTTCACCCTCATGTATGGGATAGAGGCCATCATCCCCACATAAATTAGGATACCCACCGTACGAGCAGAAATCCTTGAGAAAGCAAATGCCGAAGCCATAGTCAAAGACCTAGATACAACTGACGAGCTTTGGGAAGCGACAACTATGCACATAACGTCATACTAGCAAAGACTGGCAAACTCACACAACCGACGTGTAAAGCCGCTTACATTCCTACCCGGAGAATTAGTCTTAAGAAGGTCTGAAAACACTGCCAACCAGAGACTTGTGTCATGCCTCAATCGGGAAGGGCCATATGCGATCATTCAGTAGGACGATGTGGTCCTGCTTTGCTGGGGCCAAACGACCCCAGCGAGGGATGTGGAACGCTTATGCACCTTAAAAGTATTATCAAGTAATGTTTTCTTTTGAGGATACTATTATCAATAAAGATTTTTTGTGATACTTTGAAAAACATATAATTACACCCAAAAAGTCCATGGCATGGTTGTCAGTCCCATCAAGCACCTAAAAGTCCAAGATATTATTGTCATTCCTCGCTGACACTTAAAAAAAGCCCATATATGGTTGTTGTCCTGTTGGCTTCTTAAAAAGTCCAGGTATGGTTGATGTCCTCCTGACATCTAAGAAAAAAGACAAGAGAGGTCCAGACATGGTTGTTGTTTTATTGGGATATTTTATCAAACATGACTCGTGTTCTGATAAGTATCTTGTTATTACATTAAAATACGCTAAAAAGTGCCAAGGATTACAAGAATTGATACGCCAAAGTCTCATAAATGGCTTAAAACTAACATAGGAAGAAGTCACCTGCCTCTACAACGACATCCCCATTGATCCTTCGTCGCTCGCCTGCATGTACCCTACAACCTTGGCTTCAATGGTTGTCAGCCAAGGGCACCCTTAGTTCGCAAAAACTTTGAGTAAAGGGCTCAGACGCATGTGCCATACGGAATCCCATCCGTCACTCCCGATATGCCCAAAAAGTGCTATTTCGACCCTATTTCAGATAGTTTTGAGTGCTTTTTGCGCACTAATCATGTCAATTATGCTAATTGAAGTGTTCGTGTGTTCTTAGTATCACTTATGCCGCTTAGAGGTTATTTTTGCATGGTTTTGCAGGGTTTTGCGCACTCGAGAGTTCAATATCGAGACATATGCTAAACCATGAAGATTGAACCTATTCTCCATCACCATCAAACATACCAAAAAATCAAAGAAAGAATGAAGGCAAAGTGATAAAAGTCGTGGCAAGATAGGAGCAAGAAAGCCATGCAGTTGAAGATCAGCAATTCCGTGGATTTTCATAATATTTGCGAATTTACTGATTGCGAAAATTTCAACATAGCTAGTACTCGCATCCTAGCTGAAATCGTGAATTTTCGCTGCACCCAAGGATTTCGCCTACACCTGCTCCCAGCGAAAAATCCGGGGCCAAGCATCACCTAAAAATTTCGCTAAGCCAGCGAAATTCCCGCTAGCTAGCTTAAATTGCCAATGCCTAGCTTAGTTCTTCTGATTTCATTATTCGTGATTTCGCTACCTAGCGAAATTTTTGTGCCTAGCGAAATTGTCTACCCATCCTTTTGTAATTAATGCAAACCGACTTCATTTTGGTGTATTACTTCCTTTGTCCTTATTTTAGCTAAAAATGTTAGGCTTTATTGTAGTTTCACATAAATGGGTGGCCTATATAAACCCCCATAGTTTTTGTAACAAAGAGAGAAGAAATTGGAGAGACAATCCTTTGGCACAAATTTTCACTTTATGTAAATATCTTCGCAGCTTTCACTTAGGGTTTGCTTTTCTCTCTTCTCTCTCCTCTTTCTCTCATTTTTCTAGGTCACAAACACCCTCTCGAGGATGACAACTCAAGAGATGCTTATTAAGCCTCTTTTCTTTGAAGAGGAAGGAAGCTAGCTTGGTTGTGGGGCGCCATGTCAGTCTCTCATGTGTCAGAATGCTACTGTGCAATCGTATTTATGGCTCCCATCTTCTCAAACTAGGTTGACATTTAATGTCATTTAATTCGCTAATACTTACTCATGCTTTAGGATACAAAGTAGTATACTTATTGCTAGATGCACTGTGGTTTTTTGGGATGGTCTTTACGATTAACAAATGATGTCAATGTCAGTTTTAAACCGAAGTGCTAGATGCCGTTACCTATGTTGACCTCAAATAGAGTGATTCTAAGGTTAGGTTTGTAACCTGCCTGCAAGAATCGCAGTTTTCATCACTTTTATGAATTTCACCTGTTGATTATCATACGCTTAGTGTTATTTTTACTAATCTTAACCTTTTGCAAGTTCGCTGGGTGCTCTTCAGGTGTCTCAGCCAGGTACGCTTATGCAAAGATCGGGACGTAGGAATACCAGTAGATTACAAAGGATCAAGACACCCGCCAAGACACACAGGAAAACAAGGATCCCCAACCCGAGGAATGTTCAGAGTCGCCCGTAGTACCCCACTCGAACTAACCGGGCCATGTAACCATGAGGGATCACATCCAACCTCCCTGTGTTCCCTCCCGCATCGTATCTCCCCGCTAAGGATGGAAGCAAAGGAGGTCCCACTGCACCCTACTCTCACATATCATGGTATAAAATGAAAATCCATACACATATAAGGGATTTTGAGGAAGTCTGCACTACCTTTGGCGAGGAATGATGGACATGGATTTTCTTAAGCTGAAAGCAATTCCATTAACCCTAAAGGACAAGGCCAAGATTTGGCTAAACTCACTGAGGCCTAGAACCATTAGAAATTCTGGGCTGAGTCAAGCAGCGGCACCTCGAAGAAGTTCTTCGTTTCATAAGACCAACAATTTGAAAGACAAATTTATACCTTTGCAAACCAAGATGGTGAGAGGTTTTATCAAGTGGTTGGAGATTTATGGAGACCATCAGTTGCATGCCCACATCACGGGTTTGATACATGGATGCTGGTAAACCATTTCTATGGTGGTATGTCTCCCGCCATGAGCAGCTTTGAAACCATGTGTGGAGGAGAGCTTAAGCAAGCATCCCGACGGCTTCATGCAGGATTTTAAATTATGTGGCTGGAAACTTGAAGGGTCGGGATGAGCCAAAACCCTAGGAAATGGAAACAACAGAGGCCCCTCAGCCAACCCTAGGGGAGAGGGATTTATACACGCCAGAGGACATAGAAATGAAAGCTGTAGAATTTCAACTTAGCTAGGAAGGTGGAGGCGTTGAAGGAAAAAGGTTCCATGAAGTGTGCAAGGATCAAAATCCCGGTGACAAATTAATCCAGACACTTCAATCCCAGAACTCAGCGTAATTGCATATCACGGCCCCGCGAAGTTAGATTTATGTCCGAGTGTGCAAATACTGTGAGGACATTACAAGCCACCACAGCAACCCAATGCCTCATATGGAAATACCTACAATTCCAATTGAGAATCACCAACTTTCCCAGCCTCACTCTCTCGCCTATGGCCTCCGTGTGCCAAAACCACAAACGCTTGTTCCCACTTTCAACTACAACCACCACCATCCCATCTCTGTGAGACAAGCCATTTTTAAATTCTGAGTAAGGTGGTAGGCAACTTTGTGGAAGAGCAAAAGGGAATTAATGTGCAACCCGGTACAAAGGATTGAGCATCGTAGAAAGTACACTGAATAAGAGAGAATAGATGGCCAGAGAGCAACCCGAACCAAAAATTGATAAACCTACAGTATCTAATCACCAAGATCAACAAGGCCGGAGGCACAAGAAAGAGGAAGGTTCCTCCCAACAAACCCGAAAGGAATTATGAGGTAGATCATCCAACACCAAAGAATGGATGAGGCGAAGGCTATAATTACTCCGAGAAGTGGAAAGAGGCTGATCGTACCCCATGCCAAAGCCTGTTGAAGAATCCAGGCAGGGAGAAGAATTGCATTCTGAGCAAATTCTCCTAAGGGAGGACTCAAGGAAAATACAAAGATACCACCCCATTTCCACTGCCAATTTAGAGGCAAGAAGAAGACATCACAGTGTGTATCTTAGAAGTCCTAAGACAAAGAAGGTCAACATACCCTTTGGACATAATCAAACAAGTCCCCGCCATGCAAAATTTTTGAAAGATTCAGACAATCAAGTTAGCTGATTGGTATCGAGAAAAAGGTATTTCTTAATGAATGTCGCGCATAATCCAAAGTAAGAATCCATCAAATACAAGGGATCCGTGATCTCCCACACCCCCTGGCCAATACAGGAATCGCATGCACAAGTCATCGCTTTCGATTTAGAGCTGCGTGAACTCATCACAGATTCTGTGGTACCGCAGTTAGGCTCAGCAACTAACCCGCCAACATCACACTATCATCGGGTCGATGATCAGCAAAACCCTAAGGATAGTTGAGGATGTCTTAGTGAAAATAGACAAATTCTACTACCCAGCTGGATTTTGTAGTGCTCGACAATCGACGCCAATTGCAAATGAACCCAATCATGTGCCAATCATCTCAGAAGACCATTTATGGCCACAACTAATGCAATCATCAATCGCCGGAATATCATGCAACTTACCTGGTAACATGACCTCGGAGTTAAACATATTCCATTTAACAACAAATACAAACCTGCTAGCAAATGAAAATCAAATTGGCGAAGTTGCTTCAAACGGTCGTATGCGTGAAAGCTAAGTGTCCAGGAACTGCATGAATAACACTTGGTGCATCAAGTGTTGAATTACACTGTCTACACGCAGGCAATACTCACCAAAGTCCACTCCACAGACTGTCACCACGAAAGTCCAACAACAAGGAGGCAGCCTCCCGCCCCGATGTCAGCTCGACACCATTTATTCCGACTAGCCTATTCCCGGGCTACGCATTATGCAGCGGAGGGGAGCCATCCGAGGCTCTTGCACGGATCCTCGTAGAGGGATATCGTTCAAATTTTCTGAGCCTGATGACTCCTTGGATGGCTTCGAGAGTAAGGTCCACCCTTGGCACCCTACTCGCTTCGAGCCTCCGCCGCCACGCTGAGATTACTCGCCAGGTTCTCTACTGGGGGCTCCCCAGGAGCCCAGATCAGAGAAGGATCCCATGCCCTCAGCCTGCCACCGAGCGAGCGACAGACTATACAGATCTTCCTCCCTCCCGGCAGCTAGATTCCTGTGGAGTGGAGGTACCCGGATCAGTGGCCAAGGACTCCTACAGAGACGATATGCCTGCCCCGAGCCCGAGATGCAGGAGTCCGCCCGCGCATGTCCCCCCTCCATCTCCTCCTCCATACCACATCCGCACGCAGCAGATACACCGGCCCATCCTACTCAAGACACCATTCACCGGTATAAACACGCCTACCGAGAGAGATAACCGGAGTGATGGATGCTATTCGCTTCATCATGTCATCAGCAACGCAGATCGTAGGTCGACTCAAGATCACCCATGCCGGGCAGCCAGACATGACTAATTCGGTCTTCCTGTGTTCCTGATCGAGATAGTCATGTTAAAGGAAGATCCGCATATCTTGATACCACATAGCACAGTTTCATAGACTCACCACCGTCACGCCACAGTTGAGGTGGTTAGGCTCTCTTTTATGATTTTATAGTTACCAAATTTTAACAACGCCTACTAATTTTGACATTTAGATCATATTGAAAATAGTAAAAGAGGTAAAGGATATTTTGTATGTTTAGTTGCATGCATGTACTAGCCATTTTGGCTATATCAAAGCCATTCAAAGATATATATATATTAATTTCAGATATATACTTTGTGTTCCATCATATGTGTAATCGCTATTTCAATCGAACAATTGAATTGCTTCACTGAACAATTGAATCGTCAATTGACAATTGAATTGCCTTTAAATGGAAAAATTTGAAACCTTGTTTGTCACCTTATGTTAGAACAAATTCCATGTTCGATGAATTTTTAGTCAATAAGTTCCAAAGATGCTTAACTCAACATTTTCCCTGGGCTTACTCCACACACCGCATAACTGCATTGCTTCAATAGTCACAAATTACTGCTTCCTTTCACTTTCGTATAAATTTACTTTTAGGGGCATGTTGGAAACCTAGGGATAGGTTTGTTACCCACATTCAAGACCAATGTGTCTCTTCCAAAAAGAAAAGAAAAGAAAAAGTAAGAAGTAAAAGAAGAGTAAGAAAGAAAAATAAAGTCATATGACTTAAAAACCACACACCGAGGGGGTGTATGGCGAAGCTCAAGCCCTCAAGGCCCAAGCCTTGAATTGGTCGGGAGTCATCGATGAAGGTTCGTTATATGGATGGATAGTAGAGTTTAACGACATTTATAGTGCTCGATTTTCGTCATCTCGAGAGTCCCGGTGAAGCCCGTAGCTCAGGGTCATGGATCCTTTTGCTTGATGCCCTAAACCTTAATTGGTCGGGAGTCATCTCCAGACCGCAATGCTTATTTGGGTGAAATCTGCTTGAGCATTGAATTCGCATAAATGTAGTTGAACAAAGAAAGAAAAGCGCAACTATCCTTATCTAGGCCGCTCAATGCCCAAGCGCTACGCTGCTGCTAGGTCAGGGGAGGGGACAATTTTACAATTTATTGGCTTAGATCTGGTTATAAAGAACCATTAGACTTTGGTGAGAAATTTAGGGTTGAAATTCTTGGAATAAATATTATTCAGGTGTTGTTCTTATGTGTTTCCCAGTTCTTTCATAGCGGTTTCAAACTTAGTGTCAATTTTGAGTTTAAAGTGCACATTTGCATATACACCTTTTTGAATAATAAACTTTGAAAATCAACATGCATCTCCTTTTAGTTTTGCATTGCTATGGGACTAACGGCGTTTGGTTGGGGGAGTGTGATTAGTGCCCCGAAAAGTGCTATTTGGACCACATGTTCGAGATGGGTTTTGGGTGCTTTTTGCGCACTAGTCATGTCGATATGCCAATTGAATGTTCGGTGTTCTTAGTGTATCCCACTTATCTGCGGGTTAGAGTTATTTTGAAGTTTGTTTGCGGGTTTTTGTACCTTGAGGAGTTCAATGCTCGAGACATATGCCTAAACCATGTAGAGATTGTTCATTCCTTGATATCAGGCATATGAAAAATCAAAGAAAGAATGAAGGCAAAGTGATAAAAGTTAGTGCGATATAGGAAGCGATGGGCCAATGGTGAAGATCGACAATTCAATGGGATTTCGCGTGGTCGGTATTTGGGATTACGAAGAATTGCGTCGCGCGAGGAATTTGCAAATCTAGCAATTGTAATTACAAGCTAGACCCCAAGGTTGCTCATAACATTCACTAGCGAAAATCCAGGTTTAGCTATCACCAAAGGCCCCCATTCAAATGGCGATTTATTTAATAGTGAGTGCGATACTGGCGGGGAATTTCCTGTTCTACTTCTCTGCCCATTCAGTTTAGCTGCTGGCCGTTTTTGTACCCTATAATGATTATGCGCTGTGTCATCCTTTTGTAATTAATACAGCCTGACTTCATTTTGGTGTCTTACTTCCTTATCCTTTATTTTAGCCCGAATGTTGGGCTTTATTGTAGTTTCACATAAATGCGGTGCTTCTCTAAACCATAGTTTTTGTAACAAAGAGAAGAAATTGGAGAGACAATCTTTTGCACAATTTTCACTTTATGTAAATATCTTCGCGACTTTCACTTGGGTTTGCTTTTCTCTCTTCTCTCTCCTCTTTCTCTCTCATTTTCTAGGCTGCAGACACCTGCAGGGATAGCCAGCTCGAGAGATGCTTAGTAAGCCTCTTTTCTTTGAAGAGGAAGGAAGCTAGCTTGCTTGGTTGTGGGGCGATTCTGGGTTGTCCTCATGTTGGATACTCACAGTCATGTTGTGGCTCCATCTTCTCAAACTAGGGTTGAATATCATTTAATGTCATTAATTTGGCAATCCCTACTTACCATGCTTTGAGATCTGATGTATACTTATTGCTGAGATGCATTGGTTTTTCGGGTGGTGCTGAGGCCTTGAAATGATGTTGAATGTTAGGGTTTTAAGGCGAAAGTACATCAGATGCATGTATTACCTTTATTGACTCAAGTAGGAGTGATTCTAGGGTTAGGTTTGCTAGTTAAACAAGGTCAGGACATAGCTTGGACCTCGGTTGCTTATGCATGTCACGAGATACGGCTCAAGGGACCTTGTTGCCCTATGTTATCAGTTGGGGCGACCTGATCTTCAAAGTTACCTTTCACACATCACTTCCGAGTCTTTCTGATTCTTCGATTTCAAACTACTCTGTATTTTTGAAACGAATCAATCAAGAATGAAAGCCTTACCCTTTTTCACGCCTTGCAAATCATTCTAGGATGAAAACCCATCCACAGTGTTTGGCCTAGACCGCCTCACTGATAGCGACTACGACGATGGAAACAGGATATAAATTTTGTTGATTAAAGCTCAACCTCTCTTGTGGCTGAATCACACACAGATGTGTGTTTTGACGATGCGCTCCGTAGCCATGATGAAATTTGCTGCAAGAGCTTTCTGGTAGTCTTCCTCCATGGCTTCACTTTGTTTCTTTCCACGGGAATGAGAGAACACCTCATCTTCTGGATACCTTACGCTCCTAGCGGCCCGAGGTTTACTCGACCTTGAATGTTAAGCTATAGCCTACAACATCGCTTATCTTCTGCATTCTAAGGTGTCTCGGGCGAATCAGTGTCTCTGCCATACACTTCAAACCATCACTTGCTCTTCTTGGTACATTAGAAGAGCCACACCTTAGCCTCCTTGCCTCGTCCCTTTCACTGCCGCCCATCAATTTTACGCACCCAACCGGCCTCGTTTCCAATCTTTGGCTTGGATTCTGCGTATGCGGCATCAGCTGTCTGGAAAATGCTAACCTAGGTATAAAATCGGCTTCTCGGCGTAATCCAGGAGAAGTGAGGCTCCTCACGTTGGCGAGCCATATTAGGATGTTGATCTTGCTTTGTGAAGAAATTTAGAAAGAGAGATTACTACGCATAACTAGTAATCAGTCACCCAAAACCGACGCGTACCAGCTGGTAGGTTAATTTGAAAATTGTAGTTCTGAGGATATAAATCATCCTCGACCATCTAGTTGGGAAAGCCTCCTTATCCATGTAGACGGGGAGCGGGATAGATATTGCTTTGCAGGGCACGCCCATTTGGTACTCTGATGATTAGAATGAAGTCGGCATACCTTCAGAGGCTCCGCTGTAGTTAGGAGCTACAGTGATGGATGATCTCTTGAGCACCCTCTAAATTAAAGGGGATGTGTGCTGTAGCGAGGGAGAGGCGTGGTTCTCCAGCTTAGCACCTCAGTGGTGGCCTTTTCTTTTCTGACTCATTGTCCCACAGGCTTGGTGGGGTGTCGGATGCTTGACTACCTGATAGGGCCCCCTCTCGATTCATTTTGACATTGGAGGCCCTCGGTTGGGATTCCCTCCGGGTAGGGTGCACCCAGCCTCGGCTGGGCGTGTCAGCGTTTGATCGTCGAAGGATAGATCCAGGGAGTCCCATTCCAGGTGTTGCTTGGTCCGGACTCAGGCCTCTTCATCTGGGTGAGGGGGCTGGCTTTGGCAACTATAGATGGGGGTGATCACCTGCAGGCGCGACGACGCCATTAGTGACCGAGCGTTGACGACTGGCGATGACCTAGACATTTCCTCATCTTGCGACCGGCGCGATGTCTTATTAAAGGCTGAAGTCTTTGACCCGACTCTCAGAGCTACCTTCAGCGCTGGCCTAAATCACTATCTTGCTTTCTTTTTTTGGCGGGGCGGCGCGGACGGGGATAGGTGAAACCAGACGGTCCTCACTAATCCATGGCAGCTCTGCCGTTTCTGATTCTTGAGAAGTTTGCTGAACCATTTACAGTGGTGAGGCTGAGTGCTCTCCTGTTGATGAGCTCTGCGGGCAGCAGTGGGAAGGCGGGGATCACGTAAAGAAAGGCGCATGCCATGTGACTCTATGAGTTCATCGTCGAAAGAGCTCATAGTTCGCTCCTGTTGTCTCAATAATCGTCTAATGTATTGTAATTGCTTCTCGATCCGGGTTGACTAGTGTGCCTGTTGGCTTATATATCATGGAAAGCAGGGTGTTCAACGGATGTTTCCCAACTGGTATCAGTTTTTTAGCTAGGTGGCCAGGAACTAATGAGGGTGGGTTCATCAAGCCTAGAGTGCAGATCTAAGCATGGGCGGCAATGGAATGATTGCAAATAGTCTTGGGGGGATTAAGAGCCAGGTCTGGAAGTGTAGCCAAGGGCTATGGATGACATAAGCCGGGTTGGCCCAGTTACAGCCCATTGAGTAGAGATATGTCTCTGCCCGAGCAGAATGTCAACTAAATAAAGAGGTTATTCTGCCATCTAGTCATTAAGACTCAAAAGCATTGGGTTTCAATAATGAAGAAGAGCCCAGAGTAATTAAAGGTTAACACCAATGATGGAAGCGGGGAAGCGAATCGTTATCATTGCATTAAGTGAGTTGGTGTTATACCTATCCTACGATGGAAGCTATTGTGGCGACTCTAAGCTAATGTTGGGACTTGGGAAGGACCAGACCTCCGTAGACATAAGCCACCACGGGCACCGTGGTAGGCGGCGCTCCCCGGTTGGTTCCCTCATGGCCCAACTGATTGGTGAGTCTCTCTTGGCTCTAAATGTTCTGCAGAACAAACAAAAGGATCTTTCAGGTCTCTGAAAATGTTGTGGGAGACTTGAAGCCTGACCAGAAGGGGCTTTGAAACTGTTGGAGTGGCACCGAGTGAGTATATCCCAGCGCTACGTGGCCAGTTCCGTTGGTAGGAACACTCTGGAAATGATGATTGAAAATGGCACGTTCAGGGGGACTAGACAGGCCAGCACAAGCAAGCGTTCAGGTAGCACGAACAGATGAATGAAGTGGAAAAAAAACCCACGGGGTTTAGAAGTAGTTTGAAACCATCATTGTTTATAATGATCATAAAGTCTTTGAGGTCTTGATCTTTGAGTTGAGAGCTTCAAATGATGAAGAATTCAACTTGCGATTCTATCCTATATAGAACACAAAGGCGCATTGAGCATTATTAGTGTATTGGACAAATCTAAAGTATCGAGAAAGCGAATTTTCTATAGCTTTGCGCTTGGTATTGAGAGGCATTTTATATTATAGAGACGTTTGGATAACGTGGGCTCGTGGTCTCGCGCACAGCGCTGGATATATCGTCATTGAAGCCCGCCATTCTTTTTGAGCGGAGTTTGGTACATTCAGCCCTCGATTAACCTTCGAATGGCTCGGTCAGGACAATATCACCCGAAACCCCAGCCCAGTCCAGTCAAAGGCGTTTGCTCATAGATTAACATACGCACGAAAAGATGAAGATTATACGAAGATTGTTACCAAGTATTCCAAAGCCGATCCGCTCAATCTTCGCCAGACGCCAGTGGACTACATAAACGGCACTTAACAACCGCGTGAACCGAACTCTGATAAATCGATGGTATTACTGTGACGGAGGTCGGCGAAGGAAACAGAAAATAAATAGCAAATATTTTGACGAAGACTCCTCTTCCTGCCGATGTACCTTGGCGTTCTGACTCGTGCGGGCCCAGACAAAGGGGACTAACTATTCAAAGAACCTCGTAAGAAGGAGGGTGGTTAACATAAATGAATTTGATCTGACCACAATTGGTCATGAGGCTGGAATGATCTGTTAGGAGATCTTGGCATAATTAGGTACTAATTACAGTGATCTTTTTGTGATGGATAAACCATGATTAATGTGATCTTCAAACATTTGAATCTCATTAGCAAACCAAATAGCTATCATGACATTGAGGCTCTCAGCCATGTATATAGGCAGGCTTTCATATTAGATGTTTGGGATGGGGAGAGATCTTGATATGGGAAAGACTGTATAGCACGGAGGAATCTATTCTGAAAGCCCATGGCCGGGGTTCAATCCACCGATAGTGAGATTTCGAAGAACGTCTCAAATTGCATAACCGGACCATCACGTATCATGAATGTTGGACATGTGGAGTTAATAATCTCTCTGATTCCGATGCGTCAGGTCGGACATAATGTTTTCCGATTGGGGCATGATCATAGGTCGAAGAAGAAATTCAGTTGTAAATCATACCGTGACCTTGATTGGGTTTTCTCAATGATGATTCCCATACTGGAGCCCTCATGACCGTATCTCATGAGTGACCAGACGAAGTAATCGTTCGATCTTTTATGTGTGAACAGATGAGTGATGTAGATCATTGAACCAATGTTGTGTTTGCGTTATGGAGACGATGTTGTTTCCGGATTAACTATAATGGGAGAATCTTGCGCGTTATTTGTCACGCGGGATAACTGCAGGTATTCCGTCTGTAACATTTCAGAAAACATTGATATCATGAATGTCGGGAAGAAGACTGTGAGTCAGTAGACAGAGAGAAGTCTTATTCATAATTTTCTTATAAATCGGGATTAAGTGCAAAACAAGAACTCTCAGGAGAGGGTGCATTACAGGACTCATTTGCTGAACTCCATGTTTATAACTTCTCATTGCATTCAACGAATCAGCTGGGAGAAGCATTGACCTTTTTTGCAGTGATTTACACGATCTCTTGTATGTGAGTGGATGGGATCATTAACCCAAAATCAAGAAAAAACATACAACCTCTCTTACGCAAAACGTAGTAGCGAATTATTAACAGAGAAAGACTTTTCAGCCTCTCATCACTAATTCAGGCATCAGTACTAAAAAAATTACTGTTGGGATCTAATTAAGAAGTACATTGATGTTGGATCTGGGTGATGGAGCTTAAATATCACCCTTGTAAAAGTGTTCTTGCATCTTTGTACCCAAATGCATCAAATGCTTTAAAAATTATTATAGTGATGAAAGTAAGGTATCGTTCCCAGGATAAAGTTTAACAATGATCAGTGAGGAATTAGTTCTCTCATCTTTGTCTGGATAAATGGAGCCTTGTAGGAGGATAAAGAGCAACTAATAAACTAAAATCCTAAGCTATAACATACAGGATTAACAAGAGTAAAGGAACAGAAGAAACTATAAGTCATTATATGCATTCAGGTTGATTTATCCCGGGTTAACATTGGATCGTAATAATTGTAAGTTGATAAGTGCGTGTATACTTGAAGTAAAGGTATTTGTCCCAGATTGAGTTACTATTTATTATTTATTATCTAGCTTAGTGATTCGGTACCACATTAAATTTGTTAAATCAACAGCAATTTACCTTGCACTAAGTTCTCTCACTGCATTGATAAATCTTCTTAATTAGATCTAGAGATTAAGAACAAGGGGATGGGTTTTCAAATACAAAGTGGTTTACAGAAGTGAGGGTAGAAACTTTCTTCTGTTTCTTTCAGTTTGTGAAACAATGGAAGTGGAGTTGAAAGCTGAGTGTAAGTGAAATGGAAGTGTGAAAAAGTTAACTTTGAGTTTGATCACTAACATAAAGTAGTTCAAGTAGAATATAAGTGTCATAGTTTTATCATAAGATTCATGACATCATTCCTATAGTCAGAGGCTGTCATAGGATCTATGTTGCCTTTAATGAATTTACTCTATAAAGTCAGCTCTGTTTGAGATTCTGACTGGATGTGTGTCTGTGTGTACTCTTTGAGACCTAACTGTTCAAATGTCGTTGGAATTGTGAGGTATTATAAGGACCAGTTTGTCTACTTGACCCTTCTTGCATATTTGTGTATTCTAAGGCATAGGTGTTGGCTGATCAGTAGCAGTCAGTATATTCAACCTCAGTTTGAGTGGGTTCATATGTGCATTATCATGGCATAATGGGATAACATTGCATGTGCCCATTGCAGCTGGCTTCCTTCCTCTTCAAAGAAGGGGCAGCTAAAACATCTCATGAGGTTATGCTCTCAAAGAAGTTGTTTTGTTAGAAAATGAAGAGGAGAGAAGAGAAAAAGCAAAACCTAATTAAAATCTGAGACAAAGCTAAAAACACACCAATCCTTATCTCCCAAAGGAAATTCTCCGTATTTAGCTTACAAGAGAGGTTATACCAAATTACCTCAAATACATGAAATACCAAAAAACCTGATTTGGCTAAGTTAAAGGACAAGAAATGTACCAAATTTGAAGTCGGTTAGCATTAAATCTAGCCCATGTGAGGCGGTGAATTTCGCTAGGGTGAAGAGTTTCGCTAGATAGCGAAATCCACGAGCATAAGCAACGGGGAAATTGTTCAGCTGGCACGTGATTTAATAACTAAGAATTTGCTTTCAGCTGCGAAATTTTGTGATCATGAAATACAATTAATGAGCAGGTGTCATAATGGTTTAGTCCCCAAGTTGTGTTTAGCTGGAGTTGTATTTACTTCAGGTTAAATTTTATAAATCTGTAATTTCGCAACTCAGTGAAAATTCAGAACTGTTGATCTCCACTTTGCATTTCATCTGTCTTCAAGCGCATCAATTTTTCTTAATGCGCCAGTTTTTCATTGATTCTAGAAGTGGTTGATGGTGACGCTTCAGGTTCAAACTTCATGATTAGATTAGCATCTCGATGTTAAATCCCAAGTCACGCAAAGAAACACATAAGCATTAAAAATAACCTCTAAGCGGCATAAGTGATACTAAGAAGACTTGAACATAATTGGCATGTGTGGTATGAGATTAGTGCACAAAAAGCCTCAAAACCTATCTAAAATAGGGTTCAAACCTTTTAGTCACCCAATCACCCCAATGAAACGTTTTGGTCATGATATTAAAACAAAGAGTACATGTAGTGATTTTCAAAAGTTTATAGTTACAAAGGTGTATATAAACATATAAGCGATTACTTTAAATTGAAAAATGGACACCAGTTTGAAAGCGAGCATGAAAGCCAAAACCATACAAGAACAATTTTAGGTCGATATTGGTTCCTTTGATTCTCAACTTAGTTTCACCTAAGTGTGGTTTCTTTGTGCAACGGATAAAATTGATACATTTGCAAATTATCTCTCCCCAACCTAGCAACGGCATGCAGCGTAGTTGTTGAACAGCCTAGATAGGGCTAAATTTTTCCTTCTTTTTTGTCAGCTTTACAGTGCCAGGGTGATGCCTAGGTCGGCTTCACCCAAGTCGTATGTGAGGTCATAGATGGCTCCCAACCAAGTTGGAGTTTAGGAGCATCAAGCCAAAGGATCTTGACCACAAACTCACAGGCTTCACCGGACTCAGTGTAACCCGAAATCAAGCACCTACAATTCACCGTTAGACTCTACCTATCACAGTATATCGAACACAAAATCTGATGACTCCAGACCATAAGGAAACAGGGCATCAAGTTTGAAGGCTTTACGCCATACACCCCCTGTGGACATTCACTCAGGTTTCAAGGCAAAACATGACTTTATTTTCTTTTTTAACGCTTTTCTTTTTCTTTTCACAGAACAACATTGGTTCTTCATGTCATTGAGGTAACTGAAACTATCTTGGGTTGCCAACACCTAAGGTCGGCTTTACCAGCGAGAAGGAGGAAGAAACAAGTTCTTAGCCTATTAGAGCATGTCCCAGGTCTGGGTGTGTGAATTAGCATAAGGAAATTTCAAGTTGAGCATCTTTGAATTTTAGTGACTAAAAAGATGTTTCAAGCATGGAATTTGTTTCTAACACTAAGGGTGATAGAACTTGATTAGCTGATTTTACGACATAAAGCGAATTCAGTTGTCCCAGTTTGGAAACAATTCAGTTGTTCAATTTAGAGAAAGGAAAACGTTTACCTTGTAAGAGCCTGAGGAAACATGATATGTCTGAAAAGAACATTATATATATTGGACAGCTTTTGATGTATTAAAATAGGCTAATACATGAATATCGACTAAACATACGAAGTATCACTGCACTCACATGGCTAATACAAAATCCTAATCAAAGTGATGTGGGTTAATCGGCTGATAACTATCTGAAGCCTCCAGAGAACTAACCACCTCAACTGCTTTGTGGTGGGTGGTGGTGAAGTAGGCACTGAAGGCTCTTCAACTGCTGCAGTGGAACATCAGAAGGAAAGAAACATGGGTGGAAATCTCTCGTGACCGGGAACATGAGGGAGAAGACCGGTGGAATTCATGTCACGTGTCGACATGGAATAGCTAACTGGGCGATACCTGATCTGAGGTACACTGTGTTTCTTTAGTGACGGATAGCATCTAAAATCCCACACCAGGTATCTCTGGTGACCTTATTTGTACTGAAGCCAGATAGTGTCTTGAATGGATGACATTTGGGGAGGCCTTATAATTGCATTCTTGATATAAGTGCATCTTGGAGGAGGGATGCGGGGGTGACATCTGTGGAGCCGGACTCTGGCGCTGTATCTGGGCTCGGGGCCCGGGTGCTCTCCATGTTGTGGGTGGTCCCTCGGCCTCCCGACCGTACCTCCTCCACCGGTCACGTGGTCGTGAGTGGAAGATACGGTCATATTCATCGCTGCTCCGCTGTCTGCCCGGGGGGCACTGAGACTCTCATCCGATCCAGGCTCCTGCAGGAATCCATATACTTTCGAGAACATGGGAAGTCTAGACTCAAGTAGTGGAATGCTCTCTGCTCGTACAGGTCATAGAGCAGACCTTCTCCTCAAAGCGCAAAAGAAGAGAGGCCATCACCGGCTGAGGAGGGCAGAACGAAATCAGAATCAGGTGGCGCCTCAAGATGGCTCCCCTCCTACGCGTAATGTTGAAGCGGAAATAAGCTCGTCCACGAACGGATGGTGGCTCTGGCCTCCCAGGCTGGGAGGCGCCTCTGTAAATCTGGTCAATGATGATGTTAGCCCTGCAGCCGGTCTTTCGAACAATCATGATAGGCGAGTGGGCCCAATCTCATAACCTGGCATTGGCCAGTGATCTGGGCAAAATTTGCCGAAATACTCGGCCCAGCTAAGTACTCATGGTATCAATCTTTAGGCCCAGAAGCTCACGCGCGGATTGGCTGCTCCACAGAGGTCATCGGGTGGTAAAACTGGAAGAAGCACCACTCGCGGGTGGTAATGTTGTCTTGGAGTGCAGAAGGTAGTGATGGTCTCCTCGATCAACCTCATGGACTCCGTTATCACGGGATCGGCTCAGTATGAGGCGTCGTCGTCTGACTCCCATTGAGCAGGTCCTGGATGGATGGCATTAGAATGGGTTCCTATGAACAAATGACCTCAGATCTCGAGGCGGGCGGCGGTGAGGTGATCGTCGCCTCCGCGGATGTGGCTGCAGTGTGGCTGCGGCGGAGGGATGATGACTCGCACACAGGCCGGTCATGCAGGCCGCCGGAAGAACTGGGCCTGGGACTCTCCCTCTTAGAGTCACTGAGGTGACAGACCTGGGGTCATCAGTATCTGATGCGTCGGAATCCACTGAAGGGCTCCTCGGAGTACAACTCAAAGGGGCGGTGATGAAAATGCTAGGTGGGGCGTTGGGGCCTCTGGTGTCTTTGAGATCTCGCCGGGGCACCCTGCCGCAGGACCACCTCGAAGTCTGAACCATATTAATCTGATGCAACGTAGAGACTAGCCCGAGGCTCAGGAAGGCGGCCCGAGAGCCTCCCGAAAATATAAATGAACGGGCTCCTTGCCAGCGGCTAAAAATGACCCTGGCGCTTGAAATAAAGCTCGGGGAAAGACCCAGATCTTGAGCGGCGATCGTGACCGAAGCTGACGAGTGATGTATTAGCGATGGAGGCTGGCAAGAGGCTCAGCGAGAGATGGCTCGAGGGCACAGAGCTGATGAGCGGTCGGGGCTCGTGCAGCGGCGTGGTGAGCTCGATCGGGGCTCAGATGAAATTTGGGGCCCGAGATCTGAGCAAGGGTTGAGTCTGGAGATGCGTGGCGAAGTAGATACAGCGGCTCGGTGTGGTGTGAAGAATCCGCGGGTGCGAGGCGGTGACCACGTGGCGTGATAATGAGAAACTCCGGGAGGGTTCGTCAGCGAATTTGGGGCCATGGAGGAGCTAAGCAAAATGGGGGCTTCTCTGGGGAGAAGCGAAAGTGAAATGGCGAAATGGGCGGCCTACAGGTTTTAAATAGGCTGCGTTTGTGTGGTAGAAATTCTCTGGTCATTTTTCGTTTTTTAGTGAATTTGGCCATCGCAGCCTTCTAAATCAAAAAATTTTAAATTAAAATATTACAACTATAAAAATTATTATTATAAAATTTACTATGAACTAAAATAAAATTTAACAAACAATACATACTAACTATAAACAAAGTACTAAATATTTAAAATTACTTAAATTAAAAAGTTTCTAAAAATAATTGAAATTAAATAAAATTAAACAAAAGTAAACATAATTGGCACCAATTCGGTTTGAAACACGAACAGTTCATTCTCAAAATTACTGAGGGGTCGGGGAGATGATCTCCTCGGCTCTGGTAAAGTGGACCGATTCAATGTTGGGTGCCCAGAATGTTGATCACCAGCTCCTCGCGATGGCGGTTTGAGCGCGTTGACGATTGGTGATGACAGCCCCGAGATATATCTCCTCATCTCATTGTACTCCTTGCATTTCCACAGTACCTTTGTGTTTCCACGCACAGCGATCAATTGAAGCGGCTTCGCCAGAAGGGAATTTTGATTTTAGGTTTCTAACAAATTTTGTATTATTCAAATGGAAGATGTTTAACTCCAAGTCATGTTACAAAGGTTAGTTATGACTCCATTAAACATTATTATTATTGCATTGGCTGTGACGAAATGAATTAGATGATTAGTACATGATTGGGATTCACTTTACCATTAACCGGTCTTCAAAGAGCTTCTGAAATCTCTTAAGTGAAAGTAGATTTGTCTATTTTCCACTAAGACATCCTAACTATCATGGGGTTTTCAACGATCTATGGCCAATGGTAATTATGATATTGGTAGGTTAAGTTCACTAAACCCTGGATGCTTGTATACTGAATGCAATTAGGTTAACTCCGTCAGTAATGACTTGTCTATGCAATTCCCACCAATATTAATGCTGAAATTGTGGGAGATCCTGGATCCTTGTATTTAACAGGGTTCTTGCTTTGGATTATGGCAGCTCGGTGAAATGCCTTCTGATGCCTAGTCCGCTGGTGTGCGAATCTTTCAAAAATTTTGCATAAGCAAGGACTTGTGATTATGTCCAAAAAGTATGTTAACCTTCACTTGCCTTAGGACCTCTAAAATGCACGCTTCTTTGAGATGCCTTCTTCTTACCTCTAGTGCTTGTGGAAATGGAGATTGGTATCACGGTATTTCATTGAATCCTCCTTTAGGAGAATAATACTTTCAGACTGATTAACTTCTCCTTGATTGGATTCCTCAACAGGTTTTGGCATAGGCTGATCAACCTCTTTTCCACTCCTCAGGGTAATTATAGCCTTAACTTCATCCATTCCCGAATTGTTGGATGACCCGACCTCATGGATTCCCTTAGGATTTGGAAGTGTTTGAGAGGGAAACCTCCCTCTTTCTTGTACCTCTAGCAACTTGTTGATCTTGGTGATTGAATACTGTAGGTTATCAATTTTACGGTTGGTGCTCGAAGCCTCTATTCTCTTATTCAGTGTACTTTCTACAGTATCAATCCTTTATGCCAGTTGCACATTGATCCCTTTTTGTTCCTCAACAAAGTTGCCTGCCTTATTTCGAATTCAATATGAAGCGTTCTCTTTGGAGAAGAGGATGATGGTTATTTGTGAGGAAACAGCGAGGTTTGGCACAGGGGGTACATAAAGCGGGGGTTCAGGTCTCCATGAGAAAGGTTAAATTGATTCCTCAATTAGGTGTAGGTATTACCATATGGAGCATTGGATTATTGTGGCTTGTGTTGTCACTGCAGTGTTTGTTCGACGTAAATCCTTGGCTGCGGGGCCATAGGACATGACTGCGGGTGCACGGGGGATTGGAAATTGGTGCAAGTTGGTATGCGGGGATTTTAGATCCAGCGCATGCACCTCTTAGTATTTGCTTTCAAGCTCCTCCACTTTCCTTGCTAGGGTTGAAATCTAATCTCATCTCTATTTCTTACGCGATTTTTATCGTCCCACCCACTTGGGTTAGTGGTGGTCTCATCCTATCCATTTCTCTGAGGTTAAATCATCTGACCATAGAAGTTTAAATAATAATTTAAAAAAATCATGGCTTCATGGGATGCTTACTTGAAAGTCTCCCCACACATAGTTTCCAAAGAAGTTGCCTCATGGCGAGACATACCACCATAGAAGTGGTTCACCAACATCCAAGTGTCAAACCCATGATGTGGGCATGCACTGATGGTTTCCATAAATCTTTCCCAACACTGGTAAAATCTCTCACCATCCTGAGCTGCAAAGGTATAAATTTGTCTTTTCAAATTGTTGGTCTTATGAGCACTGAAGAACTTCTTCGAAGTGCGCACTATATTTCGGCCCAGTCTAATGGTTCTAGGCCTCGGTGAGTTTAGCGAATTTTGGCCTTGTCATTTAGGGTCGATGGAAATCTTTTAGCTTATTGAATCCATGTCATCATACCTTCACTTGAAGGTAGTGCAAACCTCCTCAAATTCCTAATATGAGTGTATGGATTTTCATTTTCCATACCATGATATGTAGAGGGAGTAGGGTACGAATAAGGCCTCACTCTACTACTCTTGGCGGAGGAATGATACGAGGATGGGAGGCACTAACTACAGGAGGGTGGATGTGATCCCTCATGGTTCTATAAGCATTTGGATTCATGGGGTTCCTGGTTGACTTTCTGTTGTTCCTCGGGTATGGGATCATGATGTCGATGTGTACGCGAAGCTTCACTAGTAGGTCGAGGTGTGTGCTTATCCTATCTGATCTACCCGTGTGTCTCTATCCTTTGTTATAAACACACATTCTGAAATTTAGAGACAACGAGAGCAAATACAGAGCTTGCAAAAAGATGAAAGTTAAATAACAAAAATTAAAACTGACTAAAAAAGTAAAGCGGTCTGATCCTTGCCAAGATAATGGCGCGGTTCACTTGTTGAGTGACAAAGAGGTAAAAGGTTACCTTCACTTGTGATGTTGATCACAAGTACACTTCAACTTACCATTAGTAGTTTGTATGGCATCCGTGACATAATTTTGATTAGTGCCACGATGAGGTGAGCTAAAATCAACAAAATTTATATACACCTAGTTCCTACTCTTTGCTTGGTAGTCAAACTCTTTGCGATTATAGTGGTCTAGGAGTCGAATACGGGGATGGGTTTCATCCACAAATGGTTTTGCATAAGTGAAGGTAAGGCTTTCTATTTGGGCTCTTTAGATTTTGCTTGAACGGTGATAGGTTGGCGAAATTGTAAGCGAAAATGAAGTGTGAAAAGTTAACTTTGAAGATTTGATCACTAACTTGGTAAGTTAGGGCAAACAAGTGTCTCGGGTTTTATCCTCGCGTTATGACATGCAACCTATAGTCAGCATAGCAGGATCTATGTTAACTAGCAAACCTCACCCTTGGGAAGTAGCTCTATTTGGAGTCAACAGGTAGCATGCATCTATGGCCCTTTACTATTTGAAACCCTAACATTTAAATATCATTTCAGAGGCTCGTAAAGACCATCTAAAGAACCACAGTGCATCTAGCATTAAGTATGCACTGTATCCTAAAGCATGGAGAGTATTAGCGAATCAATAACATTCCAATGCTATTCAGCCTAATTTGAGAAGATGGGGGTCATAAACACAGTATCTATGGCTTTTATCTGAGAGGACAACATGCGCCATGCCCAGCTACCGCTAGCTTCGTATAACAAGAAAAGAGGCTGGCAAGCATCTCTTGAGTTTGTCATCCTCGAGAGGGTGTTTGGCGGCTTGAAAGTAAGAGAAAGAGGAGAGAAGAGAAAAGCAAAAACCTAATTAAAATGCAGAGACAAAATAAAACACAATCCTTCTCTCCCCCAGGAAATTACTCCATGTTATTACAAAAGAGAGGGGTTTATATGAAGCCACCTGTGCAGAAAATACTCAAAAACCTACAAATTTGGCTAAGTTAAGGGCCAGTAATACCAAATTTGAAGTCGGTTAGCATTAAATACAAAAGCATGTGAGGCGAGTGAATTTAGCTAAATTTGAAGAATTTCGCTAGGTAAGCGAAATCACCGAACATAAGCGAAAGCAGCTAAGCTAAAGCATGAGTAATTTATTTAGCTAAGCGAAATTTAGCTAACAAGCGAATTTTCGTGAATGCTTAATCTGAGAATTTAGCTAGGAGCGATTACTGTGGCTTGGTTTAGTGCAGCGAGAATTGGCAGATTTAAACAAGGTTGAATTTTCTCTAAGGTTGCGGGAATTTTCGCGATCCTAGCGAAATTTTATAACTCTCTAGCGAAATTCAGGGCTTTATTCTCAGCTGCATTTCATCACATCTTCAAGCGCATCAGATTTTCTTCACTTTGCCTTGAGTTTTCATTGATTAAATTTGGTTGATGGGTGACACTTGAGTTGAACTTAAAGTTCGTCGCATCTACGATATTAAATCCCAAGTCTTTTTCAAAAACACATAAAGCGACCAAAATAACCTCTAAACGGCATAAGTGATACTAAGAAGACTTGAACACTTCAATTGGCATTAATGACATGATTAGTGCACAAAAATCACTCAAAACCTATCTAAAATAGGGTTCAAAATAGCACTTTTTGGGTACTAATCACTTAGGTTCTATTTGGATGATGGAAAATCTATAAAAGACATAAATTTAACTAAACTAACTTGTAAGAATCTTAAATTAACAGAGACTCAAGACTAAAAATCTTAGGGCATAGATTTCACCAATCTAAGCCTATATGAACCTCTTAACACAATCAATTAATGTTCATTTCATTATGTTGATGGCGATTTCACTAATACAATTGTGAATCTCTCTCGATAACTCACAACCTACCCCTAGGATTTAGGTATTTTGCATCTCTACTCAAGCCCAGTAGGAATGCAATACACTCAAGAAACCCCAATACCACACCTAATTTCACTTATATCTCTATCTCCTGACAATTAAATGGTAATTCATCCATGGTCTAATTCTTAATTTCTCACTTCTTAGGTCTCGAATTGAACCACACATCATACGGCGTGGAAAATCGCCACGAATTAAGATCAAAGCGAACTACTCGACACATGTAAACAAAACATCGATCATGAATTAAAAGTATTCATATAAACAAGTCTTGATTACATCTAAGCCCTAAGAAAACTAACTAGAACATAATTGGAAAATGAATTACAACCATGAAAATAGAGAAAAACAAAGATAGAGGGAGAGAATGAACAATTTAGAGTGAAAGTCCTATCTTATCCTTCTATCTTCTTCCTCTTCAAGTTTCTTCCCTTCCAAGAGCCTTGCCCTAGGGTTAGGAACCCTAAGGAACTCTGATATTACACAAGTAATGCTTTATATGGGGATGTTGGGCGAAAATCAACGTATTAGTTGTGACCGTCGCGGTCTGCGAGAGATAAAAAAAAAAGCGGTTGCTGCGAAAAGGTTGTGGTTGCGACCACAGTCGTGACCATAGATTGCAACTTGTATAACTTCTTTGTTCGGACTCCAAATTTGGTGTTCTTGGTACCATTGGAAATATCTTGAAGTGTAGAATCCATCATTATAAAGCTTGATTTCATTGGAGGTCATCTTATAGCTAAAAAGGTTGAAATACAGTAGTTGTTGCTGCATGTTGTAGCGGTGTTTGCTTATTTTCTACCTTTTCACTTAGTTTTCACTAGTATGCATTTAATGGTTGACTTAATCATAAAGATGAAAATTTAGGGCATTAGAACACTTATTTATATCTAAAAACTAAAAAATAACACACAAAACATAGGGATAAAATGAGTATAAAGTATACTCATCATAAGTCTTACTATTGCATATGTGAATCTCTCTTGACAACCCACAATCTACTCCTAAGAACTTAGGTATTTTGCATCTCTACTCAACCCCAAAGTCTTAAGAGCACAATAAACCCAAGAGTCCTTAATTATCACACAAAACCCATGAGTATCTCTAATCTATAGTGAATTTTGATGTTATAATCATTGTCTAATTCAACTCTCACTTCTCAAATCTAGAATCGAACCATAAAACATGTCAACGGCGATCATTAATCAACAAGCATGAAAAACATACTAGAACATTTAATAGAACTATAATCTAAACATTAAATAGAGAGTAAATCAAATCCCAAATACATAAATCATAATTAAACTATATCTAAAACCTAGAAAATAAGAATTAGTTCATCGAAGGAAAATACAGCAGAAAGAGGAAAACATGAAGAGTGAAAGAAACAAACTAGTTGGAAGCCCAATCTCCTCTTCAATCTTCCCCCTTCTTCAATCTACCTTCTTCCCCAAACAGAGCTATGCCCTAGGGTGTTTCCACCCAAAGGGACTTGTTCTTTAAAGCCTTAATCTCGTTCCTTTTATAAGCCAAGCAAGAAAGGAGTGTGAAAATGGAGTGTGAATGAAACTGAAAATGGGGCACATACAACTTTGGGCCTTGACATCCATTTGCGGTGTGAGTAAATACGTATTGCGGTGTTGCGACGTGGCAAAATGGCAAGCTACTGGTCCCTTGTGAGCATATCCACGCTGTAGCGTGAAAAACCCACGCTATAACGTGAGTTTTTTCAAACTACAACTTGGGTTGCTCCTCTGCAATTTCTCTCCACTTCCTGACACCATAGCTTTCTCGTCCGAACTCCGATTTGCACAAACTTGGTCTCTATGGAAATCTTAGAGAGTGTAGATTATGGATATGGCTAGAGAGAACACTTAGAGTTGATGGAAAATACTGAATCCATAAGTATATGGCTGGTCGACTTTTAAGCACTATTATCTTCTTCCTTCAACTTCTAAAAGCCATAACTTGCTTATTTGAAGTTTAGGTTAAGTGATTAAGGCCTTTTCGGAAAGTTTGAGAAGTCTATTATCCATCTACATAAATATTGGAACCATGGAAGGTCATTCTACGGCTGAAAAGATCGAAATATAGTACATGTTGAATGTTGAATTTGCTGCTTTTTTTACTTCTTTTCGCTCATTTTCGCTCAATGGTTGGCCTAATCAAAAAATTGAGAAAAGAGAACATTATGACACTTTTTTATCTCATAAAAATACTAAAAATTAAGCAAAACATATGGGATAAAATGAGTATTTAAGATACTCATTAGTGGGTTATGGTTTTACCATGTGAGCAACATGACACATTATATTTCAATACTTCGAACCTTATATACTTCAAACCTTATTTACAGATGGGAAGGTTCAAGCCCTTAATATATTAGGGTCAGTTTGGTAATGCTTTTAAAAATTTATAAGCCTAAAAACCCTTTTAAATATTTTTGGAAAAATGGTGTTTGGTAATATTTTGAAAAACACTATTGAAACTTCTAAAAAAACACTTGGAATGTTTTTTTGAGAAGCACTCTCATTTTTTTTTTCATATTCATATGCTACTTATTATATTTCCTTGAAACATCTAATTATATTTCCTTAAAATGTTTATACACGTTTTTTTTTTTAAAAAAATTCAAGTACTTTTGTACACGTTTTTACTAATACAAATGTTTATACACGTTTTTTTTTTTAAATTCAATTATTTTGTAAATATTTTTATAATCATAATCATAATTATTTAAGGTTTTTATTAATACAAATGTTTTTATACGTATATTTATTAATTCATTTTTTTTGTAAATATTTTTTATAATAATAAAAATAATTATTTTAGGTTTTTATTAATAGAAATGTTTATGTAAGTTTGTTCATTCATTAAAATTTTTAAAAATTTTTAATGATCATAAAAATAATTTAGGTTATTTATTACCTTAAGCACATAAAAATAATATGTTTATGTATGTCAATTTTAATAATCTTGGCGTTGGAGTTAGTACGCACATGGATATATAAAGTGAGAGTTCATATTCTTTTTGAGTAAGAGCCCTGCAAGTTGGTATTGTATTTGAAGAATATCAACTCCCTATGAATTGCGTCTAAAAGAGTATAAATACCAGTTATATGATTATAGGGTCCATTTAAAGAAGAAAAATGTAACGTGAAATGAGAATAGATTTAAAAAAAAAGTAGACACACAAGCACGCAGATTTACATGGAATGAAAAATCAAATAGAAAAACATATAGTCTAAGAAAACAAATTGCTTTGTTAAAATGCCAAATAAACACCACCTTAGCATTTTTACCCATCAACTTATTTTCTAGCTCTGCCAACAACGAATTCATTGAATAAATTACAAAAAGAAAATAGTCTAAATTGCATGTTTTCTCAGGTTCATGCCTATAGATATTATGTTCTATTGTTTAATCTTATTGTTCAAGTCAGTCTTTCTTTTCAAATTTAAAGGAACCTTCAATGTTAAGCAAATGGTGATAGTAGAATAGAAAAATACGTTCAAGGGATGGAACCCCAATTCAAAATGAGGTCCATAAAATGTTGTACAATGAAAACTGCCCTCATGAGTACTACTAGTCGAATTTATACTAGGTCCATAAAAACATTGAAATGGAAAGTAATGTCTCAACACGAAGAAGTAGAACATAATCTTTTCACACCCTAATCAAGGCAAAAAAAAAAACACTGGTGTTTCAGGTTGCTAGGTATGCTAAGTAGTCATCTCATGTCAAGCAGGTTATAAACCAATTTTAAAGAGATAAGTATTGAACTTATTGGGTATGTTTAACCAATGTATTAAAAACCGGATAGGTAAGTGAATCGAAAAAGTTACCGGATCGGTAAGTGAATAAAAGCCTAGGTTCACGGTTCAGCAGTCGAGCCGATGTTGAACTCATAGTTAAAGATTGGGGCGTCATAAATATATAATTTATATTTTACTAAAATTTAAAATAATTTTAAAATTTTAAAATATATAAAGTGAACATTAATAATATTTTTTAAAATGCCATTTCTATGTTTATTTTGAATACAAATGGTAGATAGCTCAACTGGTATGCTTTAAAACCTTATACCCTTAAGGTCCAATTAGAATTTAGCTTTCTAATTTAGTTTGTCCCACATCGAACTTCGATGAAAAGAAGATGCTTGATAAGCACTTAAAGGGCCTATATGTTTGATGGTAAAGCCCTTAGTAAATGTTGTACTAGTCTAGGAAACGCTATACTAGTCTAGTTTTGCCAAAAAAGATCAATCCGTCCAGTTTAAAGGTTCGAACCAAATCGGAGATGGGACAGTTCAGTAGGTCAACCGGCCAGTGCAGTCAGGTTAAGTTACCAGTGCAACGGGGAAGCATTTTAGACTTATGTGAACCTAATCTCACGAGAACTGCTGGTACTACTCTTTCTCTACATCATATTCCTCCCACTGAAAGTGAGAAAAGCCTCCTAAAGGCAAACCATCTTCTTTCCTAAATAAGACATTAAGCAATTTAAGACTTCTAAGATTGGGAAGCTTTTCCAGTGACTGCATTGGATCTTTTACAAGTCCTGACCCTGATAAAATAGATAGATTAATTTCTTAATCGTCCGAGCAAGTAAATGTAGAAAACATTCACATGTCATACTAGAGGCTTCAATTCTAGTTCCAATAGTTGATTGTTTTCATGGATAGATTTAAGCCTTAAAGATCTAAGCTAGTTCAACTTCAGAACCTAATCAACTATTGCCTGTAGTTTTAATGACATTACTCCATGCTTATGTGACATAGTCAAATGATTCTAATCTTGACTGAATTTGTCTAGGCCATATCTTATGGGAGTCTCCTCATCTATAAATATTCCACATAATGTTTGCAGGATTGTAGTGAAATATGCATCATGTTGAAACTTGAGTTTACTTCGAGAATTCTCAGTTAAGTATAAGTGTCGCACTTTCCAGATTGAACTAGGAAGTGCATTAATGCTAGTATGCTTCATGTCTAGTGTTTGAAGATTCTTTAACTTGCTTATAGATGATGGAACTGTATCAAGGAATGAAGATCTTAATCCAAGGTACCTTAGTTGAGTTAGTTTGCCAATTGCCTAAGGTAACTTAGGTCTAAATACTTTTTCAAGATCAAGCACGAGCAGCATTAGGAAGCAACCACTGGATATGCCACAATGAAGAAAATTTCCCACTTCTTCTCTTGGTTTTATTTCTTTTGGAGAATCAAAGGATAGAAAAGAAATCGTATTCATAATAAGATTATCGAAAGTAGAAGTTGTGCAGTAATCACCCGTGAATAGGATCAAACTCATATGCTACATCACACGATGATCAATGAGACAACGAATGAGGAGTATCTTGTACTCATTTTATCCCATGTTTTGTTTAGTTTAGTAGTTTTATAGAGATAAATGTCATCCTTTCTTTTCTCAATTTGTGATTTAGATCACCAATTGAGTAGAAATGGCGAAATCAAGAAAAATCAACGAGTTATCGTACCACAAGCTACGATGACATTGATCTTGTTATGCATGATGTCCTATCCATGACTCCCTCACTTGTATGGATAGGTCCTGAACTCGAGATCTTTTTGTGAATCAGATCATAGTTGAGTCTGGATGAATTATGAAGGAAGAGTGAAGAATGCATATAGGATGAGATTACATTGCCAAGCGTGAGGCACTTGCTGCCAGCATGAGAAAAGCTCAAGCTATAAGTAGAGCACACTCACGCTATAGCAGTGATGTACATTGCGGCTTCGTGTGATTAAACTGAGTGGTTCCATAGCTCCCATTTTTTTCTCCAAAATTTGTGCATGGGGATCTTGCCATGTTGTAGCAGGATGTCGGGCCCCAAGTATGATAAACATTTCTACATTCTCTTGGCTTGGCATCAGCAGGCAGTTGGGACTTTCAGAATTCAAGGTGGGAAGCACCTTAGGGCACAACTCTCTTTGGGAAGGTAGATTGAAGAAGAAAGATTCAGAGGATTAAGCTTCTAAGTAGTTTATTTCTTTCCCTCATCATGTTTTCCCTCATTTCTATGGTTGTACTTTCCCCTTTGATGAACTGATTTTGTTTTCTAGGGTTTTATATGTAGTTTAGTTATAATTTATGTATTTGGGATTTGATTTACTTTCTATTTGATATTTGAATCATGTTTCTATTAAATGTTCGATTTGACTCTTCATCCCTGTTGATGAATGATCATATTAACATGATTTGTGGTTCAATTTGAGATTTGAGAAATGAGAGTTGAATTAGACCATGATTAAAACATTACAATTAGCCATTGACAATAGATTCTTATGGGTTTTGTATGATAATTAGGGTTTATTGGGTTTATTGCACTCTTAGGACTTTGGGGTTGAGTAGAGATGCAAAAATACTTAAGTTCTAGGAGTAGATTGTGGGTTGTCGAGAGAACTTCATGCTTCGTCTATTTCGTGTGCTGAAATTATTCTCAAGCGTAGGAACTGATGTCGTCAAGCATTATAATATTGTGGGAGTCCACAGGTCATTTCCACAGGGAGTGGTTTCCTAGATGATCCTTAGGGGTTGCTATCCAATGAATGTGAGATTAAAGAAAAATCTTGGGGGTTTTGATTGATTTATTTATTAACCGATTGACTTAAACTATTTTAAAACGAGAAGGGCGAATGATAGGATCCTGAGGTTTCCGCTCACCACCAACAAGGTAACACCCACCTCTCACTTACAATCTCATCTAGGAGCCATTGATGAATGTTCTTTGATAGGGGATTTAACCTTAAAAGCTTTTGTAAGACAAAGAATAATTGAATGATACCAAACACTTGCTTAGACGATTTGTTTGGACTCTTAGTTTCATTGAAGTCAAGCTTTTGACATGTACGAGAATCTCGTTCACGTTGTCGAAGATACCAAACTAAGGTTTTATAAGGCTTTTCGTAAGTGTTTAATACCTTACAAATCGTTCTGAAGCACAAAGAGTTGAAATTTGTTACCTTGAAGGGGTGAGTTTCTCTTTTGTTAGAACCCTATCATGGAAGCTTAAGAACTCCATTTAAAGCTGAGAATTTATTACATGGTGAACACTACTAGTAAATGGGGTGAGAAATAACACTTCAATTGCGAGGTTAAAGAACTCTCACTTATAAGAAATCTCAATAAGGCTCTAAAGTTATAAAACCAACTAAAGATTACAAATGCTTAAAACCTTTCAAAATCATAAGAAAACTAGCTACTTTACTCTAGAAACCTAGAAAATTTTGAGAAAACACTCGAAGGTTAGAGCGAAATCTAGAATCGAACTCTCCCAATTACGCCCTAAAGTGAATAAATACAATCCTCATTAGTGATCTCGAAATTGGGGATCGAAGGCAGTGTGCCCTTGCAAGATCGAAATTCCGCTCAAATCCTGTAGAGATCATGTTAATTCTGATGCAGTTAGTGTGGAGTACCGATGCAAAAGAAGTGCAATGAGCCTCAATTTGTAGATGCAGAGTACCGCTATATTTAATGCAAGTAACACTACTCACTTTAATAAGCCCTCTTCACTTTAGAACATTCACCAAGGGCACTCCCGATAGCATCTGTAATCAACAAAGATGATCTACAGTTATTCTCTAGGACCAAACCGCTACGAAAATGTGCACGAGACATCGAACAACCTGCACACACATAAAAAGGGTAAAAAAGGTCAAAAGCACCTATTCTACACAAAATTGAAAGCAAAACATGAACTGGGAAGCTTAAAACCCTATATAATTGTCGCACTTTTATGTATCCAACACACCCCCAACCTACACCTTTCTAGTCCCTAGCAAGATTTGAACTAGTAACGCCTACCGACTATGAGGTTCAACAAAGTGCGCTAAGGAGCAATCAAGCATTGCAAGATTCCCAAAAGAGAAATTATGAACATAGTGCTATAACCCTAGCAGTATGCAACCACCTAGAAACTTAGAAGCCAAGGCACCAACAGTCCCGAGTGTAATGGGCAAAATAACAAGCTGCCTGAAACAAAGATTCTTATACCAAAAAGATCACGAGATACGAAAGAGGCTACCAGTAAATCACAGCTGGAATGAGACAATTAAAGCTGCCAAAACATTTCACCATAGCAAACGGCTAACATGCGCAAAGTCAATAAAGACACCTTACATAACTAAAATCAAAAGGTCTTTTAAGCATAATGACCATAGGTTACCTGAGATAGGGTTTACGAGAACAAAATGGGTATTGGCATGACATGGGTGAGGTCTGCGTTACTGACACCATCTATTCCTAACGGTCTGCTACTCTTCGACTCCCTGCTTCTCCATCACGAGGAAAATGCATCTTCATCCACACAGTCATCCAACTCATGAAGTCCCTTCAAGTCGGGAGGGGGTCGTCGGCTCTTGATGGGCTCTCCTCGTAGAATGTGACCCTGAAGCTTGGAGAGCCTATGGTCCAAGCGCCTGCTTCCCGGGATGCATTTAAACCATCCAGCTGATTCTACGCTCCATCGTCTTTAAGGGAGATGTATTCATTGGCCCGGGGAGGCGAAGCGGTGATGATGGCAGAAATAGATGGGAATGTCTTGCGAGGCCTTGTGGAGGCAGCTCGGCTTTTTGCTTCTGTTTTGTTTGTGATGGGCCCCAGCCTAGGACGAACTCTTTTTTCTCTACCAGAACCCCTTATTCCAAGCAGCTTCCACCAAATTTGTAACTAGGGTCGAGAAGGGGATGTGCCTGTTCTTAGTTAGGGACCTCGGAAAATCCCTCATTATAGACCATATAACCAAAGCATAGTCAATAATTTTCCCATTCATTACCTCATACAAAAACTAAATTCTTCCTTGCTTCATAACTTCTCCTTTCCCTTCGGCCCGATCATATTGTGAACGACCTTATTCATCAATGCATACTCAGGCTTTAATTTCCCCGGGATGAACTCCTTGCGCCCCCATGGATGCCGTGGTTCGATGCACGGTAGTTGGTGATTAGCATCAAACTGCATGTTAGCCTTGGCCCAGGTAAGGCACATCATATGTGACGATCATAATGCAACGATCTAGCGGTCGAGTCGGGGGTAACAAGTTGCTTCCACAGATGTGTAGTCTCGAAAGGAATCCACATTTCAAATTCTATCTCGAGTTGGAATAAGAATTCCCTGACAATGGACAACATATAGCCTTTTACCTCCTCATCGAAAAATTGAAAATTCTGATCCTGAATAACGGCACGAATAGGGTGAGTAAACAAAAATGTTTCAATTTTCATTCCCCGCTCACAGTGGAAACCTTGTCTTCCAACTGACTGGACCCACCTTTCTCGCTCGGATTCCGAGGATTCAACAAACATAACCTCAATTTCTTCGTTTTCGCTCTCACTTCCTTCCTCACTCTCTTTCACTTTCCCTTACCCTTTTTCCCAGTTTGCGACATATCGGCCTTTCGTTTTTTAACAGCTCGCTCCATAGAAGAGCTAGTGGCCTTTCCTTTCCCTGTGTTATTCTATCTCGCCATAGATATGGCCAAAATAGCGAATATTGCGAGAACAGTCTACACACACACAAAAGTCTCCTAACAACCCATCTCCAGCAATATTGGACTCACCCTTTCCAGATCATTCAAAACCTTCCTTCCCATACCGCTCGTAGCGGATGCCCTAACCAACCAGGAGCATAGAGACACAACCTAAAGCCACCCAACACAATCCATACCAACACAGTGCAAAACCAGTAAGATTTCTCTATAGAAGACGAGAAGCACTTACACTTGCAGATTACAACACTTTCCAAGATACATGTGAAGAGCTGTGGATGCCCAGTCGAGTAGTGGAGACACTTAAGGAAACCGTTTGACCTAGGGCTTTCTTTAGTGGGAGGAGAAGTTAGGTTAGGGTTTCTCTTATATAGGATTTTGGGGGGGATATGAAAGGGTTAAAAAAAATGGGAGAAAAAATTTCTTTATGAATAACCCGTTACGTGCATTGATCTGGAATACCGAGTAAGTGTGGTCTGCCCAGGTGCCAATTTATTCTTGCCTTGTTTTGACATTGGTACCGTACCCGATTTTAGTGGTCTAGGTACCACTTCTGAAAATTTCGAATTCATTTTGGATTTCAGCTGTATGCTCGCTTCTTGCCTTTGCTTCAAACCCACATCGAACCGGCTTGTGCTTGCTCCGATTGTGTCTTACGCACTCTTGGCACCTTCGCTGATTACCTTAGGTCATCAGGTACTTCCCCGCATGATCAAGAGTCCAAAGGTTCGAACATAATTGGCAGCTTCGAGGCTGACAAGGGTGCAATGGATGACTCGGTATTTTAGAAGTTTAAAGAAAATATGGCTAAAATCATCTTTCCCATTCATTATGGATGTTCCTCAAAAAGAATAAGATGCATGTAGTTGACATGGAAGCTAAAAATGCCTGGGCTGAAGCATAAGTGAGTAGATGGTGAGTGTGTGGGGGTGGTGGGAAGCGCAGGCAGGTGTGCGAGTGCCTTGTCGAGTTGGCATTAGTGTAGTAGTTAGTCAAGTGTCGTTCCCTCGAAGAGAAGCGTGTTGACTACTGAATAAATGATTTCGATAATATTTGGATCTATTCCTTAAGGGAATTGCGATTAAATTACTTGAATTAATAAAAACCTAAAATTTAATGTATTGAATTATATTGATGATGAGAAACCTAGGGTTTTACCATCTCCTACTACTCTTGATAGATGTTAATTCAATTAAGGGCTTATTGAAGTATACATATGAGTTATGTTGGCAGGTTGATCTTTCCTACAAGATATTCTCTCTCGAGATATATTTGCCTATCTCACCAGTAGGATGTATTGCATCTCTGCCTCAATCCCTCGACTCCGAAATGCCTAAATGTGCAAACCCTAGTGCCACATTTGCGGTCTGGAATATCTCTATTCTTCGACTACCCAAGTGTTGCTTTAACCATGTCCCTAGAAGTTATCTTCTCTCGATTTCAAACTCCTAGCTTTAGCATGTCAAGGTTGGCCAGACAATAACATGTAATTAAACCCAGAATTAAAGTAAACATATGAACTCATATTAATAATCAAATAAGCCATAACCGAAAATCAATCCATCGGCAGTAGTTAGGGTTGGCAAAACCTAAAAGAAAAGTTAAGTTCATCATGTTATTCATTACAACGAAGAATTCGAATCATGAAGTGAGTTAAGGAAAGACTAAGGAAAAGTAAAGTCTTGATGTCCGAATCCGTCTATCTTGATCTCTCACTCCTGTATCTCCTCCTTATTTCCGATCCAAGCTCCCCTTTGCTTTGAAATCACTCCCCTTTTATACCTCGAGACGCGGGCCCATCGTGGCCCGGCTAAGGGATTCCCTTTCGAGTTCCGTAATGGAAGGGAACCTCGCCCATTGAGGCGAAGGTGGCTTGACGAACACAGAGGCCTTGATTTAGAGCTTTAGTTAGGTCTGACAAAGGGTCTTGCGGCCAGTGAAGTGTATTAGCGGTGAAGGGGGTCTTCACAGCGGTGAACCCGTAGCCCTTTTTTATGCTGCCTTTTCATCATTTCTGCTTCTGCTATGTTTTTCTGTCTTTTAGTTGCCCTTTTGATCCAACTTCGCCATATTCCATAGAATAATATAGTATGAGGGATTAGCGTAATATTGATGAAAAAGGCGTGAATCATGCATTTTGCTTCTCAAAGACAGAAATTTAAACGAAATGCACGCATGATTCATCCCGATCAACACCCCCAAATTTACCTTCTTGCTTGTTCCCAAGCAAGAATAGATTCCACCTAAGGAACACAAGAATACGTGAAACTATATGACGATATGGGCTAAGCACACATGACAATAGCAAGAAGGGGTCCATATTAACCAGTTCAAAAGATTCAGGGACTACCTTACTTGTTTAACTTTCAAGAACTTGCACTAGGTCGGTCTCGGTTGACCAAATAGGTCCACCCCAGTTTTAATGCTCAATAGTCTTTCCCAAGGAGTCTAAGTGTGGTTAAGGTGTGATCTCTGATGCATAGTTTGACTGCAGTACCCCTAAACTTGAATCGAACTCACCTATTTGGAATAGCTTAACACAGATGGATGAGAACGCACCAATTTATTCACTTCAGCTACTAAGGGGATTTACTTCTAAGACAAATCTGGGAAGAGTACTAGTACCGGGAGGTTTTAGGTGAGGGTTCCTGTAGCGGGGATCCATTGGAGACTCCCCACCAGTTGGTTAAGGGCACCGGGCATTCAGTTCCTAAACTTGACCCAGAACACTCAGCAAACCTCGAGGTCCTAGATAGTGTAGATCATCCATCCTGGCTCCCATGTAGTGGACAATGAAGTCAATGGCTCGACTTGATTATTTCGAGCATTAGGCTTTTGAAAAACCCCTCGGCCATTAACTCGGAATTGGATTGGATGATCCCCATTGTTCTTGTGTATTATTATTATTATTATTATTATGTTATTATTTATTTAGGGCTCAAAGTACGATCCTCTTTTTCTAAGGTGTCCCATCTTGGAGTGTTTGCTTCTAAGATGCTATTAGGACTCTTGTATGGTGAGTTGAGTCGAAGCATGCCAGAAGATCACGTGTGTGTGTAGATAGCTGCTGGGAATTGAGTTCTTGGATCTAAAAAAGCGAGCGGGGACATGGTTGAGTCTTGACTTTACACAGCGGTCCCAATTGTGAGCAATCTTGGGGTCCCTACTCCATTGAACATGGGTTGTTGACTACAACTCCCTTTTTGTTGTCATCATGATCAAAATTAAGGCCCAGGATACCGATGCAAATTTTGGGTTGTCATATTCTAATATGTGCAATTTGCATACATGTGAGTGCATGGGAGACAACCTAACACATGCTTAAAAAGAAAAACTGGGCCTAAGCATGCAAAAATAGCAAAGATAATAAAAGAAAAATATGGACCTAATCATGCAAGAATAGCGAAAATACCCCAAAATAAACTAAGTCAAACCCCATACACCCACACCCCCAAACTTAAAATAGACAGTGTCCTAAATGGCGAAGAAGAAGCGAAGGTAAAGAAATATGTCTGAAGAAAAATATATCAACTTTGTGGTGGTGGCGATGGTAGTCTTGTGGCGATGTGAGAAACGCAGTATTTGGGCGATAGTCTGGTAGCTGGGATGCGACCATCTCTGCCGGATGGATCATGTCTGGATCGAGGGCGACTGGTGCTTTGCGACTCAACTGTGGCGTCGAGTGGGCGGTGAGTGCATGGACTTTGGTCATTTGGGGTGGGTCGAGGAAGCTGGGGGACCTCGAGATTACCGGCGGGTCGGCTAGGTCCTCGTTGGGTGTGGTCGTTGAGACATCATCATCGGTCTCGTCACCGGACTCGTCATGAAACTGGGCTCCTGCAGGCGTTGGAATGGGTAGGCCTTTGCTACTGCTCCTCAGTCCCGACATACGAACTCAGGCGTCGGCGTAGCTTTCGATCGGAAGGGGTGGATCGGGGAGTGCCAATCACGGCGTCCATGAGTTGTCTCGATCGACCCGCTTCAGTGACCATCCGGTCTTCGGTGAATCCCTTAGTCATGGCGTCACGGGAGGATCGCCTTGTCGCCTGATCACTCTTAAGATCTGGTGAAGGTTTAATTTAACAAATAAAATTATAAACCATGAGCGTGGTGTATCATCGAAAATATGGTGAACTCACACATTGGCGGGTGGGTGCTTCCACAGCATACGGCCACGTGTGAACTCTTGCGTGACCTCGAAGTCGGTGACCCTGAAGGCACACGTGCTCTCGCTGTGTCCATGGTGATAGAGTAGGTTGATGACGCATTCCCAGAAGTCAGGCCCACCTACCCCGGGACAAACCTTTGTGGTGCCCAGGCTGGAATGTGGGTTGGGTGGGGTCGCGGACGTAGAGACCACTCTTGGGGTCGGGAGGACCGCGAGGGAGTGCCTGACCACCGGAGGTTTGAATGGGTAAAAGAATTGAAGCGCATTTGAGGTCAAAGCCCAGCTCAGGGACAAAGGCGGATGCAAAGCAACTTCGTAGTAGGTAGCTCACGCCTCTCGAGAGATGAAGCGTGCGGATCATCCGAGGAGGAGAGTGCGCCTGGATCTGGAGACAGGCGGTGTCGCTTAGTTGGGACAGTCTTCTTAGTCTCCATAGTAGTCACAGAGCATTTCTGAAATACGGAAAAAAAAAAATGGCACACAAGAAGAGCAGGCATTAGTTGCCTGAAGCGTTTAGAGGAAAAAGTGTGTGTGGTGTTATAGAAGCATGTCTGTTTACTTCCCGTAGAGAAGACATACTTTGCGGCGACGTGGTTCACTTAGTGACGAGCTTTGATCTTTGTAGACGAAGGGTGTAGTCCCCAGCTTGTGAGTGGCGGACCGAAAGCATGCCTCAGAATGTTCTCTTCGCGCGTGACTTGGACCAGAAAGTGCGAGCCCCTTTGTGTTTTTTTCCCTCCGCCTTTAAGATTTATCACGTTATTAAATTAATTACGGTTAGGATGCCCAAAAACAAAAAAATTTCTTTAAAACAGTCAAGAGGTATGGAAGTAATACGAGTTTAGGGAAAAAGAAAATCTCACAATGCTTGGGTTGCCTCCCAAGAAGCGTTATGTTTAACGTCGTTAGCTCGACATTCCTGCATCTCCATGTTGTATTTTAGAGGAACTGGGAATGCTAATGCACCTTCGTGGTGCTCAAAATCGCTGCTCAAGGCAGTTGGACTATTTTGGCTACCATGCCTTTGATCTTATGGGCAACTCGTTGTGCAACACGAGATTTACCTCGGGGGTTTACCACTTTGCCTTGCAAGATCACATTTAGGGTGAAGGCCAGGGTATCTTTCTTAGGGTAGTCATCTGGGAGCTTCATGGGCCTGAATACATGAAAGGTGATCTCGTCTTCTAGGGCTCTCAATTCCAATTCTCCCTTCTACACATCAATCAATGCCCCGCTAGCCTCTAGAAATGGCCTACCCAGTATGATAGGTATTTCTTTATCTTCTTCCATATCCAGAACGATGAAATATGTCGGAAATATGAACTTGTCCACTTTAACTATAACGTCTTCTATCACCCCCTAGGGGTGTTTTGATGACCTATCACGCAACTAGAGTGTGGCGTGGTTGGCGAGAAGCTACTAAATCGATCGTGCGAATATAGATAGCGGCATGAGGTTAATGCCTCCCATTATCATGAGGCCTTCTCAAAGATGGAATTTCCAATTATGCACGGTATGGTAAAACTACAAAGGTCTTTCAGCTTTTGTGGTAGTTTTCGTTGCAGGATGGCACTACACTCCTTAGTGAGGTTTACTGTCTCAAAGTCCGACAATCTTCTTTTGTTAGACAGTATCTCTTTCATGAATTTCACATAGTTGGGCATCTGCTCTAGTGCATCGGCAAAAGGAATGTTTATGTGGAGTTTCTTGAACACTTCCAGAAATTTGGTGAATTGCTTATCCAATTTGCTCTTTTTCAGGAGTTGAGGGTACAGGATTGGGATGGTAGGTTTAGTCATGTTTGGTCGATCCTTATCCTCTGTTTCTTTTTAAATCGACTTTTACAATGAGGTGTTCCCAGACGCCTTGTCGATTTGGCCTGGGGATGTATTACTTCTATCTCTACCTCCTATCCTTTGGTGGCTACCACAGTCTTTGCTAGTTCTTTGCCACTCCTCAATGTGACAACTTTTACTTGTTCGTTACCCTCTCACCTAGGGTTCACCTCAGAATTACTTAATGTGCTCCCCCTCACACGCCTCTAATGAAATTGGCCATTTTGGCCCATTTGCACCCTCTAAGTTTCTCAATTGTCTTTGAGTTGTTCAATTGGTGATACAGCTTTGCAAATTAAGCCTTGTCTCATTCATAAAGGCGGTGTGTGAGGTAAGCATTTGTGCGAGTTCTTGCTCGAGTCACTTTTTTTCTCGGAGGTTGGTTCATTCCTCAGGTGGTGCCATGTTGTTACGACTATTCCTCCAACCATAATTCTAATTGCGATTACCTTGGTTACCTCTCGGTATGACTGCATTGGCTCGATTGCAGTATCAGTTAAGTATGCATTACCTCAGCCTCACGCTTGTTGTAGTTGATTCTCTGCTGATTCACATATTGGGCACAACTCTGCTATCATACATACAGTGAGGAAACTCCATAGTCTTGTCTTTGTCCACCACAAGATTCACAAATTTCCAGATTATATGAATAGCTTTTATCGAGCCACATTTATGTTGTTTGGTCTTCTGTAACATGATTTGGGTTACTTAGAATCTACGTATGCAGCGCTCTGCGCGAGGGTTTCTGAGTCTTGATCTATCTACCGGGCCAGCGAGTAGTATTAGTAGTTGTATCCTCCAGATCTCATAGCTTGATGTGCTTGGTTTCTTGATGAGCACCTCTTGAAGCCTCGTGATGCATTAGTGTTGGAATGTGCCGACGATATACTGTATCCACTTAGTTAATCTATGATGTGGGCACCTCCTCAGTAGCTCATGAAATCTCTCCCAAGCTTCAACTAGGTTCTCCCCCTCAAATTGTCTAAATGTATTAATTTCTTGCACCAATTGAACTATTTTAGGTGGAAAATTTTAGTTAGAAATTTACGCACGAAGTCATTCCAACGAGGTGATGAATGAGTTGGTGAGTCGACCTTGTTTATCCGTCACTAAGTGACAATGGGAATAGCGAAGTAATTAAAGAGCTTCTTCAGTACCCCATTATATTTGACGTATCACGGAACATCAATAATTTGGTCAAATGTGCATTCGGAGTTCTCGGTCGGTAACCAGTAGATGGATATTATTAAGCATCGCAGTCCTCCTTTAACTCAAAGTTGTTTGCTGTATAGGTGAAATGCGTCGTATAAGTGACTAAACAGCGTGGGTGGCAAATGAACTCCTCGAGAGCATGTCACGATTATCGGTGTCTGAGGGTGTGGTGTGATTTCTATAGTTCTATCCGATGCAGTTCACTGTGGTTCATCACGTCATGAATATGTCCTGAACTTCTAGATCTTTGCATGATTTGGTGAGGATTACATGGGTCTCTTTCACGTAATCGATGTGAGTGTTCATTATGGTTCGAGATCGAATGGAAAGCAGTTCCACATGATCTTGTCTTTGCATACACCTAAATACTTTCTGTAATCCATGAATGAAGCGAAACCAAATCACGACACAGATCTGATAAAAGAAGCGTGGACCAGAAATAAAAGTAAAAAGAAATTATCAAAAAGTGAGAAGAACTAAAGAAAGTAAAATTGATCCAAAGTACTATCTATGGCACGATTATCAATATATTATAAAATTCTCCATTAGCAGTCTTAAAAACTTGACGGTTTGATGGTAGGCAAATTAATTAGGAAGCATAGGCAGCGTGCGCAAAGTGTAGCGTGGGATTAACGTAATTAGTGGTTAGTCAAGTGTCGTTCCCTCGAAGAGAAGCGTGTTTACTATTGACTAAATGATTCCAATAATATTTGGATCTATTCCTAAAGCGAATTGCAACTAAATTACTTAAATTAATAAAAACCTAAAATTGAATGTATTGAATTATATTGATGACGAGAAACCTAGGGTTTTACCGTCTCCTACCACTCTTGATAGATGTCAATTCAATTAAGGGCTTATTGAAGTATACATATGAGTTATGATGGCGGGTTGATCTTTCCTACAAGATATTCTCTCTCGAGATAGATTTTCTATCTACTTGATGGGATATGTGCATCTACTGCCTCAATCTACGAACTCAAGAACGCCTAAATGTGCAAACCCTGCGGAATATCTCTATTCTTCGACTACCAAGTGTTGCTTTAACCATGTCCTAAGAAGTTATCTTCTCTCGATTCAAACTCTAGCTTTGGCATGTAGTTGTGAACTGATAACATGTAATTAAACCAGCCAATTAAAGCAACATATGAACTCATATTAATAATCCAAATAAGCCAAAACGAAAATCAATCCATCAAACCGTGGTTAGGGTTGGCAAAACCCTAAAGAAAAGAGTTAGTTCATCATATTATTAATTCTGACTTGAAGAGGTCGAATCGTGAAGTGGGTTAAGGAAAGACTACGGAAAATCCGTCTTGCGAATCTGTCCCGAATCCCGAGTCTATCTTGATCTCTCACTCCTGTGTCTCCTCTTTCTTCGGAGTCAATCTCCTTTGCTTGAAATTACTCCTTTTTATACCTCGAGGCGCGGGCCATGTGTGGACTAAGGTTTTCAGTTCCCAGTAATGGAAAGGGAACCTCAGCTTCCCTCCGCGTCGAAGATTGGCTTGTGTGGCGAACTTCGAGACCTTTGATTTCAAGCTTTTTGGTTCACTGCTGCGAAGTGGGTCTTTGCAGCGGCGAACCCGTAGTAGCGCACGATGTGCCTTTTCATCATTACCTTACGCTCTGTTTTTACGTCTTTTAGTATGCAGTTAACCGCCATATTCTATAGAATAATATAGTATGAGGGATTAGCGTAATATTGATGAAAAAATATCGTGAATCATGTATTTTAGCTATAAAAGAACAGAAATTTAACTTAAATGCACGCATGATTCATCCGATCAAAATAGAATGCAAAAATGAGCTTGGGATAGAAAATGATGACTGTGGTTATGAATGAGAGTGATACGGTCAGTTGACTCTTGGAGAATAGAAAGAATTGGAGTCAATATGGTCCCGAATATGAAAAAAAGTTTTGTGTATGCACATTGTGTGTATGTGTGAAACTATATGGAGTGCACATAAAAGTCATAATGGTACATACATCAAGGTCGAGTACCATACTCGAAAGTCGAAAAAAAAATTTGCATGCCAAACCCTAAGAACTTTGAATTAAACCAAATAGCATGCACTTAAATGTCTCACAACCACTAGTGTACCCACCACCATGGGAAATGCTTGATGCCCTCGATGCAGCAGCGGATACATAAGGTTGGACTCTCCTTTATTAAAAACAAAAATACGGAGTAAATGAATAAATCGTAAAGAAATGTAAGAAAAGGAAAAGAAAAGAAAAAATATATACAAAAGGGTAGGACAGAGATTAAACTGAAGGAACATCCTGGTAGAGCGGATGGATTCCTCCATACTATCTTTTGGTGGTCAAGAAGATGCTCAGTAAACTGGCGCTGACCATTGACTTTAAAGATTTTCCCATTTTCAAGATTCTCAATCTCCACTGTGCCATATGGGTGAACGACCTTAACGATGAAGGGTCCAGTCCATCTAGAACAGTGTTTACCTGGAAAGATGTGCAAGCGAGAACTGTACAGCGGTACCATTTGGTGAGATTCAAAGGTCTTCCTTACAATGTTCTTGTCATGGAAGAGCTTTAGCCTCTCTTTGTAGATTCTTGAACTCTCATATGATTCACACCTCAATTCATCATTCGTTCATTTTGCAACGATCTACATTTGCCTTAGCCAAATCAAAATTAAGAGTTTTAATGGCTTTCGATATGCGTTTTTTATTTCCTTTGGGAGATGACATGCCTTGCCATAAGCTACTTTATGGAGACATACTAAGAATAGTCTTAAGCAGTCACGGTAGGCCCAGGCATGATTTGATTGGAAGCTGACCCGATCCGCCTTGCGATTGAGGTGCTTTGTTTTCCAAAATGTGTTTTGTCACATTGGCTGGTTCGACCGACCATTGATACGTGGGTGGTAAGCGGAAGTGAAACTTTGTTTGTGACTCCATACTTTTTAACAAATTTTCAAAGGGTCGATTCTGAAAATGGAGCAACGCCGTCAGCAATGATTGCCTGAGGCATTCAGCGAGAAAAAATATTCCTTTGAAAATTTCAAAACAACCTTATGGTCATTAGTTCTCGTTGGAATGGCCTCCACCCATAAACATAATCAACTACCAGCTAAAATGTAAAGGTACCACGTGAGGAAAGGCCCCCGTAGTATAAGCCCACAGCAATCGAAGATCTCGATAATGAATAAGAGTAGAGACATCATGTTCCTTTTGTGATCCCTCCTAATTGATTGGCACCGAGCAGGTTTTGCAAAAATCCATGATCTTTAAAAAGAGTGGGTCGATAAAAGCGGCAGGATTTTGTCAGTTTTCTTGCGGAGAAATGCCCTCCACAAGCGAGAGTGATAGAGGCGAGTACCCCGATTTGATCATCATTGGATACACACCTTTTCGACAATTGATCGGAGACGGTATTTAAGCAGTAGGGATCGCCAGTAGTATTTTTATGTCCACGAAAGTTCCTCTTCTGCGAGGTCATTGGGATGAATTTGTCACGTCACTAGATAGTTTACTATGTCGCGTACCATGGCGGGTGGACGGCGACAAAGTTGCTCATTAGGGAAAATTAATAGGCTATGGGTAGACCTTCGAGAAGTTGTCTCACGTATTCTTGAGACGGTGGTCGAAGCTACCACATTCTCAACTCCGCCTTATCATGGCTGGTCGGGTTAAATTCTTGACATAGTAGAATCCACCTAATTACGACGAGGAGGCTTAGTATCCACGCAGAGAGCAAATAATTCAACTGCTTGCATGATCGATAGAAAATGGATTCTTGAGGAGACCCATAATGTAAGACCTGAACTTTCTATGGCAAGACTCTACGACCAAGAACTCTTCTTCGTAGTTGTGTAATTGGATTAAAGCGGAATCTGAAGTCTTCAACGGCATAATAAATCACAAATGTTTTTATCTTCCACTTTGCCTAATACAGCTATGGCATAATCACTAGCATCACACATGATCTCAAAAGGAAATTCAATTAGGAGATGCATGATAGAGGTGACAACATAGTTTTCGGTTGTAAAGTAGCCTCACATGCTGTGACCACTCAAGGTGACATCCTTGGCAAAAATTGCATAAGAGACCCGGGCTATGGCACTAAATCTCTTATGAATCTCTGCAAATCACATGACCTAAGAATGACCATTATATCCTTATTTTTACTTAAAGGTGGGTAAGTTGGAGATCAACTCAACTTTTGCTTTATCTACCTCTATTCCTTCTCTCGACACTATGTGTCCTAACACAATCCCTTGTGTCACCATGAAGTGACACTTCTCCCAATTCAACACTAAATTCTTCTCCTGACACCTTTCCAGTACTCTCCTTAAATTCTCCAAACATCCCTCATATGAATCTCCAAAAGAAATCGTCCTTGAAAATCTCAAAATATGTTCTATCCTTATCACTAAAATCCCATCATGCACCCGCGAAGGTTCCCAGTGCATTACATAGTCGGAGCATTTTCCTAAGGAAAATGTGCCAAAGTGAGCATTAGTTTTCTCTTGATCTTCTAGGGCTATCTCAATTTGATTGTACCATGAGTACCCTCCCAGAAAACAATAAAATTCATGCCTATGACTCTCTCGACATTTGATCCCACAAAGGTAAGGAAACCAGTCTTTCTAGTGCCAGCATTAAGTTTCTTATAGTCTATGCACACCCTCCAACTTGTGGTGACCCGAGTTGGAATTAGCTTATTGTGTTCATTTGCTACCACAGTGACCCCATATTTCTTGAAGGTTCTTGAAGGTTGGAGCATTCACTTCTATCTGCAATTGTTGGTAAATCTTTTCATTACAGTTTAGATCTTTCTTAAACAACTGCTTTCATGGCCCGGATTCGGTCGTCCTTTGTGGTTATCCTAGGGTTTGACATCCTCTTCCAAGTGAATCCTGTGATATGAATAAGAAATTCATTCCCTTAATATGCAATTATCCATCCTATGGTAGTTTTGTGGGTTCTCAATATCTCCAAAAGTTTATTCTCTTGATCTGACTCTAAAGAGGAGGATATGATTACAGGGAAAGTTTCTTCTACCCCTAGGAATGCATACTTAAGATGCGATGGTAAGGGTTTCAACTCAAGCTTAGGTGGTTTCTCTTTCGAAGGTAATAAATACATCGATTGGTGGCGTTTTTCAAATCTGGGTGCTTACCCATTTGCCTCCATTACCTCAACAATGGTCAAACTATTAGATTTTTTAATCCATTTTGAGCATATTACAAGATAAATGTGCAGTTTGTATGCTGAAATGTGGATATTTTACTCAAATTTAATTTTGCGGGAAAATCTGTGGCTAAAATCTCGACAAAAACTAGAAGAGACCGACACAATGAAAATAGAGTCGCAACTGGCGGAGTGTGACGGGAAGCTTAGTTGTCAGTCATTTCCAAGTCACGACATCACCAAAATCAATTTTGGGGAAGAAATAGAAGACCTCAACAAGCGAAGTCGTGACTTGAAGATTGAGGTTGCAACTAGGATGACCAAGGCAACAAATGAAAGAGGTTGCGACAAAGGAAGTGTGGTCAAGGCTAAAGGAAATATTCAAAAGAATAATCTTCGTAGCCGGCGACACCACTGATGTCGCGGCCAGTCGAATATGGTGGGGTCGCGTCGATTCTGATGTCGCGACGTGGATCCATCAACAAAGCCACAAGAGAGGTCTTTGCAAAGAGAACGAAGTTGCAACCAAATTAAGAGTTGAAGGGCAAAGGAAGTCGCAACCTGACTGGCGAGCCCTTGCCAAGCGAAGTTGCGACCATTTATTGTCGAGGACCACAGCGATATGTGACCACTCATTTAGGTCGCGACTGAAGAAAGAATGAGCCTACTTTGAGCAATTGAGACTACAGCGACCCGGAGAAAATTCGACATCACCTTGGTCGCGACTGGAATAGAGGTTGAAAAGAGGAAATTGGTTGTGAAAAATTGAGGTTCGACCCGGAGAGAAAGAAGTGGACATCAAAGGTGAGCATGCCGCGGTCGCGACATAGAATGAAAATCTGTGAAATTTGAAGACCACCCGACACAATCACGACCCGGAAAGAAAGTCACGACCTGAAAATTGACTACTAAACGAGCGTGGTAAACTAAAACTAAGGTCGTGACTCAAATGGAAGAAGAGAAGGACAAGCGATGTATGACATGAAGCGTAATTAGCGACATCAGCTGAAACGGAGCAGCAGTGCTGGCTGAAGCGATATCACGACCATTAATCCATCTGGCGGCCAGGAATCTGGTTGCAGCGAAGCAACGGTCGCGGTGAACAAGAGCAAACAAAATCCATGTGACATCAGCGAGGTAGCGACATGAAGCTGATATTTGGGATTTCTTTTGGGAATTCCACACTGGGCTTTTTTGGTCGGCCAGTTCCGCGCTGTGATGTAAATAGACGATTAGAATAGTAGTAGCCAGTCTTCACTACCCCGGAAAATGAGAGGAACTCAGTGTATAGTTTAGAGTAGAATTTTATTTTATTTTATTTTTCTTTTATTTCTTTCTTCTTTAATTTCTTTTAAGTTGAATGCACATATGATTGCATAAATGAGTAGAAGTGAACTTTTATTTATGTTATTTTTGTACTAAAATTCTTTGAAAATTTATAGAAATCTAGACAAATTTAAATTCATTTCTTCTCAATTTTATTGCAATTCTGAGTGGTGGTATTGATGGTGCTCATTCTTAGTCGCAATGTGTGATGTCGGAAGCCTTGACTCTGCTGGATTGATTTACATTTGGTCTGATCTCTATAAATCACGGAGAACTTATTTGGGTTAGGTTTTACTTATTTGATGTCGTTTTTTTGAATTGATAAGTTCCCAATAGTAGTGCAGAATGCCGGTTGAGGAATGTATGCTGCTCGATTTCGGGGATGCCCTCTGTGACACGGAGAAGGAGATTCACGAGAGGCGGGAAGAGCATTCTTTTGCAGGTATGCTGGGATTACATTGATGAAATGGCCGAGCTCTAGGTTCATTTTGATAAATCCCTCGGTTAACGTAATTGAAGTTGGAGGAGTATTTATGATATAAATAATCGAGAGAGTTCTGTAATCTAAAGGCAAATTCTAACCAGTGTGTTTGAGATCTAATCAAGGGAAAGGGATGAACCAATAGATTTGGAGGTCGAGCCATCAATTAAGTGGTAGAAACTTTGCAAAAATCCTGAGAAGGAAATGCAAAAGGTCTGCTATCATCAACAAATGGGTGTGAAGTATTGAGAAAGAAAAATACCCAGATCTTGCAAGAGGATTGGGAATACAGGTAGCTGGTTTGATCTTGTCTTTGAGAGAAGCAAGGGTATCCAACTGGTGAATATGGAGAAATCCAATTCCAATATTTAAGAAATCTTGGACAAATCCATAGTCATACACAGAACAGAGCAATGTACTTGGGTGTAGGAATTGACTGTTTCATTGTAATTCAATTATAGTTTTTGTTTCTCGATGGCCCGGATAAGTCAGTATTTAGTTTACAATTTATTTTATTCATTTACTTTTGTTTTACCTTAGTTAATAGTAGTGGTGATGTATGATCTTTATTTTCTAAGTAAACTTTCATTGTAAGTTTTGAGTCCAAATAGCATAGAATTTTAGTAGTTGAGGTAGTTGATCTTTAATTCGTACCAATCTATGTGGGAATGACACCTAGACTTACATTCAGATTTTACTACTTGTATGACCTGTGCTCTTGCAGTGTCATAGACTAGACCCTTATTTTTAAATCATGAACATTAAGAAAAAGTTATTTTATCAAACAAATTTATCCAAAGTGACATGGATGCAAGAGAAGTGTAAGGCTCTTGTAACTATGTAAATTTGAGGGGTTTTTAGTCTATATAGAAAAAGAACAGAAGAAGCCTCCACTATGCTCCAATTATGGAATGCGGAAAAGTCTAATTCAAATGGTTACCTCTCAGACACAACTTGGAAGCTACTTAGATAAGACTGAGGAGAATCATCATATGAAGCATGTGATCTACATAGTTATGCCGCAATGGAATTCTATCGTATTTACCTGTGGGCGTCCTCATCGTCCTATCTCATGATAACATTGAAAGAAATTCAGATTAACAATCATGTTACCAAAGATAACGTCATTAGTCCCCACATAGTGTATGGCATTGGCGGTAGCCAGAATGGCCTACGAATCCTTTGGGAGGCTGGTCCTTGATCCACCACGGTTGGTGCCGAGCAACAAAGTCACATGAAAGTAGAACTTGTCTACTTGCACCAATACATCCTTCACTATCCCTGGAAATTTTCACCTTTACGGTCGGTTGTTTTGAAGGGTGATATTAGTCAATTCTAACTCTCTATTAACTCGACATATGCAAGTATGGAACAAGTTAACACTTGCTCCCCGAGTCCTTTAGGCATGTCTGATTTTGAATTTCCCGCTACTAAGGAAATGGTGGGGCTTCACGAATCTTTAATGATATTTTGAGGGCAAGTTGTTCCCTAACCAAAGAGGTGGGTTGTTCGATCATGGAATCGTCCTTATTGACACTAACTTTCTTTTCACAATGCCACGATACCAAAAACTTGGCATATGATGAATTTAATGACGTCAACAAGGGGATGTTTACCTTAACTTTGTTTACGAACAACTCATAGATTTCGAGTGATTGTTCACTTTCTTAGGGGCTCTCAACCTATGAGTGTATGGAGCAGGAGGGACATGGGAAGCTTTATATTTTTCTGGCTCAACATCAACAACATCTGTCCTAGGAACATGAGGCATGTCAGACACCTCATCATCCCTTAATGGTTCATTTTGCACATCTTTTATTGTTTCTTTGGACAATTCCTTGGGCTGAATGGTTTTATCAATTGTTTTCCACTTGAAGAAGTGTGATAGCCCCTTCTGCGGTGTTGAAGGTTACATCGTTTGGACTTAAGATTCCAACACTATTTTGACCTTGAGGATTTTGGATGGTCTGAGAAGGGAGTTTCCCTTTTTCTTGTTGAAAATTTCCCATATAAGAGGTCAACTTAGTGATTTGGGATCTCACATCATTTAAGCGATTCGAAGTCGGTGTTGGTGGATTGTTGAGCTGGATAAAGCGTATGCAATGTCCTCCAAACTTCTCTTATGTGGAGGTTAGTAAAGCTGTTGGTTTTGATTCCCTTGAGAAGAGGGGTGAAACCCTTGGTTAAGATTCGTAGGAAATCCTTGAGGGCCTTGATTTTAGAATTGAGGAGCTTGATTCGGAAAACCTTCGTTTTGGAAGTTCTGGCCTTGGTTATTTGGAATATGGTTTTGGCCTCCCTCATTCTTCCAACTGAAGTTCAGGTGCTTACCCACCCCGGATTATAAGTTTCAAAGTATGGAGAGTTGAAGGGCTTCCTTTGGTAATTAAGAGCATTAGTTTGCTCTATTTGGATTGCTCCCTTAACTTGAGGAAGGTTAGGGCAGTTAATGGTTGAATGAGTGGGGTCATCGCAAATGATCCATTGCTCCTCCACTCCATGGCTCCTCCACTCCATATCCCATAGGAACCGAAGATACCTTGGGTATAATAGTCACCTCATTCCACCTTTTTCCAATTCGAGTGGCTATCTGCTTCCTTGTTAAATTGGCTATTTTCTCTTGCCGGATCATCATTATCTCTTAAGTGATGTATTCCTCCCCCAGTAGGTGTACTATGCACTTTAGCAGTATCTAGGGAGGTATTAGTCTCCCAAGTTCAAGCATTTTCTACTATTGTATCAAAAAATTGCACAGCCTCCCTAGAGCTTTTCTCATAGAACTCCCCCGCACACATCATTTGGATGTATTGTTTGTTATTCAGGGAAAGTCCTTAGTGAAAATATGCAACAATTTGTCCAACATTCAAACCATGGTGAGGGAGAGCGTGGAGAGATCCTTATATCTTTCCCATACAATAGCAAAGGTTCACCGTTTTTCAAAAAAAGTTTTGGATTGCTCGCATGGAGTGCATTGAAATGTCTGATGCATGAGGGAAAAATTTATTCAGAAATTCATTTCGCATGTCTTCCCAAGTGAAAATTGAATTGGGAGCAAGAGAGTGAAACCATATTTTAGCCTTTTCCTTTAGAGAGAATGGGAATAAAACCATACAAATGATATGGCGGGGCTATCCTGTGGAAAGAAAAACACTGTAAACATCCTCAAAATCCCTCATGAATGAGTAGGGGTTCTCAAATCGGCCCATGATACAGGGGAGAAGACGAATCATCGGAGCTTCATAAGAGGTGGTTAGTCTCTTCGGTGGCGAACCATGAGTTTGTTGTGGTTCTTTGAGGTTGTAGGATCTCTCGAGTTCTTTCCACGATGGGTAAGGAGCGAGGCTGATGTGATTTCTTGAAATTAACATTTCCTCCTCTGTAGTCGGGGTTCAATGATACAGCACCATCTCCTTATCGTGGAGGTTCATAAGGTCTTTGTGGGTTACCAGGTAACCCTTGGTCATTTGGATTAAAAAGAGTTTGTTGATTCCCGAGATGTTCCATTAAAGTTTAGGGTTCTCTTGAAACAAATGTCTTACTGTGGACTCTTCAAGATGTCTTTGAGGTATAACTCTTACAAGTTGGCGTTGCTCGTCACGAGCCTAAACCGACATGCACCAATATTACCCCAACTAGGCAGGTATCCACTTATATTATCTACAAAAAGAATTAAAAGAAAAAGGTGACGTGCCAGTTTGCAATGCAGTGAAAATTACCACTAGCTCTCTACGGATCCCGACTAGAGCTTTTCGCCACTCCGGAAGCAGCGCGAAATGCCGTCTATTTCATGTCTTTAGTATTCCCAAGCGTGCGGAAGGCGATGTCGTCAAGCATTATATCTGTAAAGTCCACAGAGTCATTTCCACGAGGAGTGGTTTCCTAAGATGATCCTTAGGGGTTGATATCCAATGAATGTGTGAGATTAAAGTAAAATTTGGGGTTGATTGATTGATTTATTAACAATTGACAAACTATTTTAAAGCGAGAGAGGCGAATGATAGGATCCACAAGTTTCCGCTCACCTGCTTGAATTAACACCCACCTCTCCTTACAATCTCATCTAGGAGCCATTGATGAATGGTCTTTGATGGGGATTTAACTTATACTAAAATCTTTTGTAAGACAAAATAATTGAAACGATATCAAGCGCTTGCTTGAACAATTTGTTTGGACTCTTAGTTTGCATTATAGATCGAAGCACAACGTGTACACCAAGAATCGTTCTGCGTTGTCAAGAAGATTATAAACTAAGGTTTTATAAGGCTTTTATGAGTCTTTAATATCTACAAAATCCGTTGAAACCTGAAAAGGATTGAGGGCTATTACTTTGAAAGGGTGAGTTTCTACCTTTAGAACCTATCATGGAGTTTAGAGAACTCCATTAAGTGAGAATTGATTCATAATTCTTTGGAACACTACTAGTAAATGATTGATAACACTTCAATTGCAAGGTTGAGATATCAAAGCATTAGAGTCTCAATGAACATAAGTTATAAAATAAGCGGAAAGATTACAAATAGCAAAAACTTAGAATAAGAAGAAAATTAAGCTACTCTACTCTAGAAACCCTGAAAAATGAAAACACTCAAAGGTTAGAGCCAAAACCACAGAATCCTAACTCCCAATTCTTCCCTAAGTGGCTTAATGCAATCCTCATTAGTGATCACCAAAAATGGGATGAAAGATGAGCAATGCCTTGCACGAAGATCGGAAATTCGCTGAAATCTGTAGAGATGCGTATGTTGGTACGGTACGATTCTTGTGAATGCCGTACTAAAGATACCTTTAGTACTTCAAAAATTTGTGATCTGAGTACCACTATATTATTTAGTACATGTCATGCTCCCTCTTGCCCTCTTCACTTTAGAGCTGCACAGGGCCTCAGACGGAATCGATGTCAGCAAGCTGATGATCTCAGTTGTTCTACAGGACGGCTTACTTCACAATGTGCATGGGACATGAACAGCTTTACGCACACACATAAAAATGAGTAGAAAGGTCAAGCACCTATTACACACAAGGTGAAAACAAAACATGGTAAGAGCTAAACCACATATAATTGTCGCACTTTTATGTATCGACACTTCACGTATGCAATGAGTGAGACTTACCAGTGTAGATTATTTGAATATTAATTGAGGATAAATTGGATAGAATGCATAATGACTAACAAAACGAAATCTAAACTCTAGGCGTTTTTTATTTTCTCTTCGTCCATTTGTGTTGAGTTTAGGATTCCGTGGTTAGTTGTTCCCCTTTTACTGTCTTAATCTCTTGTCAAATAAAACTGAGTTATCTAATTTCGGTACTTAGTAACCTAATTCCGGTGGGAACAATGCTGCTTTTCACACTTTACTACTTGAGGCAACACGTCAAACTGCGCACATAAGCGTACTATTTTATAAACACGCTTCGCGCCTATCAAAAAATCTTTTTGGTACCAAGAGACAACTTAATCTTGTGTTGATACGAACTCCGTGAAATGTGGCTTGTTGAGCTTTGGATTACCAATATTGTCTTGAGACATCTGGCAACCACCATAGTTTAACATTCCGTTAAGCTTCTTCAATTGAACCATTCCCTGAGCTATCAATAAACGCGTTCGGCTATTGATTTGCTAAGTGTTGTAAATGAATTATCTTTAGAACTTCTTGTTCACATTTTTTCATGTGAGGATCATGGTGAGACAATGATAATTCATTCGATATTCTTTTATATTGCTTAGTTTCTCCCCTAATGTTCGGAAAATGTTTCATCAAAGTAATGATGATAAAAAGCGTCATAGTAAATACAAATATCATGTAAAGCGGTTCATGATATTTAATTATAGATGGAAATTCATAGCGTATATTCCTAACCTCCTTTTTAGGTCCCATCGCTGATGCATTGTGGTGAGCGATTGGAACATAAACCGCACATCAAAAAAATTTAAATGAGAAATATTTTGTCGTGACCATTAAGATAGTGAATAAATGAGAATTCATATTAACTTTGGCTTAGTCTGCGCGAATAAATGTTATTGCATGTAAGATAGTGTGTCCCCATTGATAATTAAAATTAATTGAATTCATTTTATAAATCATTCTACAAGACCATTTAGTGAACATGTGCTACAAAGATGTTCAATTATTCATATCATGTACAATAATCGTGAGCGCTTGAGAAGTGAACTCACCACTATTGTCAAGTCGTATAGTTTAATCAAATTATCAGAAAGGAGCTCATAGTCGAATTGGTTGAGTTAATAATCACAAATACCAGGATTGTGAGTTGATAATAACATACATAAGAGACCATCTAGTTGAGCATCAATTAAAACCATAAAAATATCTAAATGGTCTACTTGGTGGTTGTATATAGGTCCCACAAATATCTAAATGTATGTGTTCTAGAAATCAAGGTTGGTTCCAATCTTAGCTGGTGACAGTTTAATAATTAATTTTCCTTGAGTGCAAGCTGTACATGAGAATTCATTTGTTTGTAATATTTTACGATTTTCAATGAATATCACATGAATTCTCTATATAATCCTTATCATGATTGAGCCAGGGATGACCTAACCAATTATATGGAAAACTATAAACTCATTCTGCGATTGGTTGGCTTTAAGTTAATTGTAGCATGTGCCCTCGATGTTACTTGATATCGATGTAGGGATAAACTATGAAGAAAATGCATCACGGTTTATTTATAGTACACTTTTCTTGCTTGAAACAATAGTCGTAATACACAAATATTAGACATTGCCTTGGTTTGTTGTCTCGACATGATATCCATTATTGCGAATATCCTTAAAACTCAACAAATTTCGTTGAGACTTTTCAGGATATAAGGCATAATCAATTAGAAATGTGGTTCCTTGAGGCAATATGTTATGAGCTCTTCAAAAGCCTTTAATTAGCTTTGCACTACCATAAATTGTACTGACATTTGAAGTTTGCATATTTAAGTAGGATAAATATTTCAAATCTTTAAGTATAGTGTGCGAAGTTGCATTGTTATGAAGCACAAATTTTTGCCATCAACAAAAGGTGAGATAATTTCATATTCTTCATTGAGAGAGTGACACGTGCCAAAGCAAAATTAAATAAATAAATAATAGGAGATGTAAAAATATAAAGGTCTGAACTCATATTCAACATAAAAAAACACATAAATAATAAACAAACTTTTATTTTGTTGCATAGGCATTTATCTGATAGCATAAAGATTACATAAATATTTAGTTGATAACGTAAACACTTATCTTATGAAAATAATATTATCATCCTTGAACATTATTGCTATCAATCAAAAGGACGTTTAAACCACAATGAAATTATCGAGTTATTGAAATTCAAGATAAATATTAGACCATAATCCATATATTCAACTTGTTTTATTTGAATGAGCAATAAAATAAGTCGGTTGACAATTGTAAAAGACCGCACAATCAAGGGTTGAAGCTAAAATCCACAAGGAAATACATCAAAGGAAAATAATAATCTCACATCATAAAAGTTGATGTGTGAAATATCGATAATATAATTTCTTTATAGTATAAATATCATTAATATAATGAAATCCTTTCATGTTCTCTTTGTAAAGAGAATAACGAAAGATTTTATGGGCTGATGTAACCTGAGACCAATTATCATTCAGGATGATCAAACACACTCTCGTGCATAACAGGCAAATTATGAAGGAGTGTTATAAGATACTCCTACAACTTTCAATGCATAACATAGGTCACATAATAAAAGCAATTCATGTGCATATTGAAAATGTTTTCATAGAATATTTTTTTTCCAAAAGTATTTTAGGCAACAATTATAAATCTTATTGGAAATGTCATTCAGTGTTTTGGGCAGATGGGGTAACATACGGATTGATTGCAGAAGTTGTACAACATAGAAAGTAGAAATCATTCCCTTCATAGAATAACCTAAGTCACTCATTATTTATAAATATTTTGTCGATGTTATGGAAATGCAGAGGGGAAAAAATCACAAGCAAGTATAGAAGGTATATAATAAATAGCGGTTTTTATTAACATAAATGCATATTCAAAGATTTTTATGATAACACATAATTGCTTTTATATTAGAAAATGTTTATATTATATTAAGGTTTTTTCTTTTTTTTCTTTTGCATTGAACAGATAAATTACAATATGTAACTGGAGAGCTTACAACAACTATGAATTATGGAAGCAAAATGTATTACAAATACCAGGAGGTGGTCCATGCATTCGGAACTACCATATCTCCGGTGATTTTTTTCTTTTCTACCAGAAGAAGTGGACACAGCATCTGTTTAAGCTCAAGCAGGGAGGGTTAGTTGTAGAGATTTGAGCATAGGTGCTCAGCCACAGCTCTTCGCTGGGGTTTCCCAGTAGCCGTCTTTGGGAAGAATCAGTGAACCTTCTTGGGAACTTTAAAGGCTGCAAGATTTTCAACAAAACCTCTTTACCTCTTCATCAATGTTTGATCCTTGTGTTGGAACAATTGCACAATTAATCTGCTCATTCAAGAAAAATATACACCTCATAAACAATTCATTTGACAAACAATGGAGCAGTTCCTAATCCCAGATATAAACTCTGGATATGGTGCACAAATACTTTCGAGTTTTGTATGTCCCACTTTGTCTCTCAACTTTTTTCAGTCTTAATATATCCCTGACGTTTACTTTCATGCAAGGTGTTTAACAAGTGTTTTAATGGATGTTTGTCCATCTATGAAATTTTCTAAAGCAAGGTATAGTTGAGCTATGAAAGTAAATGTCGAAGATATCAGGGCCAAAAAAGTTCGAGCAAATGGTTACATATAAAACTCAGGGACATTTATATTCCATATGAGATCTCACAAGTAAAATCAATATTGAAAAAGCACTCCTGTCCACGTGAATGCCAATGCGATTACAAAAAAAAAAAAAAAGAACAGTGCAATAGTTCATTTGGATCATGACCATCAAATAAAGTGGTGTTGATAGCTATAAAAACAAAACAGGTGGGGGATTATGTGTCTTACCTCTTCGCCATATTTTCATCTGGGACCTCAGAACAATTGCTTCAACGATGTCTGGATGTGATAGGAGGACATCATCCACTTCAATAGGTGATATCTTCTCTCCTGAAAATATGGGTGAACGACTACAATTATTGGAAATGCTTTAACCAATGTGTGACTTAATTAAATAGTTTGTATGCATATTTGGTAGTTCTCCAATCCAAAAAATCAAGCCATGTGCCATTATTTCATACACAAAGCCTGATGCCAGCTTTTATTTTTGGAGAAAAAGGAAAAAAATTGAAGGAAAACTAACGTGGTTCTCTGGTCTCATCAGGCATGTTATCTAAAGAAAATATGTTGTTATGAATCTTACACGCAAAATTAAAAACAATTTGGTGAACTTGAGAATTCAATATGTCGATTTCAAATTTCAAGAAAGGTTGTGGTTGGTCGGAAGAGGAAGACCAACCTTCCCCCAGCCAACGACCCCCATGATATTTTGTTGGGGACAATCCTACCCTCTACAATGCTCAAAGAGCCTTCCCATGATTTTCTTATCTTTTACTTTTTGTTTTCTTTTACTGCATTTGAGCATATACCTTAAGTGAAGAAGCACTTGCCAAGACCTTACCTAACCATTTTGTTCGAAGTCCATTGATAAATTATTAAGTTAAGCTGATACCAACTGATGGGAAACCTTATACACACATCCTTCACATTGTTATGTTTTACTTGGACCAACTGGACTACTCCTAAAGGTCTCCTTCAGTAGAATGTGTTCATGCTTATCAACTCATAATTGATCGTCTATATTGTTTATACCTATCAACTCATAATTGATCGTCTATACTTTAGTGGATACCCAAAACCACTCATTCTTTAACTATATGATATAATACTCTTTCTTCTCTAAACTCAAAAAGACTCAGCTTAGAGTATATGCATTATGAAATAAAAAGAAAAACATGGAGAAGAAAGCTTTACCTCACCGGTTGATGAGCTCCTTGATTCGGCCGACAAGATGCAAATAACCATCGAATCTAAATAACCGACATCCTGTATGAAACCACCCGAATTGAAAAGCCCATTTATTAGCCTCAGGGTTGTTTTTGTAACCCTTGGTCATTAGAGGCCCCTAATACACTTCCCAGTCGCGTTAACACTCCTGGTAGACGCCATTTGATCCAATATCGTCATCTCTTGCCCACCGGTTTTTCCGACTGAACCGGGTTTATGCCGGACATATTAAATCTTCGGTAAGGGTTCCGAAGCCATGAGATGGCTCGCTTCGGTCATAGCGTATGCTTCCAACACTGGCGCGCCAAACGCCTCCTCCAGACGAGTCATAACGGCCGGTGCCAGAGATGAGCTGCAACTCCGGATGAATCGGAGTTTCGGGTAAACGGGTTCTGGTTTGGTATGGTGGCGATCCAGGAGAATTTGGTGGATCGTGGGGACGGCGGTGTACCACGTGGCACATTGTATTTACGAGCATATCGGACCAGAACGTTGATGCCGAGAATCGGCCGGCGGCGGGGAGGGTCGCGGCGGCTCCGGCGACTAGTGAACTCAGAAGCCCTGCGAGTAATCCGTGCACGTGGAAGAGAGGGAGCACGACGACGGTCGAGTCTGACTGAGTGAATTTGTACACCGATCTGATGTTCTTAACCGATGATGCCAAGTTGAGTTGAGTCAGTGGCACTCCTTTGGGTCGACTCGTTGTGCCGGAGGTGTGCAAGAAAAGTGCCACGTCGGATGGCTCGTTCACGAGTTGGGCTTCCGAGTCAGGGTCACGCTCAGACTGATTCAAGGACAGATTCACCTCTCCTTCAGCGTCAGTAAGGCGCGAAGCCCGTGGCATGTTTGATTTTGAGCGGGAGCCGCGGCAATGCTGCCTCGTTCTCTTCTTCCGGTGTTAAGAAGCTTTGATTCCGAGAGTCGGATAAGTAAAGCTCAAGAAACTCCTCGGCTGTGTAGCTGGGTTTAGCGGCGCAGCCCCGTGGCTCATACTCGTATTACAGCCAAAACATTATCACGAACTGTATAACCCCAAGAAAAAAAACCACATTTATCAGACATTGTTATTTTTTCATTTGATTCGCATCTAGACTGCCACGTCAGCATTGCAACAACAGATTAATTGCGCGGTTCAGATAGCATTGGACGCTAAGTTTTATTTTTTCTAAATTAAACTAAAACACGAGTTCATTTGCTTTCCATTATTTTCCGAGCAGCCAAACAAGACAAACCACAGAAAGAATTCCAATATTTTCTGAGAAACCAAACACGACAAAACATAGAAACATACTTCAACGGTGTTCGGGAATGCGAGAGCGACGACGTCTTCGGCATTCACCAGCAGCATTGGGGCGAGAGCCGCTGCAATGACGAGTTGTTGAAGGCGAGCCAGGTAAGATCGAACTTGCCGGAAACGGAGAGTGCTCGACGGGAAGGGAATTCTCTGGCAACCTGTCGCAGAAATCCGGTGAGAGTAAGACCTTCCATTATCGCTTTCTCTCTAATAGATGCGCAGATTTTTGAGAATGAAGAGAAGTGTGAAACAGCGAATAGATATATAGAGGGCAGAAAAGGAGGAGGAACAAAAGAGCGGTAGTTTCGGTGGAGGCGAGAAGCGGGGAAGGTTAGCTAGCCACGTGGCAATATTCAGAGACTAATGCCACGTGGCTAAATGAGGTTCAGAACTCACTAATCATTGTGGCATCGTGGGTGACAACTGTACCACCTTCCAGAAAAATCATGAACTTCTCTCTATAGTCTAGTGGGCGTTTCTGACGCTTTTATGTCACAGCTGATTACGATTTGGCGTTGCCGACCCCTCGATTACGTGGCACTTTTTGGTTCGCTAACAAAATTTACTCGTAACAACATCGTGCTTTAATTTTTAGGGATAAAAGCAAAAATTGGGTCCCTCTCCTAAAATAATTGTCTTTTCAAAAAGGTGGGATAATGAGATCTATCCGATAGATCCGTCCCCTTTTACTCATGTTTTTTTATATCGAATTGAGAAAATAATGGTGTAAATATAATTAGGGTTTATTAACTTGACTTGAATAGACCTGTTGGCCATTGTGGTTTGGATCAGGCCAACTTGTTTGACCCGTTTTTTTTTTAAATTTTTTTAATAATCACATATTATTTTTTAATTATTAAGAATATTAGTTTTTTTATGAACAAATATAAATTAGTTGTTTATAAAAATAATAATTGTTATTAAATAATTATTTTTAATAAAATAAAATAATATTAGTATGAAAAAGAATTTAAAATAAAATAAAAAATATTAAAAATATAACTATAATTTATTTTTAAGAGAAAAATAATTGCGTGGATTCAGTAACGATATTGATAGAGCGTAGAATCGAAATCGTTAAAAGCCGTAAAGGATTAAATGGCATCCAGGATCGATAGCGTAATGAAACGAAACTCTATGTGAAACTTTATCGTTTGATAATTAGAGGTGTACATATTTGATATTCACTAAATTGGTAAAAATCTTTTAAAACTAATTCTGCGACATATTATTGGCCAATTAATTTTGATTTATTATGCGATCGTATATAATTTCTCTTTTGAATGTTAAATATTAATAAATGTAAAATGCAATGATGATGAAAATCAAACCGTTATGCTCGAGGCAGCAGCCTTTGATAAATCTTAAAAACGACAGCAATAGTATCTGTCAAAAAGGTGATGACTAAATCACAAAAAAAAAACATATAAAAACTTAGATTGTGTGGAAGAACCATTTTATTAAGAAAAAAAAAATATGAAAAAAAGGTGTAAGGGGGTGATTTTAGGCCAAGAATAATAGAAAAAATCACTGATCTTTGCTTAAAAAATGGGAGACTAGGGTTTCAAAAAATTATTATTCACTCTGATTGTTATAGTTAAAAGATTTATCAAATGCAATAATTTATTTTTATGTAATCTTTAGAGCATATGAATAAACTATAAGTATTTTAAAAACTTTATTTAACAAAATATAAAATTTATAAAATCGTTATTTATTATTATTTTTAATGATATGCCCATTTTGCCGAGCAATCCGCATAAGATCAAGTTAGACTAGTAAAAAGCTGGTCTGAATAAAAATAGGTCGAGATTAGCTGACGGGTTTGGTGCCGCGTACTGTGGGCTTGGCTATTTTGGCTCCTTGACCTATTGGGCTCGGCCAGTGGGCCAACTACGACCTGTTTGCTTTAGTTATATGGAACTGATTTAAAGTTGAATCTTGAAAAATTCTCAAACTCTTAGGAATAATAGATTAAGCAATTCCCAAACCTAAAGTAGTAGTGACGGAGTTATGATAGTAGCTACAGTATTTTATAGTAGTGGTATATTGTGATAATGGTAAAAATATTACCAATGTCTTGTAATTACTATTTCCATCTATTATCATATTAGAGGGGGCTTTTTAGGAATATTTTTTTATCGTGCTGACTTCCATCAATATGAGTAATTTTGGAGAGCATGTATTAACTCTCCTGTTTTGTTTTCGTACAAATATTTTTGTATGGATGTTGGAAATTTTTAAATGCACAATAATTCTATTACTGTACCGAATATTAGTTCCAGTTTGGTAACTATAGCCTATCAAATATTGCTTCATCTTTAGTAAACTTTTTTTAAAATAACTTTTCGTTTTCTATGTTTAATTATTAAAAAAATAATTGATCTATGAAAATTATATATATATATATATATATATATATATATATATATATATATATATATATATATATATTTTAAATGTGTTAAATTATTTCCAATTATTTTAACTTGTTTTATAAGAGTTGCTTTAAAAAATAATTTTACAATATAAAAAATAAAACATATTATATAAAATTTATTTGTAAAACATGTTTCCAGATTTTAAAATCTATTAAAAATAAAACTTTTAAATAAAATTTTATTTTATGAAATATTAAAAATAATTTTTAGAAGCAATTCCTAAAATTTGTTTCCAGAACTGTTTTTAAAAACATTTCTCAAACAAATAATTATATTTTTACTGAAAATTTCAGTAGTATGACATTATTTATTTATTTTTTATTTATAAGTGTACAATGCTAACGCACCTGAGGAAATAAGAAAAAAAAAGTCAAAATATAATTAATAAATAAATATTTGATTTATTTTTGTATGACTTGTATATATAGAAATAACTATATTGTAAAATTAGATGTAAAATCAAATTAAAAGATAATATATAAATAATAATTATATTATGAATTAGTCGTCTCCCCTCTCTCTCATCTTATTTTCTAACCCATTTTTTTTTAAACAAATGTAAAATGAGAGAGGTGATTTTTAGTAATTTTGGCCTCAAATTACCGCTTTTCATTTTTTTTCTATAATTTTTTTTCAATAAAATAGTTATTCCATAAAAATCTGGATTTTTAATTTGTTTTTTCGTGTTTGTTGTCGTCATCTTGTTCAAGGTGTGGTTTGTGTCATCTTACTATGATATATTGGTTTTCATTGTCTTATTATGATATTTTTTTATACATGGGTGATTCTAACGCCAAAGTAGATTCGATTAAGTAGAGACATCAAATCAATATTGTTAATATGCTTTAGAACATGAGTTATATGTATTTTAGTCATTATAAAATTATCATAGCTTGAGAATTTCAAATAAATTACGGTATTTTCCCAATAGCTTCAACATCACCAATTTTCCAATTGTATTAATTCCTTAAATCTAAAAACTTAGGGATTTTACTATAAAACATGATTTTTTTTGCCATAATCCCCAAATCTCTTATGAACAAATGGTTTTTTTTGTAAGTTATAGGGAATCTTTTAGGCTTTTAAATCTAAACCTTGGTAGCTCAAGAATTAACAAACATATCAAATAATAATTCCTAAACAAATTTCTTAATACTATGTCTTTTATATGTTTCTAAGGTTTCATATTTGAAAGATTAGGAGACCCTAAGTTTTCAAATCTAATATTTCAAGAGTGAGAAATTACCCAAATATATCAAATATCAAACTCAAACCAAGATTATTTCTTCTATGCATTCCAATAATTTCTAGGGTTTCAAATTTGAAGGTAAAAAATATGATTTTCAAATCTAAGATTTAAAAGAGTGAGAAATTACCCTAAATATATCAATCATCAAAATCAAACTGAAACCATGCTTCTATGCATTCTAATTATTTCTAAGGTTTCAAATTTGAAGGTTTAGAAAATCACAAGTTTTCAAATATAAGATTTCAAGGGTGAGAAATCACTCAAATATATCAAATATCAAACTAAAACCAGATTCTTACTTCTATGCATTTCCAATGTTTTCAAATCATTTTTAGAAAACTCTAAGCTTTCAAATCTAAACTTTTAAAAACCCTAACTTCTAAAAATCAAAAGGAAAAAGAAATACTTACTTGAGATTGAAGTTCTTGAGGCTTTAAATATCTCTCTTTTAAAACACTAGCTTCTCTCTCTCTTTAAAAAAAGTAAATGAAGAATGAGTCATAAGAGTTGGATAACCATTTTTATAATAAGACAGATTCCATATTTCCCCCAAAACCCCTTCATCTTTTAAAATTTGTAATTTAGCCTCTCCCATCTTTTAAGAGAATCCGAGCTAAGGTGCTCAATGTATTCACTCATAATCACGGGAACAACAGAGAGACTAGAAAAAAGCTTCATTACTTACAGGTAAGCAGGCTAGCCCCAGAAAAGAAAGACAAGTGAATCAAACTCAACAGTAGTTAGAGTCCAATTGAACTCTGTAGACATGTGAAGTATTTGTTAGATTAATTTACTAATTATAAAATAAGCATAACCATATTACAATTTTAATTATGTAATTGTGTATATTAATTATAGGTCATTTATGAGATGGTTTAATATTAAATATTTATGGCGTGATTTTATTTTACTCGCACTTACTTTGGTAAGTCGAGTTAGGCCAAAGAACAATTATTCATTTTATGCTCTATATACATAAGTAAATAGAGAGTTCTAAAATTTACGAAGTGTTTAATAAACTATGACTTTAGGAAGAAAGAAAAAATTATGTGATGAAGCTTTAACGTCTACGTCTTTGTAGATTTGGAGACAAAATGATAGTTAATAATCGCGGTCCCATGTCGGAGGTATGTTTCCCTACGAGTATGAATTGATATGCTTCATTGTTTAAATAAAGTTACTATTTTGTAATGTATTTATTGAGTCTTTCGATTATTGATCAATTATGTTTTTAGGCTCAATAAATATTCTTAATTTCACAAAATATTCTAGCAATTGGTATCAGAGCACCTTTACTTAATATTAATATTGAAGCTGTCAAATTCGTTTTTCTACATTTTTTGGGTTTGTTTGTTTCTTTTCTTGACGGTTTGGAAATCATGGGGAATTAGTTCATATTTGTTTTCCATAAATCTATCTAAGAAACAATTTTTTTCTCATTAAGACCTATGATCGACGCTTTTATTTGTAAAATTTCTCAAAGAAAGATATTTTTAAATTTATTTTATTTTAATCGACTGTTAATGAGTCAACCATGCCCATCATTATAAAAAAAAAAAAAAACTATATTTATATATTATGATGCTTAAACTTTGATTTTTTTGATTCCATGGGGTATCATGGAATATTCTTTCTTTAGTTTCTTTTAAAATTTATTGTCATTGATGACAATAAAAGAATTGATATTTCAATCAAATAAATTATTTTTATTATTATTGTTTATTTATTTGATCATACATACAAAGTTATATTTTTCAACTTTGTGTTCTCTTGACAAGTCTTAGAGGATAGTTTTTTTTTGCTGATAGAAGGTTTTCAGGAAAAAATAATGAAATATTCGTTAGTTTGTTTATTAATTTCATTTTTTTACTAGGATTTTTCATGAGGGTATTTTTTTGAATTTATGTTTTTACCTCATATTTTTAGTTTTCTATCCCATTAAGCAAAAAATTTGGTTATGGAATAAAATTGAATTTTTATCCAATTCTGAAATATTTTTACTATTTCCATTTTCACAATATAGCTTTAACAATTTATGTTTATACTATTCATGACTATTTATAGCATCATATTAGGAAGAAAATTGTTAGTGTTATTGCATTTGGATAAAATTAAGAAATATTGAATGCTTATGAACTTATCCTTCATGAGTTTAAGCATATTGGATTTTTTTTTTTTTTGAATTGATGTTATACCTGTAATTTCTCTCGTCTTACGCATCAATTTTACTAAGATCCATATGGATAATAAAGTTGTCTTATCAATTGCTTTATTATTTGGTAGGATGTTTAGTTTATTGAAAATTTACTCGTCTCTCAACCTCACAATTTTACTACCTTATCGATGAGAAATTGACGCATTTGGTTGTGACGGCTGGTGAATTGCTCTTACCTGTGTATAAATTTTTTTGTATTTTATAGACTCTAGCATTTGGTGACCACTTTTGTAGGTCATTTGATAAGCCGAAGAATTGAGCAATTTGCATGGCTTTGTTTACATTGTTCTCTTGTTTATTCTTCAACTTTGAGCTTTCCTCATTTCTCTGTCATCACGAAAACGTAATAGGATTAATTACAAGTAATGAGTTAAATATCTTATAATGAATTTGAAAATTATGAAACTGAACTTGGCCTTGAAAGTTTAAGCTCCTCAAAAACCCACTCATGAGAGTTATGCAAAGGAGAAAAAGTCCTATGAGGACTGAGAGTATTCCAATAGTTGTTGTTTGATAATCATGGAGAATCATATGGAGGATTCCATTTATGCAAGCATTCCCAAGATTGAGAATGCAAAGTTCCTTATATTATTAGCAAAAAATATACAAAGTTTTCAAAGAATTATTAAAAATAAGTTATTTGATAATCATTAGGTGAATGTTTGTTTTGAATCCAATATCGTTGATATGCCATCTGATACTTGGTGATTGGGTGGTGTTTGATATCAATACCTATTTTAGATATAATTGGATATAGTTTTCTTTTGGATCTAGAAATGTTAAATTGTACTGAGATTCTTTATTGACTGGAAATGGAAAATTTTGGAGTCTATACATATTAGAGTTACCTACTTTGTATATGTTTACTACCCTTCTTATTATCTTCAATAGTACCAAGCGTTTGAGATTGAATGAAAAATCTTCTATTCTTTGGCACAAGCGCTGGTACTCATCAACAGAATGGGATTACAGAGAGGAGGAATCACAAACTTCTTAATCATATGGTGTAGTGTATGCTTGTTAATTCCTCATTACTTGAGTTCATATGGGGTGAAGCTTTGAAAACTGCAGCTTATATTTTGAACCAAGTGCCTATTAAGTCTATTCCTAAGACTCCATCGAGCAATGGTCACCAAAAGATGCCTAGTCTTCTTCGCTATGTTTGGGGTTGTAAGATTAGAGTGAGGCAGTCTGACCCATAATCAGAAGAAACTTGATCGAAGACCATGGTGGGTACTTTGTTGGATTTATTGTGGGATCGAGGTTTCTAGGATTTTGTGCGTCGCACACGATCAAAGTGATTGAGTCGAATTGAGCTATCTATTTTGAGGATGATGTTAGTGAAACCGAGGGCGAAGAGGTGTGTTAAAAGAACACTGGTACCACATTTTTATTATGCTATGATCTCTAGCCCTGTTGTTGACCAGCATCCAGTAGCCACTACCGATGATGAACCAATTGAGGATGTAGATCCAGTAGCCCCAAATGTAGACATAGTAGCCCCAGATTTAGTCATAAATATACCTTTGAGGAGGTCAGAGAGGGCGCGTAGGCCCATAGTTTCAGATGATCACATTGTCTACTTACTGGAGCATGAATATGATGTGGGTGATGTATCATATCCGACTCTGAACAAAACCCTTTGTTAGTTCTCAATCCAACTTTTGGATCAATCACGATGAAAGATGAGATGACTTCCATATCTGGAGTGTGGAGCTTGGTAGATTTTGGATGTTTGCCGGACCTATTGGGTGAATCGATTATTGAGACCAAGTGTGGTGTCGAAGGATAGGTAGAGATATAAAGAGAAGCAATATTAGTGGTAAGGGTTATAGTCAACGGAAAATTATTAATTTTAAGGAAAACTTCTCTCCGTGTCCACTAAATACTCTCTACATTACTATGGCTACTTAGTGTCTCATTTTGATTTAGATTTATCAAATGGATGTGAGGACAACTTTCTTGAAGGGAGACTTAGTTGAGGATTTTTACATGTCTCAACCTATTGGCTATGAGGAAGTTGGTAAGGAAAACATGGTTTGTAAGCTCTAGAAATCCATTTATGGTTTACAGCAGGCACAAGGCAATGGTATCTCAAGTTTGATGAAGTTGCCACCACCCGATGGTTTTAGGAGAACATCGTAAGGTCAATGCATATATATGAAGGTCGGTGAAACAAATACATATTTTAGTTTTATATCTTTGGTGATATTTTGCTCGCGATAATGATACTTACATTGGGTTAAAGACAAAAGCAGTTATTGTTTAGCCATTTTGATATGAAGGATCTTAGGGAAGCATCTAATGTCTTGGGCATACAGATACTTCGCGATAGTCTTAATGGCGTTCTAAGATTGTCTTAACAGACGTATATTGAATGCATTTTTGAAAAGGTTCAATATCTGATCATGTTCTTTTGGTAAAGACACGATTGTAAAGATGAAATTTTTCCAAATCGATGTCCTCATAATGATATTAAGAGAGATCAGATGAGAGTAGTCCCTTATTCTTCAATTGTGTGTAGCCTGATGTATTCTCAAGTATGCACACACCCTGATATTACTTTTGTTGTCGACGTGTTGGGTAGGTACTTGAGTGATCCTTGCCTTCGAGAAGTTTGAAACAACTAAAATTTTTGAGGTATGTTTAGGGTACCAAGGATCTCATGTTGACATATTGGCGTACCAACACTTTTAAGGTGGTTGGTTTTAGTGATTTCAATTATGTAGGCTGCGTGGATGATAAAAAGTCTACTTCTGGTTATATCTTTATGATGATTGAAGTTTCGTAGAAAAGTGTCAAGCGGACACTTACAACTTCTTCTACTATGGAGGCGAGCCATGTCGTGTTATGGGGCTACTTGTCATCTGATATGGTTGCGGAACTTCATTTCATCTTTGAGTTGTTCACTCAATTTCTAGGCCATTGAAACCCTTCATGATGATATCTGTTGTATGTTCTTTAGGAACACTATAATCACTTCTCGCTCCTAGCACATTGATGTGATGTTCTTTTTTTTAAAAGAGAAAGTTGCAGAGTCCCTCATTTTAGTTGAACACAAGCCTACAACTGGCATGTTGGTAAACCCACTAACCAAGGAAACACACATTTGTGTGTTTCAAGACCACGTCACCGATTATAAGATTGTGGAACCTAGACTCTTTGTTTTTAGTAGGAGTTTGCCTTTTCAAGTATTTTGTAAGGAAAACTCATGTTTTTTTGTTATTGCATGCACATTTTGACGCTTATCATTATCTTATGATTTTGTGTCATTTTGACCAGATGAATGATACAATGATGTTTTTTCTTTCTATTAAATCAATACTCTTATCATTGAAATACTTCTAGATTAGTAGCGCTTGGTCATGTATGATTTATGCATCCTCTCTCTGTATTAATTGTATATGATTGGTTATGGCTATAGCAAGTCATTTGTTGGCTGTTGAGTATTGATTTTGATTGAAATAACATCTAATTATGTAAGATTTATGCATCCTCTCAGTGCTTTAATTGTATATGAATGATTATGGCTATGTAAATCTATTGAGAAAGGAAACATTTGAGTTATGGTATCTTAGATCAAAGTGAGAGGAATGTTAGATTAATTTACTAATTATGGACTAAACATAACCATATTACAATTTTAATTGTGTAATTGTGCATGTTACTTATGGGTCATTTATGGGATGATTTAATATTAACTACCTATGGGCCCTTGTTCTATCTTCTCTCTTGCTTTGGTAAACTCGTTAGACAGAAAGTCTAGTATTATATACTTTCTATATATATATAAGTAAAATAGAGCCCTATAATTTTATAAGGGTTTGGTAGAATGCACTTTAAGGATAAGGAAAAAACTATCTTCAACCCCAACTTTTCTTTGATCTTATCCTTGTAGATTTGGGAGACAAATGGTGGCCAATAATTCTGGATCCATGTCAGGTATATTTTCTGCCGAGTATGAATTGATATGTTTCATTGTTTTAATAAAGTTACCATTTTGTAATATATTTATTGAGTCTTTTGACTATTGATCAATTGTGTTTTTGAGGTCAATAAGTACTCTTGATTTCACAAAATATTATAGTAGTATTGCAATGTTCATTTTTTACCTAGAACCGTTGAGAAAATGGAACTTCGCTGAATAATCTATACAGTGGTATTACTCCTAAATTACCAAAATATCTTGAAAAATATTCAAATTAATTCGTTATAATGAAATGAAATCCTGAAACAATGAAGACACAAACATCATAAATTATAGAAAAATTAAAAGCTCACTATTTCATAACCACTGAAAAAAAAAAAAAAAGGCTAAAATACGGAATCTGATGACCCATCTCTTGGCCTCCCACCACGAAACATCACCTCAAATCGTCTTCCTAAAACGTAGTCGAATAACCTAAATTGAATCAATCTCTAATCGTTTATATCATCACCTTTGTTCTCCAACCACCCTACCTCTTGGTAACCACAGTATATATTGCCTTGTATCGACCATAACTATCACCCTTACTTCTCCGTGGACCCGATGGACACCTTCTCCGGCAGAGTGAGATCCATGTGGAGCTGACCTTCACCTCGACGGCTTTCCAACCATCTTTGCCATGATCGATGAACTGCGTGCCATCTTCATCACACCTCGAAAAGACGTCATTAGCGATTATGAGGGTAGGGCACTCCTACGCCTAGTCATCAAAGCGACACTATTTTGCTAAGCTCGTGGGATATGGTGGAGGTTCGGAGTGAGTTTAGGTTGTCAAGGTTTCAAATACAATTAAAATGAAATTTGTATATTTAAAAATTAAAGTTTTTGTTTTAGAGATAAATGCAAAAGTCACAAAGTTAATATTTTGTATCTTTTTCCCTTAAAAAAGGTGTTAGTTACAAATGAGATTTTGATATTTTGTTTAAATTGATAAGGGTATTATGGAAGAAAAAGTGGACAAACACATTTCTTTTTATATTAGTATAAATAGTCTTCATCAGCAAGTACTTTCAAAAGCTATCCTCATGTATGGAAGTTAGATTGAAATCCAAAATCCTCAATAATTTCAAACAAGTTTGTTGTTGTTTTTGTTATTATTAGAAAATATGCATAAATGTCTCTTACTTATAGTTGTAAATCCAATTTAGCCCTTAAGTTTTATTTTTCGTTCATCAGGTATTTTAAACAATTTAGTTTTGTAGCTCGTCATGCCCTGTCGTTGGCTTGTTTCTTGAACAAAAGGGTATTACAACGTCGTTGACATGGATGTCCACTTGGCTAGCTGTGGTACCATGATCGTTAAGATTCGCTCCACATGCATGGTGTTGGCTGTGTTATGAAGCAACCGATTCCGCTCGCCTCGTGAGCTAGGCGGACCTCGCCCAGGCGGGAGAGTCTAAAGGGCCGCTTGGGAAGCGGAGTCAAAATTTTCCAAGGCTTGCTTGAGGCAGTCCATCTGGGATCTCAAGTCCCCCAGCCTGCCATTCTACTCTATATGGGAAGTTTGTTAAACACCTAGAAGCGGAAATTCGCAAAAGATATTTATCCCCGAATTTCCTAGCTCCCAAATTCCTTACTTCTGGAAGATTAATCTTTGATAAAGAAGAATTGGTCTTTGATAAGGAAAGAGAAATTTCGTTCCTAAAAAAAATGAGTTCTTTCCAGAGGAAAAGGGAGGGATTCTCGAGCCATTATGATAAATTAGGAGGATCTCCGCAGGTAAGGAGGTATCTGATCTGACTAGGTGAACTTCCTTCTTCCTCCTCTTTGTATTTTTGCTAACTTAATCATTGGAGAGGGTCGATCCATCGCCGTCGGATCGCCATTTTTTGCAGGTTTGCATTGCGCCGTTGATGCCCTGGAGGTCAGATGATTAAGGTAACAACAATTGGTGCGATGCATGGAAACGACAGTCTAAACACGAGGTGTAAAGGCTTGGCTTCAGCATTGTCAGTAGCCCTTCCTCACTGAGCTCTGCTAATCCCCCATTCTACGTCTAATTCTCCCGAGGCAGGGACAATGGCGAGCATTTCGATGAACCAATCGCTAGGAGACCAATTCCTCCATTGGCGTTAGGATATGGAGAGAAACGATAGGAATGAAAGACAAATGAAAGGATTGCAAGATTAGGTCGTAACATGGTGCGAATGACCCATTCTAAGCCTGGAGATGAAAAATTAAAAAGGCGTATAAGATAACGGTCGCGATGTGCAAGCGATCGCCCGTATTAAAGGGAAGGGCACGTTGTTCCACGGCGTTTCGATACCCCATCGGACGATGGCTGTCTACCAGTGACTCCCATTACGAATCTCTCCCGCGAGCCTGAGGACTAGATCGCGTAGAGGCCTTGACCACCTTGCCTTTAGTGACACTATTAATGGTGCATCTCGCAGGGTAAGGAGAGAAGCAGGCATAAGACATTATCGGCCGAGTCGAGCCCAGGAACGCGATGCTAACCCTCGGGCACGTTACCACGGCGTTACCCCTGTATCTACCCCAGTGATACTGGCATACACATACCGCCGGCGACCCTGCGTTTCGAACTTGGGTAAAATCCTCTTCACCTAAGGCAACACATCCTTGATTATGAGTCGCGGGTATAATTCAGGTTTCACGAAGTTCAATGGCTCGGCCCATTATATGACCACATGCTCCGCTCTGATGACGATGTCTTTGAACTCGATGCGATCATCTTATTATTGCAAGTATTCCCTAGCAGTCCCTACGAGGGCACATGCTAGCCACAGTTCCTGACTCGCGTAATTTAATAAACTCGTTTAATGAGCTTTGGGGTGCATTCATCTCTCAGTATCTTTGTTCGATAAGGAAAAAGGGAACATTAGCTATTTATAGGCATTCTAAATGGAAGAGATCTCTGGGAGCCTGAGGAGGTTCGACAGCCCATCCGCGAGGTAGAGGCTTATAGCATGGGTGTGATCCTTGAAACCGGGGAGAAACTTGGGCCGTCTACTCACTTTCTTCATCAACTGTGTTTAGACTAGCCAATGACCATAGAAGAATTATATAGAGTGGGCGAGATAGGTGCTCAATCTTGGAAGACATATCGGCTCAATGACCTGGAAGCTTTTAAGATTACAAACAGTAGGTTGAAACGACAGGCGAGCGAAGAAGCGGATTTGAGTCGAGAGGTCGGGAGAAAAGCGAAGCGATCCATTGATCAGTCAGAAAAATAAGGAACCCCAGCAGTTCACCCCAGACATCTCATACGAGAGAATTTATACCCTTGTTAAGCTGACTTTACATATTTGAGTAGCTGTGGCCCGATCCAAATGGATCCCTCTTAGAGAAACTATCGGTGCGATCACGATTATCATAGAGATCATGAGCCTTGAGACCAACAAGTCTTCGAAGCATAAAGTTCATGGTGAAAAGACTAATCCAAAGTGGGCACCTCGGAAGTATGTTAGGGAGGTGTGCGGGGCGGAATGCGGGTCATAAGCGGGACAAGGTCGACCCACTGCGGCGAATCCGTTAGAATCAAACTAGCATAAACTGTATATGCTGGGAGGCTGTCTAATGGCCAGTATTGATCGGCGTAACAAAGCTCTTAGGCGGCCCGCGATGAGGCGCGTAAATCGCATCCACTGCGGGGTGGCGGTAGTGAAGATACCCGGCCGTAGATGGCCCAGTATTAACCTCCGTGGCTTAGAGCAGGGTCATTTGTGCCACATTATGATGCCTTTGGTACTCACCCTGTATTAAGCGATTTTGATGTGCACGGTGTTGGTAGATCTTGGCGGCGTGGTAGACTTGTTCTTGGTACTAGCGCTTGTCGGATGAAGCTTTCCTCGGGGATGTTGGCCCAGGTGGGTCTCTGCAAGTTTCAACGACACGCCAACCATTCTGAGGCGTCGCTCCTTGTACAAGTAGGACCCGGTCACGAGGTATTCTCGATCGTCGAAGACTTAGGGGCCTGCCACCTGATGCCATAGTAGGCGGACACAGCTGCACTCGATGAAAGATGCGTCCATGACTATCACGGAAATGGTGATTATTTGACAATGTAGAGCGAGTCGACCTTAAGGTAGTCAGATGGCCTTGTTTGCGGTGCTATCAACTATCTATATGGGAACGAAGGAGAGAGCTTAAGAAGTCCTCACATAAGATCCACTTGCATGTAACCAGTTTCTTGCCCGAGTCGAGAGAAGAGAAGGACCCGCACTAGCCGTGGATCCCACAGGCAGTGGTGTTGTTGGGCATACGGAGAAGTTCACATACGTCAGTTTTCTGCTATCCAACGAAGAAAACGAGCAACTACTATGCGTATTGTTAATAAACATAGGCGTTAATGCACTGGAATCACTCATATGCTGATCGGAATCGGCCGATCTTTGGCCTTTCGTGAATAATATCGGCTATGGCGTTAGTGTGCAGTAGGTGGTTCGGAATCAACAAAATTTATAAACCTAACTCCTCCTACTGCTGTAGCATAGCTGCGAAGCCTTAGTGGCTATAGAGATTCGAACACGAGGGGATGGGTTTCTTCGAGACAAATGACTACAGGTGAGGTTCGATTTAGTTTAAAATAGTGGGTGAAATGTTTGGAAGGCTTAGAAAATGAAACAGTTAAAATGTAAAAATAAAACTCCTTGAAGTGTTAGGTCGCTAGGGTCAGTTCAGAGCGGTAGGGTTTCTCGAGTCCTTTCCTTTACTTTGGGAGGAGTGACCTATAGTCATTTCCCCAAAGCGGGATCTTCATTTAGCTATAAAATTGACCCTTAATAAATATCCTTTGAAAGTAATCATTTAATAATGTAGTATCTGATCATTCAAGAACTTAAGATCTACTCATTTCTTGGATCATAGATAATATAACATAATGATCTAACATTAACATAATGTTAAAGCGCAGAGTAATAACCATTCAAGGTGACTGAGGGTCAAACCTAAAGTTAAAACGGGAGAGCGATAGCAGCGTGGATACAGTAATGAAAAGCATGGAACCTCTAGTTGCCTTTAGATCTTGCACCCGGCCGTAGCTATTCCAAGGAGGAAGAGTTTCCTAGCCACTCATCCTCAGGAGTTGTCATCCTGGAGGGTGTTTGGCTGCACAGAAAGTGTAAAATGGGAAAATAGAGCTTGGAAAGCGGGAAGAGTGAAGCTTCACTTTAAAAACATTAATGAAGAAGATCCTTCCACAGTGTCTTATGCGGGGGCTTTACTGTAAACTCCAATACAAAATTGCAAAAACTACAAATCCAAACACTATTACAAGGAGAAAGTAGGAAGAAAACCAAAAAGAGAACAAAAAGTGAAAAAGTCAAACGGGCAGCAGGAAGTCAACAGGGGTGAAAACTTAAACAATGCACAGGGATGAAAATTTGCAGGTTGCGAAAATTTCGCAGTCTTGCTCCATTTCTTCTACTTTGCTTTTTGCTTCTCTTTTCTTCTAGTTTTTGAGTTTTTGATCTCCATGGTTGAGTTGAATCCCTATCTATGGTATAACAAACCTGCAAAAACAACAAAACTTGCCACAAAATTTGATTAGTAGCTTTACTAGGTCCTTAACATGCCAATTGGGTTAATTAAGGTGAATTAGTACACAAAAGTGCTTTCGAAACCTATATTAATAAGGGTGTAAAATAGCACTTTTTGCGTATTAATCACCCCTCCCAAGCAGGCAGGTAAGTCCCTTAGCAATGAAAGAAGAAGAAAACAATCAAAAGCAAGATGAACTATATACATCTGCAAACGAAAAGTTTTTTTCAAAAGTAAGGAGGGGATAAAACCCAACCTTCAACAAGAGTCATCAAAATCCTACCCAAAGACTGTCTCAAAAAGAGTAAGTGCTATGCAAATTCAAGTATTAAAATAATGTCAACTCCTAAAGAACCAACCTAAAACCTTCCACCAAAACCTAAGTGTTAACTTGATTAGTATTCAAAAATAATATGTATTGTCCTCTCCACCAGAGCACAGCTTTTATCTAAACTAGTAGACTAACCAACCTCAATGATCAAGACCCTTTTATTCACAACTCCTTTTTTTTTTTTTGTTGTGAGGTGCAATGCTAAAAGTGCTCGAACTCACTGAAGTGTCCATGCAGGGTCCACGATGACTCCCAACCAATTAAGGTTTAGTGCATCAAGTCATAAGGATCTTTCGATCACTAACTCTTCAGGTTTCACCCCGGACTCTTAATGAGTTCAAAACTCTAGCACCTACAATTTGCTAAACTCTACCCATCCACCAATGTAACATGAGCACAAAGTCGGTGACTCCCAACCAGTTGGTTTAGAGACACTTAGGGCTTTAAGCTGCTTCGCCAGCATCACCACTGGGTGTGCTTGGGTTTTGAGCAAGAGTCACAAATTTTCTTTTCTTTTCTTTCTTTTTCTTTTCTTCTTTTTTATTTTCCCTTTTTTGAAATACTTAGTGATCTTTTTATTCGGGGTCGACCTATTAAAGGTGGTCAAAGGTACTAGGCCGAACTTTTGCAGGGCTTAGAAGGCAAGGCAGTTTTTCAACCTATAAATGAAATCTAATGTGCACAGTGTGTGGTTAGTTCAATGTGGAAGAAAAAATTTCAAATACCATAAGAGTTTCAACATGTTATCAACTCAACTAAGCATAACACCATTCTAACATCATGATCATTAAATTGATGATGTTTTTTAATGGCGGTGGAGCTTGGCGGGGTGCTGGACGGATCTTGACTTTGGATGTCAGGCTCCTCTGCAAAAATAGGAAACAAAAAGGATTGGCGGGGATCGCCCGTTGCCTCTTTGATGCCTAAGTCAATTCCTTCCGGTGGAAGAGAAGAAGATCATTGCTGAGGCGTAAAATTAAATCACGTACCTTTCAGAGTAAATTTGGCTGTGGTATTTATAATGGATGATCATGATAACTTTCCTAGTTGGATGATGATACGGATATTTCTCCTATTGGGTGAGGGATTTTCTTTCCTTATCGTTAACCGATTGATAAGGGATAATTGATAACAATTATTAGAAAATATCCTACTTCCCTAATTGGTGGAGATTTAATTAGGGAAGTTGGGTACTTTCCTTTAATACGGGTTCTTTGGATGTTTACGTCTTTGCTTCTCAAGCGGTGTTCAGGTCGGCATAGACCTTCGTGTTTGGGCGTATGTGGTGGGTCGACTCTTATGTCTTTATTGGGCTTGCTTCTTTATCTCTTTTTAAGCGTGTTTCCTACCTTGTGTTTGGGCACCTTGCCTTTATTTACACACACCCACCCACCGGGTCGATCAATTCCCCTGACCCTTGGCTAGCGGGCTTAGGTAAAGGGGTTTGTATCGTTTCATGGATCGGGTGTGACTTCACGTGGCTACTAGGGGGATGGTTTGATTGGGACCGTGTAAGCGTACGTCGGCGTCTTTGTGATAATGGCGACTTCTGATTTTCTTGCCCGGTCGGCTATAGCCTCTGTGCCTTTAGGGACATCCTGCGCGGGTTAACCGTGTTCCTCTGTTCTTGAGTCCTCTTCCTCTACGAGTTTGGATTTCCCCCCTTTTGAAACATGTCCGTTGCTTAGAATCGCTTTTGTCGTCTTGCCCTCCTGAGGATCGTTTTCTT
>JAEQBH010006804.1:0-144118 GCA_016808115.1 Tetrastigma voinierianum
GTTATGACCCATCCTCAAACCAACCATGATGATTAGTTAGGGTTTATTCTAAACCCTAACTCAATTGCTTTCAAATTAACCATGAATCCAACCCAAAAGGGAGGATTCCTACTTACCTTGTTCCATATGGGGTTTTACCAACCCTAAATTCAAGAGATCCAAGGTTAGAATGAATTCTAACAAAACCCTAGCTTTTGGAGACAAGCTATTAACCAAACCAAGCCTTAGAATTCCATAAATCCATACTTAATTCATACTCAAAGTAGTTTCATAATCTTCGCTTCTGATTCAAGCTTGAATCCTCCTCTTCTTTCCCTTTTCTATTCTTTCTTCTGCTCTCCTTTCCTCTCTTCACTATTATTCTTTTTTCCTTACATCAAATTGGTCTTAAATCCCATGGATTTGATAAGGCCATGTTTGGCCCTTAAATAAAACCCATTTTTGGTTTTTAAGTTTTCTTTATTTGCTTTTTGGCCCATAACTCTTTCTATTTATAAATAAACTTTCCTTTTATTGTATTTTGGCCTCTAGTCTTTTCACATTAGGACTTTTAAGCCCCCCTTGTGGACCACCACAAATTGTCCTTAATTCTTTGTAATTGGTCTCATTTCCGTGTTCTGATTCAACTACGAAACTTTCAAATTGCTTTCACAAAATTTAAACATGTCGAAACAACTAGGGTATATTTCTGGTGTTACATGCCCACATGGACTTGCTTAAGTCGAAAGCATTTCCACCGACATCAAAGACAAGGCCAAGATTCTGCCAACGACCAGGCCGAGAACAATTAGGGAAATTGTCGCACCCTCAAGCCGGAATTTTTGAAGAAATTTTTCGCATAACCAAGACCAACAATTTGAAAGAGGCAAATCTACACCACTGCCTACGATAATGAGAAATATCGTTGTCGGGAGAGGTTCATGGAGACCATCAGTGCATGTCCACACCATGGTTTCGATACATGGATGTTTGTGAATCATTTCTATGATGGTATGTCTCTGGCCATGAAGCAACAACTAGAAACCATGTGTGGAGGGGACTTCCTGAGCAAGCACCTGGATGAAGCCATGGACTTTTTGAACTATATGGCCGAAACCTCCAAGACATGGGATGAACCGAATCCAAGAGAGGCTAAAAAAATAAGGCCTTCAAGTCACGAAAGGGGAGGTATTTATGCACTTTCCGAAGACACGAAAATGAAAGCAAAACTGACCACTTTGACCCGAAGGTTGGAGGAGCTTGAAATGAGAAATCAGCATGAAGTGCAAGCAGTGATTGAATTGCCTGCATCTCACCCAGCCTGTTTTAATTGTTAGTCAAGTAGCCATCCTGGGGAGCACTGTCCAATAGTTCCTTCAGTGAGGGACTTAATGCAAGAGCATGCCCATGTCTTAGGTCAAAATAAACCACCTACAAATGCTCCTTATGGAAACACCTATAACCCTAATTGGAGGAATCATCCGAACTTTTCATGGAAGCCAAAACCCCCTGCATATGCTCCCCAAGGAGCACAACAACCGTTTAGCTCCACCTCAGCACAATAGCAGCAGCAGCCTTCACCTTCTTCCCCTGTTGAGCAGGCAATTCTGAATTTAAGCAAGGTAGTAGGTACCTTTGTGGAGGAACAAAGGGTGTTGAATGTTCAAACTAATCAGAAAATTGAGACAGTAGAAAGCTCACTCAATAAGAAAATAGATAGTATGCATTATGAAATCTCCAACAAATATGACAACTTGAAAAGTTCCATTTCCAGGTTATCTAACTAAAGAATGGTGGTCATGAAAAAGGAAATTCCTCCATACACACAATAAGAAACCCTAGTATGTGAGATAGGCTCCGCCAGTGATCCCAATGCAAGAATTGATGAAGTCAAAGCAGTAGTGACATTGAGAAGTGGTACAGAACTGAAACCAACAGTCCCAACCCCAGCCAAGAAAGCTCCCACAGTGGTTGAACCACTAGAGGAAGAACAACCAGCAAGGGAAGAGGTAACATAGTGTACCCCCTCCTTTCCCATGCACTTGAAAAGGAAAATTCACTAACCAAACTCGAAATTTAGAGGTACTCACGGCAAGTGAAGGTTAACATCCCTTTCTCGATATGATCAAGCAAGTCCCCACGAGTGCAAAGTTTTTGAAGGATCTTTTGCACGGTGAAAATAGGGCTTTAATGTGAATAAAAGGCTTTTCGATCGGGAAAGTGAGTGCCATCATTGAGTTCAAGACTCTCGTGAAGTATAAAGATCCGGTGTCCTACAATCTCTCATAACATAGGCGGCACTTGTGTGGAAAAGGCATTGCTAGATTTGGGGCGAGTGTTAACCTAACATTTTTTCCATGTACCAAGAAATAATAGGGCGAATCCTGTTTGACCACTATCACTTTGTTCTCACCGATGATCCACCAAAATACCAAAGGGGGATCGTTGAGGATGTTTGATTCAGGGAAATCTCACTATCCGCGATTTTGTGTGTTTGATAACGAACCGGGCCGCAGAGGGGGCTAACCATGTACAATCATCCCGAAGGCCATTTTCGCCACTTCCAATGCGATCATAAATTGTTCCAATGGTGATGCAATTTTAACATTTGGAAATATGACATTAGAGCTCAATATCTTCCATCTGAGCAAAAAGCACATGCACCAACAGGAGGATGACAGTGAAGAGGTTTGTGCGATAGAGGCCATCCTTGAAGAACAAGTAAATGAGCTGCTTGTGTAAGATGTATTAAGGTGGAGTTGGTCACAAGAATGAAGACCAATAAGAGTCAGTAAAGTGAGCCTACCGTATAGACCATGGAGAAGAAAGGTCAAGTGTTACCTCTACTTATCGAAGTGAGGAACAGTGGTCCTCAGCTAGATCTTAAGCCTCTCGCTCTATTGAATTGAAGCATGTATTTTTGGGAGGAAATGTATCATTCAAAGTAGTGATTTCTTCACTATTGAGCAATCCACAGGAGGTTAGTTTGCTCAAATCCTCCTAGGAACAAGAAAGCAATCGGATGGAAGATTCCATTTGAAAGGCATCACCGACCGCACCCATCATATCTACTTAGAAGAGGAACTGTACGGTTTGACGTACCCACAAAGGAGACTGAATCCGCATATGCAAGAGGTGGTACGAGTGGAAGTGTTGAAATTGCTACAAGCCGGCATCATATACCCCATATCCGATAGCTCTTGGGTTAGTCCAACCCATGTAGTACCCAAGAAATCAGAGGTCACTACAGTGCTCAATGAGAAAGGAAAATGCCCACTCTAATTTACTACAGTCGGAGGCGTGGCCGGCCTACAAAAGGATGAATGAGGTGACCAAAGATTCACTTTCCTTACCCTTCATGGACCATCTCCCCAGAGAGAGTATCTGGTCATCCTTCTATTGCTTTCTAGATGGGTATTCAGGCTATTTCGGATCGAGATCATTTGCGAGGATGATCGGACAAAGACCACTTTCACTTGTCCTTTTGAAGGTACATATGCCTATAGGAGGATGTATGGTCTATGCAATGCCAGAGCCACTTCGACATTATGCTTTCGGCATTTTTAGATATGGTGGAAGTATTATGGAGAGTTTTATATGTATATTTATAACAATTTCTGGGGAAAGCTTCGATGAATGCCCTCGTCCATTTTGGAAGCGCATCCTCCACGGATGCATTGAAAAGAACCTAGTACTAAAGAAATTTGGGAAAAATGCCATTTATGTGCATCGAGGGGCATAGTGTTGGGGGCGCATCATTTCTGAGGGAGAATTGAAGTGGATAAGGCAAGATAGAATTGATCTCGAAATTTTCCATCTCCTACTAATGTGAAGACAGTGGCCAAGCGATTCTTGGGACATGCGAGCTGCTCCATGAATTCATTCGAGACTTCTCGAAAATTGCTAAGCAAGCTCACAAAGCTCCTTGAAAAAGGCATAAAGTTTAGATAGGGATGTAGGGATAGCGGGGGAGAAGTTTGAGGAGCTAAGGCATATTTGACTCACGACACCCGTGTGAGAGCCCCGGCGGCACTTGACTTTTGAGGTAATGTGCGATGCTAGTGACCTTGCTGTCGGAGCGGTTCGGACAGAGAATAGAGGGAAAGCCGTATGTGGTGTATTATGCGAGCAAAACGTTAAATGAAGCTCAGAGAAACTACACTACTATAGAGAAAGAATTGCTAGTGGTGGTCTATGCTTTAGATAAGTTCCGATCTTATTTGATTGGGTGAATATTGTAATCTTCACGAGATCATTGACAGCTAAAAATGTCTACTCACAAAACTAGAATTCCAAGGCTCGGCTTATCAGGTGGGTTCTATTGCTACAAGAGTTCAACATCGGATTAAAAGATAAGAAAGGGTGGCTGAGAGAGCGTTGTTGTCGATCATCTCTCAGTTAACTATGGCACACAATACCTTTGACCCTCAGTATTTGATGAATTTCCTCGGGAATCTGCGGCGGTGAGTATAGCATATAGTGTTTGTCTCTCACATTGCCAATTTTTGGTAAGCAGGAGTTACTAGTGGAGATGGACAACACAAGACAAGAGGTTCTTCCGTACAAAGGGTTCATTCGTACTATTGGGAAGAGCATTGTTTTTTCAAAGTATTGCGTTGATCGGATGTAAGGAAATGTGTGCGGAAGAATATAACGGGGAAGATTCACCATTACCATTGCCATGTGATGCGTGCGGAGGGCATTTCGCTTCATAGAAAACAACTATAAGAGAGATTTTGCATTCGGGTTTTTATTGGCATGTTGTTTAAAGATGCCTACACCATGTCACCAGTAGTGTGATAAGTGCGAAAGGCGGGAAATATTTCCCGTCGTCATATGATGACCTTGAACCCCATTTTAGTAAGTTGAATTGTTTGATGTATGGGACATCGACTTCATGGGACCATTTCCTACTTCCTTCGGCTATGCTTACATCCTTGTGGGGGTGGACTACGTGTCCAAGTGGGTCGAAGCAGTGCCATGCAGGGCAGCTGATCACAAAGTAGTGCTTAAATTCATGAAGGAGAACATTTTCTCTAGATTCGGGGTTCCCAAAGCAATTATTAGTGATGGAAATTCTCACTTTTGTAACAAACCATTTGAGAACCTCTTATCCAAATATGGTGTTAAGCACAAGGTAGCCACCCCGTATCATCCTCAAACCAGTGGTCATGTGGAGCTCACCAACAGAGAAATAAAGACCATCCTGATAAAAGTTGTTAATTATAGCAGGAAGGATTGGTTTTTAAAGCTTCAAGACTCATTATGGGCACTTCTGAGGCAGAGGCGCAAAGACCATCCTCGGCATGTCCCGTGTAGAAGCAGTTTATGGCAAGGAGCTTGCATTACGATAGAAATCGAATACAAGGCGTGGTAGAGCAATACAAAATTTGAACATGGGCGTAGACAGTGGCACGAAAAGAATGCTTGAGATTGATGAGTTAGAAGAGCTGAGAAACGACGCCTACTTCAATTCCAAAATTTCAAAGGATAGGCAGAAGAAGTGGCATGATCAACTCATAACCCGGAAAACCTTCAATCAGGGGGATCAAGTCCTCCTGTATGATTCCAAACTCCATCTATTTAGGAACCCAGCTCCGGCTCGCGATGGACGGGCCCATTATCATCCACCAAGCATACTTGAATGGTTCGGTTGACCTTCTTAGCACGAGAAAGGCAGAAAATATTCAAGGTTAAGGACCACGAGTCAAACCACTATGCTGTTCACCATTACTGCGAGAAGAGGAGGAATTTCCTCGCTGATCCTCTTGGCCAGAAACATTCCAGCCACTAAGTTGGTTTTGGTCTCCATTGAGACAGCTGCGGCTCAATTTTGTTTTTGAATATTGAGGTGATTTTAATTTATTTTATTTTTAGTATTTTTATTTATTTTAGTTTTTAATTAAAACCTTCTTTGAAATGTTTAGTTTTATTTTATTTTATTTATTTTATTTTTGTTTTTATTTTGTAGGATAAATGCTGGTGCAGGGCATAAATTTCGCTATAATAGAGAAATTTTTACCCTTGTGATAATACCATTGTAGGGGGACCTTAAAGCCCCTCATTCTCATTCACACACCTTTCAGACCTTCCCCGGCCAGCGGGGCGAGTCCCTACAGTGGTCCTGCTTGCGCACCACTGCATTTCAACCACTAGAAGCTGCTTGCACTTTGCACGAGACGGACACCCAGGCAGCATCCAGAACCTCGCCTCTCCCCAGCGGAAATGCAGCTGCTTGAGGCTTTCCTCCTCCCATGCCGGCAAGTCTCCCATGAGTCACACTGGATCGGCGCGCCTTGACCAGTTGTCACTACGGCAGCTTTAGCTTCCACCATGGTTCGCACGGTGGAGGGCTAGTCGATCCGAGCCCGGGGTTCCACACCACTCCACTTTATTGTGATGTGCGACGAGCGCTCCGAGGCGCACCGGGCGTTCCCAGCTCGAGTGCCGAGGCACCTCTTGCATTGACTCGTCGACTATGATGCAAAGTCCATTTCCATTGCTATTGAGAGGTCTCGGTCTTTGACCCCGAAATCAAGCCGATACCACCGGGTGGGACCTTGCCCTCACCATTGCATCGACCACCGGAGCCATGGTGTCACGGCACCACGGGAGGCCCGCAGCGGCAGGACATCCAGCAGGGAGTCTTAGTGTTCTAGGCCTAAGCTTTGCCTCCTCATTGCCCAGAGTTCATCGCCCTCGATTATCCCCAACTTTAGCTCATTAGGTGTCGATGCTTGGCGCTGATCAAATGCAGGAAAGTGAATTGTCGTGCCAAGGACTTTCACGGAGAGTCCCTAGTATGATATACCAGCCTTTGGAAGTGGGCCCGCGAGTTGAGGTCGATCTGATTGGTCCGGGAGGGCCATTCGCCGCTGCGGGGTTTTACATCTGAGGCGGTTTTCCACTCCAGGGTGGTTCTTGAGTTTATCATCTTGTGACGTCAGGGAGTGTCCGTCAGAATCTGAGGCTTGGGGTTGATATAGATGGTAGTCCCCAGGATCTGCAAATTGCCGGAATATCTGCCGTTGCCCCAAGCGCAGTGGTGCGACCAAGCTCAGCGATTGTCTGACGGGTGGCTGACCATCGCTGGGAATGGTTTCCGCTCTCTCTTTCTAGAATCCGCGGCCGGATCTATGCACTGCGGCGGCTTCAGCCCGCGAGATGCACCTCATGGACCCGTGCTTGGTCGAATCTGTTTCCACTTCAACGTATTTCACCGGCGCGGAGGAGCTATTTTAGAGGCTGTGCGGATATCAGGGGTTAAGTTGTCTGAGGCAGTTGCGACAGCATTTCTTAGCCGAGGAGAAGGTCCACCGTGGGACGGCTGGAGGCGCTGTTCGGTAATGATGTAGAAGTTGCTATGCCACGTCTTAGAGCATCTTGGGTTCCCGGAGGAGCCACGTATTGAGCGTAGGCAGAGCTGTCCTCAGATTTTATCCCTTGAGCGGACTTTATCTATGCCACTCTCTTTTCTGTTACACCAACAGGAGGAGGTCGTGGATGATTATGCGGAGGACACGCCTAGAGTGGCCAGCCTTTGTCCCGGTGAAGTGGAGGTGTAGGACCTCGGGTTCAGGATTTATGCCATCCCGGTTCCACCTCTTGCACCCCAGCTCTCCTAAGGCACGCCACCCGATCCTCCTAGTCCACCCGACGCGGCCACGGAGCATATCCCTATCAGTTCACAAGGGATTTGCCGGAGTTGTTATGGATCTTGTCAGCGCACTGCTGCCTGCGCATCTTTATGTGACTACTCGGACAGCATTGGGTGAGTGGATGGCTTCAGCGGCCCGGAATGCTCTCATGAAATCGAGGCTATTCTTCTGAATCTGAGCCACACAGGTCTCGATTACGAGTGATAGAGCCTATCATTACTACTCATGACAACCGGTCATTGTTTCAACCCCGTTAACCTGCGTTGGGATGTGCTCGTGGCAACCACGGTAGCTTTGATCCACACATCACACCACCACCCAGTGAGATTGAACGCACTACCTTCTCTAGCTTTCCTATCCTAACGGTGAGGACACAATGATGCTTTGGTTGGGGGGGGAGGAGAGTTAGCGTCGGAAGTGGCATTTATAGTACTTATGTTTTGTTTTGTTTATACTTCTATTGTTTTAGTTTTATCAACTACCTACTAGTTTTTTTGGGGACTATTTGTTAGTATGTATTAGCCATTAGTAGGCAGTGGTTTATTTTGTTTAGCTATGTATAGTGTTTTGCTATGATAAGCTTGTACTAGCCCTTTTGGTTATATTAAAAGCTTTATAGCAGTATTTGCATTTACTATTTTTGCACCCACAATTTTTTTTATTTTTTTTATTTTAATTAACTTTTGTATATGCATAATGTCTAGCCTTGCAATGTGTTGAACTTAAGCCTTTCTAATGGTCTGGCGAATTAGAAGGGTCTATCTTGGGGATTAAGTGGATGACAAGTCAACTTCTTGTTGTATTTAACCTGTCTCTTCCACCTTTAGCTAACCACACACTGAGCACGTTAGGTCTCAATGATAGACTAAGAATCAGCACAAAATCCCCTCTTACGATGCAAACCCTTACCTTGTGTCGTTTACTCCCTTGAATAGGTTGTGGACCCCCATGCATAGAAGGCCAATGTGTCTTCCATAAATAAAATAAGAGAAAAAAAAAAGCAAAAAAAAAAGAAAAAAAAAAGAATAGGAATAGCATTGCTGCCTTGAAACTAGACGCAGGGTATGTAGAAAGCCTTTGAAACTCCCGGTGCCCCTAAAGCCTTCAACGCACGGTTGGGAGTCGCCGACTTAGTGTTAAGCTACCTGATGGATGGGTGGAGTTGCGGGATTGGCAGGTGCTGGAGGCTCGAAATCATTCGGAGTCTGGGGTGAAACCTATAGAGTTTGTGGTCGAGAGATCCTCATGGCTTGATGCCCTAAACCTTCATTGGTTGGGAGTCATTGGTTAATCCCCGTTACACGGACTTTGGTGAAGTCGAACCCTCAGCATTGCACCCTACAATACAAAAAGAATTGTGTAATAACCGGCAGGTCCTGATCTATTTGGGTTGTTAACATACAAGGTTATGTGCTTCGGTTAGGGGGGGAGCGTACGATTTCGTAGTTTATGATTGAGACACGATCAAACAAGCAGTAGCTTTTGTTAAAGAGCTTGATTCATGCCTCGAGAGGGAGCTTGTCATCGGCGCGGAGGCATGGTTTCCTTCTTTCGAGATGGTTATTGGTTGTCGGGTTTCGTGATTCTCATCGCAGACTATGCATTGCGAGTGACCTTTTTTACCTCACATGCTGTTCTCTCTTTTGTTGATTACTTAAAAGTTGCTGCGGGATTAGCAATGTGTCAGTTTGGGGGAGTGTGATTAAGTACCAAAAAGTGATATTTTGAACCCTATTTAGAATGGTTCAAAGTACTTTTTAGTAATGTAATCATAATCCATTAAGCCAGGTCCCGACACGTGCTCAGGTCCCTTTGGTACTAATGATTGTATTTCGGGGCTGTTTGTGATAGTTTTTGTAGGTTTCATAACCTATTATATCATATCAAGTTAGGCATATCGAAGTTGAGCTGAATTACATCGAGTTTGAATGTTCTATCTTCGATTACATCAAGCCAGAAGTGAAGAACCTACATGCAGAAGGAAGCAGGAGCAAGCAGGGGAATCAGGGACAATTTCGCTATTATAGCGAAATTTTCGCTAGAATAGCGAAATTTTGGCAATAATACCGAAATTTTGCAAGAATAGCAAAATTTTCGCTATGTATTGAATTTTCGCTACATACCGAATTTTCGCTATGCTAGCAAAATTTTGCTACATAGCGAAATTTTCACCTGTAGCGAAATGTTTTGCTTCTGTTTTGAATTAAACGACCCCAGTTTTTGGTTTTCCATCTCTGCCCTCACTGTGGTCAGCACTATTTAGGATAGATTGGTATTTTCACCTTTTGTAAGGCTATAAGCCATTTTATGAACAATTTGTAACTGCTTTCATTGAAGGCATTTCCATTACGGGCCCTTGTTTTTGGCCCTCATTTGCTCTCTTCTCTCTCCTCTTTCTCTCACTTTCACAAGCCGATAAACACACCCTTTAGGGGATGACCAACTCAAAGGATGTTTATTAACTCAAACCTTGAAGAAAAGGGTTGCTAGGTTGGTTGATGAGGTTTGCAGGTGTTCCTCTATTTTTCACGAAGCAGATACTGGGTATTTATGTTTCAAACTTTCAAAACTAGGTTTAAAAGCTATTTGATGTACTTTCTTCGGTCAATACTTGGCAGAAGCTTTTAGGATTCAGTGTATTCTTAATGCTAGATACCATAAACATCCATTAGTTGTCATTCTGAGCCATTGGAGGTAGGTTAAACGCTAGATTTTAACTTCAGGAACATTAAATGCTCAGTAAATGCTATGTTTCAAAAAAGAGGAATGGTACTAATGGTTGGTTTTTAAAGTTAAACAAAGATCAGGTTTGGAAATGACTATAAGGGTCATTTACCACCTTGAGAAATGACCGAGGACACCTTTAGCCATATCATATACCAAACTAGTGGCCTACTAAAAGTGCAAGGAGTCTTCTTTTCACAATTTGTTCGAATTACCTTCAGTTAACATAGTGACAACAACCACTGTTTTTATACAAATCTGAAATCCAAACAAAAGTCTCACCATTTTGAATCATTATACAAATCATTTGTAAGACGAAAAACCATCCCAGTGTTTGATCCTAGAGCCACTACTGTAGGAGGAATTTAGGTATAAATTTTGTTGATTCATAACACCTACTGTGGCACGAATCAGTAGGGGACCACGTAATTTGAGTTTGTGAAAAAATAAAAAAAGTAGGGAACCATTGTACTAAAAAGAAGAAGTATGGGAGCACATGAAAAAAAAATGAGACATGTGAGAATTGTAGAGATGAACCGTATGTATATGGAAAATAGAGTTGAAAAGTAAAAAAAGAATCTTGACATGGTACTTGATTTGGGTAGTGGGGAAAAATGACAAAAAGGGGCACGTAGTAAAAAGGGGCTTGTTATGGTTAATATAATTAAATATAAAAAAATAGACCTAAAAAGCTTTCATAAAGTAGGCATAAGAAACTTATGTATAAAGCATGCCTAAGCAATAGGTAATGATGGATGTTGGAAAAAAAGTTTCACTACAAGGAAAAAATTGATCAATGACGCTTTTAATGCGTCAAGGAAGAGTTACAATGATTCTTCCCTAAAGTGTCATAGCATAGACTGTCATTATATATATTTGAATACATTGACACTTGTTATAAGCGTCATCTTTTTGTGAATCAAAACATTGACATTCATTTGAAGAATCATTGTCTACTTAGCCTAATATCTTCACTATGACTCTTTTATGAGCGTCATTGATTTTTTTGTTCTTGTGTTGAACCTTGACACTCTTTACAAGTGTCATCATCTGTTTACATTAAATCTATTTGTATGAATTTCGCCGATTACAAATCATAATATTACATCTCATAGTTATTCAAAATCTGCACATAATATAAGTTATATAGATAAGAAAAACAATAATATCAAAGTCACGGATAAGGAAACAAAAGCCATCTACATATCCATTGATCCAAAGTTACATTTGTAAATATTTCCAACAAGTTTTCATAGATTCTATGTATATGAATACAAAATGTTCTTTAATTATTAGGTAGTGTAGGATCTTCCTATTAGAGAGTGCGCTAAGCCCATCAAAATCATCACATGAAGCCTTACATTCTACATTGAAATGTGAAATAAATTCAAGTAAATAAATAATTACATTTATTACTTAGATGGAGTTACAATGTTTTTATGATTCATCATTTACAATAGAAATACACACAATTACATAATAGACATATTAGAAGCTTGATTGCGGTATTTACGCATCCTTATATGCGAAGCAGGGATATAAAAGCAAATCTTCATGTTTTTTATATGATTAGATATAGAAAAAACAAAAAACTTTCTAAACCAACTAAACTAAGGCCCTGTTTGATAAACTATTGAAAATGTTCAAACCATTGAAAATGAAAATTTTCAATGGTTTTAATTTTTCAATATTTTGATAACAAAATTTTAGGAAGCTCTTAATTTAAGAAAATTTAAATGAAAAGCTGATGAGAGAATTATGAAAGTAGGTAAGACCTACTTAAGAGTAGATTTAGAATAGGTCAACAAAAAAAATTTTAAATGAAAATAAGTGGACAAAAACCATATAAATGTCATAATATTTTGAGAAATATCTCTTGGTTAGTTTGGATAGTTTTTAAAGTTTAGATTCTATTGGTTATTTTTAAACATATTTATATCTTTTTTTATATTATGATTTATTTATGGATATGTTTGTAATGATATTATTTTTACAATAGTAATAATTGTAGTGAAAAATAAAATATTATTAGAAACTATTTATTTTGGATAATATGTAATTTAATGATAATAATAAGGAATTAAATATGTAAAATACAAAATTTTCGATGATCGGCATTCTGATTATCAAACAATATATTTATCTTGACATTCAATTGTCGAAACTTATCAAACAATTTACGATCTGATTCAATACTTATGAAGTCGACACTTAATTTTTCATTTTATCACTTGAGGGCCTAAGACATTGTTTTACTATTTTGATGAGTGCTAGTGTTGTGACATTCAAGGTTTTAAATGAAAATTGAACTCAAATTAGAATAATACCTTCACGAAAGTAATATAAAAAATGGTAACTAGTAATATAGAAGTAACACTGTAGATAAAAGAAATAATATAAAACGAAAGTTGACACAACATTATAGATATATATTCATATCTGAAAAATAACCAAGTCATTCACAATAATACAAATTTGAAGAAAAATAAGCATATATTTGGGTATAACTTTCTAAATTGATAATTGGTAGAGTATCAAAGCATAAACAAAGTGAAATATAATATAAGTTGAAGCCTCATCACTGGTTTTGGAAATAAAGCATTAATAGTATTCCATATGCAAATGAGTAGCATAAAGAAAATCCTAGGCTATAAACTTAGAAGATAATATAATAAAACACATGAATGTAAACAAATATTTGGAATGAAAAGTAAATCAAAAGACATAAAGTGCCTGATGTTCAATGAAAAATATATATCTCACTTACACTTACTATCAATCAAAAAACACCAATCATTGATTCTACCATAATGTGATTCTTCAACTTGCCAAAAAATTTCTACATCAAGAAAGCAATTATAATAAGATAATAAATTCAATAGTAGCAAGAAATTGATCTAAAAGGGATCAATACATAACAAAAATGTACTAATGAACAACCAATTTTTTTTACATGGTATTGTCATAACTTACAATATTTTGTACTACCTTATCATTACATCAAAATATTATGTCAACTTCTTTACTTTGCCTTCACCACATTCCACAAAAAAGCTTTTCCATAGCTAGTGGATAGTTATTCATTTTCTTTGCAAAACAATGGGTGAAATCAATAAATCAAATAAATTACATTAACTTTGATGAGTAATTTACCAACAATGCAACATAATTTATGCAAACAAAAGGCAATTCATTACATTGTACCTTCAAGCAAAAGTTATAATCAATTGAGTCAATAGTAGCACCCAATCTGATCGTACTTCATTTATCTCCATTTGGCTATAATATTTTTTTCCCATTAAACTAATAACGAGTAACATACACCATTTGATTAGTTAAATTGATATATTAAACAATAGGAATATTAGGAAAAAAATTTTATTAAGCATAAATTAACCTTTGTTGTGAGGTGTCTTGAATCAATAATAATGTCCTTCATGTATCTTGTTACATAATATCTACATTCCACACTACATGGTTGCCTTTGACACTATAAATGAAAATGAAAACTATTACATTGTGGTGCTTCAATAAAAATGTATGTTCTTAATTCTATAGTACTATGAACTGAAATTTATAAACCACAATCAAAGTGATATAATTTATACTAACCATAACCTTTACCCATGTAGGTTTTCTCTTTGATGTTTTTTGCTTTGATGGTGGATGAATTCTTAATGCCCTATACAATGGGAATAATATTAGGTATATATCATCAATCATTCAAGTATTATAATCTAAAAACTTACATGTTAACAATATCCCTTCAAATGTCTATAAGTTGTGATGCCAGCTTTGGGTCAAGGTAGTATGCTATCATTGTCCTTGTCTCTAGTGCTACCAATACCCAATGGAAACTGGAATTATTTTTTATTAAAGTGAGACATTTAGTAAAAACTATATGGTAAACTTATAAGTGTCATAAAACTCACTCTGGGTTGTATGGAACAAAAATATACTTAGCACCACTTGCATTCATTATTTGATCTGCAATAACCCTAGACCTATTTTCCTTCATTGCTTCTCCCATTCTAGCTTTAGAAACCAATGCAAGGTTAACAAAAGCAAACTGTTCTCTCACCTTTTCATCAACCATCTTCTTATACAAGTGCCTAATTGAAATTTAAAAATAATTTCACAAATTATTAATATTTTACATGCACACAATATATTACCAAATGAAAAACTATAATGTAATTAGGTAGATAATTAATATAAGACAAAAGTTCTCTACCATATGTAGAATATAATACAAGTAGCGACACTTCCTTTGCTGAGATTATCATATCCATATCTTCTTTCATGAGAAATGTTCTAAAACCCTCTCCAAAAACATCAATTGGATTGTCTACTGATTTTACTTTTTGGTCATTCAACATTAGTCCAACCAAGGTATCAAAGTTCTTGATATCTTGAGGATTTTGACATTTTCCTTTTAGATCTATACCTGTATTTCTTTCTTTTTTATACTTTTTGACTTCCTATAAAAAACTATATAAGGCTAAGTATCTCATTATGCTTTGTTGTAACATATATTATGCTTATAAAACTATATGGAAATATAGAAAAATACTAAACCTGGGTAGGATGAGCATTGAGGATGACTAAATGAGTGGGCCACAAAACTTCATATCCAACAACATTTCCTACAGTAGTAATTTCATCGGGGAATGAGGCTGGAAGTGTTTATGATGTTTGGATTATCTGGGACGTCACACATGTGGAGTGTTGGACCACATTCACGTACAATTGTCTCGCCCGCCACTACATTTTCCTCCCTATCTACTGCCAATTGACATTTTCTCACCTATACAATTAAACAACCCAAGTAAATTAAAAGTCATGTCGATGAAAGTTTGCATGTATAATTTAAAAAATTGCATTTTTTAAAATTTGACCACCTCTAAGAGTTTTAGATTTACAAGTGTTTTCGTAAAATAATAAAATTAAGTTAGTTAATAATAAAAATACCTTTGAGGTTCTTTTAATGCGTTTGGGGTTGATCTTCAACATGACATTGTGGGCACTCAACAAATTAGAATGCTTGCCAAATGGTTTGTGTGGCGGCCGCGCCGTGTCTGCAGGCAGGCAGGGCTTGAAACAGGATCTGGGACCTTGATCCTGTTCTGAATCCAAAATACAATTCCTTTACTAAACACATTTCAAATACTCAATGAATTATATATATATATATATATATATATATATATATATATACCTCTTTCTGTATATATATATATATATACTCTCTGCAGTAAATACCACTTTAACATAAAGGGGGCCCATCGTTTGAAAAAAAAAACTTTGTTTTATTCGATATGGAATTTCATGCCCATTTGGTCCATTTACCACCTTTATACATTACGGCATTATAAGCCATTTTCAATACCAAAATATTTACAAAAAAAAAAATCAGAGTTTGTATAAAAAGTGTCAAATATACCCCTCGTGTATGAATTTCAACTTCTGATGAAGGGAAGATGGTATAACACATGCCTCATGAATCCAAGGGCGGCTAAGAAGTAGGTTAAATGATGATTGAATCCTCAAAACTTGAAATAGTATGGAGTATCGGCGGCCCCGATCATGACATGAGTATTATTGAGAGTGTGCCCTATAAGCGCGTATCTGTAAGTCCCATCATAAGCTCTGACAGTCTATGAAGAAGGCCAAAATTTAGTCGGCGAAAATCCAAGTGCAATGGCAGTAACTAATGAAAAACGTTCAGGCCCGGTCGTTGTCGGTATATCGAGGCGGCACGACGGCTGAACGAAGCAACATCGATGAATAAGGGTTGAATTTGTAGTCGACCCCTTGGGTGGTAAATCATCCTTCGAGAAAGCGCCAATGCATGTAGCTTTGTCATTTGTCGAGAAGAAGATGAATAAGCCCTTTAAGGGTAATTAGTAGTAATCAACTCTAATCACGACTAAGTGCTTTGATCAATCATCATGGGTAATGGATGAGGCGACCATTCTGAATGGATATAGGAGCTTGTGTAGTGCGTAGCTGGCATAGAATCTCATCATCCTCTTTCTGAACATCCTCTCTAGCTATTGTGCCAACAAATGGTCTGTCAATGGGTGGAGGCCGAGCTACCCTCCCACTTCGTGTAACAATCTGAACATCCCTGTGAATAGGCCCATACTCCTCTGGGAACAGAATGAAAGGCTTCATAGGCGGAACATGTTGCAAGTATACGGGTTAAATTGAAGTCTGTCTGGGAACCTCATCTAGGATAAGTCTGAATGGGCTAGAGATCTGTTGGCCAGAGGTGTATCCACTAAAATATGAGTATGTCTATAAAAGCCCGATCGGTGTGGAGCCTTTCCATCCCATCCCATATCATGACTATCTTGTCTCCCAAAAACTCAACCGAATGTACAACACTCGTGGGTGGAGGTACAACTCTAGCTTCATGAGTGGGCAGCGGGTCTGTAGTCATTGTAGGGCATCCTAAATCAACCAAACCCTGATCAATAAAATCCTGAATGGCGTGTCTCAACATCGCACAACTGTCTATATCATGGTCTGCTATATGATAGTAGGCACAGTGAAGATTTGTCTTGAATCCTAGTGGGGTAGGATGTGGTGGTGGCCTAGGTGTTAGTGGAGCAATCAAACCCCCTTCAACTAATCTCTAAAATTCCTAGCTTAGTGTCATCCCGAGCTGTGTAAACTTCTTAGTTGGTCTCAGTGGAGGTAATCCTCTATACTATTGATGGTACTGTACAGGTGGCCTCTAAGGTACCTGTGCAGCATATATTGGCTATGGTGGTGGATGTAGATAAGTAGGTCTTGCCGACCTATAGGGAGCAACTAGTCTGTACTGATCCTGTTGTACCATCTGGTAAGGAATATCTTCAAATTGTCTATGAGTATGTGGCCGACGTGAAAACCTTTGGCTCGATGTACCCGAAATACTTTCAGCTCATCGAAGATCGGGAGAAGCGACCCGACTTCTTCCCCTTTGAATTTGGAGAGGAAGAGTCTGCTCATAATCCTCTTGCTATGTCTTCCTCAATGCCATAGAGGGCACAGACCCAATGATCCAAAGTACAATGCATGGAAAGCCCATGAGATTCTGAAATCGAATTTGAGCCGTGCATAATCATGCTAATCTGATCGCACTCTAAGGGTATATCTATAATTTGTGCTATCTTCTCCCCTCCGAGTAGGAGATGATGAAGTGGCCGACTCATTGGCCTCTGCTTGAGAGAGGCCTCAACTTCCTAGGATAAAGTCTACTCACGGTATTAAAGAATGTTGTGCAGATAAACTCTGTCAAAATCGACCCATGTCCTACGTCTCGAGAAGGGTCAGTAAAGAGGCAAACTAATCTTGGCGACACCACTCAGTGACAAAGGGAATAGTATAATCATTTGTGCCTCGTCCAGTCTATGCTCGCGCATAACAACCTTTGTATAAGCGCAAGCGAATCTGGGGCACCCTATGCAGTGTATCTCAATGTTCGGCATCGCACGAAAGTCAGGCGCGAAGGCTGCCACTAAAAGGTCATCATATCCGTCCCAACCTATAACTCCATCAGAAACATGTAGAGACCTGATCCTCTGCTCAATCCTATCGATACGGGCCTGAGTGTCATCAACAACCTGTGCAGGGGCCACTACAGAATGTGGTGTGGTCTCAGTCTAACCGTGTAGTACAAATGCTCCAACTCGTGGGTGATTGGCGGGCAGTGGTGGTGAATGGAGGTGGAAGCTGTATGGTCGCGGTCACGGGTGGGTCGGATGGTGGTGATGGTGGTGGAGGTTCAATAGAGTCATGCAGGGTGCTCCCCGAAATCGGCAATGGTTGGGCCTGCTGCCCATTAATCCTCTGTCCTAGTCTCAATATGGCATCCCGGAGAAATGCCATGGTATCGGTAATCTCAGCCAACTGGTCAACTGTAGTGTACTGAGGGTCCATATCTTTATGATCTGATATCTACTCTAACTGACTGTGTGAATTTGATCCTTTAACAAGTCTACCTCCGTTCCGGATCCAAGCTCAGGAACCCAGGTTGGTCTCAATCAACAATCTTTCAAAAGGAAAATGGTATGTCAGTCCCCGTGACTATCAATCCTGAAATCAAACCAGTAATGTATGACTAAAATCCTCCGAGAGAATGAACTAACATGTGATGTCAACAACTAAAATGATATAAGGCTTCACAGGCAAGAACGGGATTCTGACATGGTGATACCTCAGTGATAATGTGGCTCAAAAGCTGACAACGGGAAAAGGGAAGTCCTAAAGCTAGATAGTATGCACAGAGCGAGATCACACGTAACCTAAGATCTAACCCAGCAATCAAAATGAGGCTACTTGACGCCTTATCCATGAGAAATCCAACTAAGGGCTATACAGGCCTTCATTGTTCGGATATCCGTCATCTCCATGGTGCTCCCAAACATCAATATAGCTTCTGCACTAGACCGCAGCCAGGCTTTCATAGCAGTCGAAGGCGAGCGAGGTGAGGCGAAACCTTCCGAAGAGCGTGTGAGGAATGTCGACCAAGATTAGTGATTGAAATAAGGGGATTCAGCGCGCCCCACAAACACAAACAAATCAAAAGCGATCATGCAAGAGAAGTATGCGCTGACAATCGGTTATGCTCGAGAAGCAGAAAGCCTACCCGCAAAAACCTACACAAAAGCTAACCATCTATGCATCATAAACATATAGCTAAGAGTACCAATCAACCATGAACAAAGCATGTAGAGAATTCAACCAGGTGACCACAAGCATAAACATACACAAGTGTATGCAAATGCAACCCACGAGTAAGAATGATCATTAGTCGTGAACACACCAAGCATAAACGAAGCCACGAGTATATGAAAAATACCCGGTAGTAAGTGATCATCAATCATTTGTGTAACCTAAGAGTCTATTGGTCAATGAATCATGTGCTCTAATATACCCAACTCAAGTTTAAGATTGACCCTCTTATGAAATTAGAGATTCTGGGTTCATTCCCTAGCAGAGTCGCCAATTTATGGACCCTACTCGATCCACGGGCTGGCGCGACTCACTGTTAATAGAAAAAAAAAAGTTCATTTTCAAGCTTCGGAAAATCCATCCTCAGTGAGGAACGGTTTTGTTTGGAGTCGCCACTTAGTTTTTATTTTTCTTTTTTAAAATGGGGAAAATGAAGTAAGAACAAAAACCCCCTCATTGACTCCAGTCAGGAAAAATCGGTCCACGAAAACTAGATTTCTGGGTTCGGGAATCAGGTTACTTATTGGGAAGGTACCTCATGCGAGGTAGCACCCCTCTAAGCCCAGAACTCGGTCTCTACTAATGAATTGGGTACATGGGAGAATATAGGTCAAAGATCGATTGACCTTAGGCTATGTAGATGATATGAATCACACAAACCAACTCGGTATCTAGCATGCATATAAACTCAACCAGTCAAAGAAAATGGTACGTACCTGAGGTCCCAAGCCATGCATTGTAGAAGAGATTAGTCCAGCACACATAAACACATAACAAGCATTCAAGATTAAGCACCATGCATGCATACGAATTCCGCAATCCTAAATCAAAGTGCGTACTAGTCCCTGTATGCAACGCAACAAAATTGGAGTCAACCATACAATATTCGAATCCAAGCATTAAAGTTTGCACCAAAGAGGAGGAAATCTAGTCGAAACAAGGTAAGTGACTCCCCAAACTAGACTTACCTAGACCACAACGCCCATAACTCCAAAATGGGCCCACACTAACTCAAACCAAACATAAAATCAAACCTTTAAGATGGCCCCCAAGTGACCCATAATAAATGGGTTTGAGCCTCAATGGATTCGGGCTCGAAAAAAGAAAAAAAACAAAATTGAGGGCTGCCCATAGTCCTTTTGCGGAACAGGACCAGTTCCCAACCAATTCATCCGGTTGAGTAAAATTCCAAAATTTTGTCAAAAAATTCCTCAATGAATAAGGAATCTAAAAAAAGCAACGGTGCTCAATTACGAGGTCGAATGAGTGAGAACCAATTAAAACAAGTCAAGGTGTTCCTCATAGATGGTAGAATCAGTGAGTTGTAGTATAGAACCGTTTGAGAAAATTTTTGAAACCTTTTCTTAAAGATTAAGGAATCCAACAAAAGCGATTACTCAATTCTAAGCAAGCCGGGCAGTGAGAACCAGCGAAAGCAGAAACAGCGTGTTCCACTGTGAGATTTGCCTAACAAAGCTTTGTTGAGTTGGTTAATCCGGTTTCCCAACTGGTTGAGTTGGTTGAGAACAATTCTAAAAATTTGTAACAATATTTCTCACAAAGTAAGGAATCCAAACAAACAAACGGTGTACAATTCTGACTCCGAATGAGTGAGAAGTGACAAAACAATGCAAAGTACCCTAACTACTATTCCTGAAAATATAACCTAATGAACCGGCTGATCTGGTTTCCTAACCGGTCGAGATGGTTGAGAACAGTTCTAAAAAAATTTTAGAACATTCCTTAGTGAGTAAGGAATCCAAAAAAAATCAAACGGTGTACACAATTCGGAGCTCAGAATGGTGAGGCTCAAACAATGCCTAGTGCCTAAAAGCGGTACCAAACATCAAAGAAGCCAAAGACAAGCGCAAAATAAACGGAGAAGCATATGGCAGCTCATACAGCTAGGATTCATAGCTATCCCCTTTTCTTTGCACTTTTCTTCCTCCAAAACCAGGTATCCACTCCTTCAAATCTTTAGGAAATCCCCTTCAAAATGAGAGAGACCGCTCCCCCCCGGATCTAGAGAATCTCTCATTCTTTTTCTTTCTTTCTCCTTTCTTCTTTTTCTTCTTTTTTTCTCTCCATCTTTTCACTCACTCTCCATGGTTTTTTGCTTGTCTTTATCCTTAATAAACATATGATCCTTGCTCCATTTTCTTACCTTGGTCCGAGAACTCCATGAAATCAGTCTCGCTTCCCGACTCCATAAAATACTCCTCTATTCACGAGGTCAAAAGCTACCTACATTTATCCCTTTGCTTAACCAATAAGAATCCAAATGGACTCAAGGTAGGTTGTAAGCAACCTAAAAAATGCCCATAACTAGGCCCAAACTATGCCTAGGACTGATCTGGATCTTATGTGCCCGAACCAAGTAGGATTTGGGCTCCAAAATCAGTGCTCCATACAAGCTAGCATAATGATCTGGCTGAACCGATTCCAACCGGTCGATCCGGCTGAGAAAAAATCTGAAATTTTGACAAAGTATTCCCTAAATAATAAGGAGTCTAAAAAAACAAACAAAGCATGATTCTAAGTTTGGATGAGGAATGTATTAAAACAGCCGGGTGCTCAGTGCCGAACTTGCTCGAATAATGAACTTCAACTGAAATCCGTTGAACCGGTTGATCCAATTCCCAACTGGTCGATCTGGTAAGTAAAAATTCTCTAATTTTTTAAGATAATTCCTCAATTAGTAAGGAATCCAACAAAAAAGACGGTGTATGATTTCGAGTCCAGATATGGAGATATGACTAGAAAGAGCTGCAAGTGCCAAATTCAAACTACCTATGAACTCTAGGCGAGGCGAGAGAATTTTGGGGAGGCTTCATACCTTCTATGTACGATGTGGACAACTAGAGAAATGGCCATGATGGCACTCCAAAATGAACCACACACTCGCACCATTGTGAACTACAAACGTACGTACACAAAGCTCGAAAACCGATTAAACCCAAAAGGGGCCAGAGCCGTGACATATAAACAACTGGGTACAGTTGACACCCATAGGATATATGCAAGTGTTGAAGGACAAATTGAGGGTCTACATTGTGCCAAAACATTGTTTCAAAAAAGCTGCATATTTATGTTTAATTTAGATGAAGAGAGAATTGCATAGAACCACTAAGAATGAAAATGCTTAGTGCGTTGTTTTTATCATCACTGAGTGCAGTGACTAAGGAATGAAGCGAAAATGGGTTATCGAGTCATCGTCCCGAATCGTGTGGTCTGGTCGCCTTCTGCTCTCATTCATTACATTTCATCAGCTGACATTATTTGATCCTTTTTGTAATGAAACCAAAATGTGGTTTTCTGAAGAACATATATCAGATTTTATTTGTGGAGATGAAATTGACAAAGCGATAGGCCTCTTTGGCAAAATGATTATGCGACATTTATTTCTACAATATTCGAAAATGTATATATGGTAAAACTGGTCCGTGTCCCCGGATCCGGTTCGGCCTCCCGGTCAGGTCCTGTACGAGGGCGTGACATATTTAGTGGTAACAGAGCCTAGGTTTAGGCGGTCCTATAAAATGATTTTTGAAATTTTTGTGAAATGCATTGCATTTGAATATAAAGGATGACGTGACTCTGATGCGGATCTTGTCAGTCTTAATAGGTTAACCATGGATAGTTCAGGCCACCATAGGGTCAGAGGTGACTTGGGAAGTCGCCTGATTAGTACCCAAATAGTGCAATATTGAGCCTTGTTTATAGCAGGTTTTATGCACTTTTTGTGTACTAATCGACTTCAACTATCGAATTGTACATTGGGGTCAAGCTGCTACTAATGACATTTTGTAGCTATTTTAGTAGTTTGCGAGGTCAAATGCCTTCTATTTCTTCAATTTGACTCAACCACGATGAACTGGCCGTGAAGATGTATGAATCAAATCGAGGAGGAAATTAGACAAATTTATTGAAGAAGGGAGGAGCAAACTGTTGAAATTTTGGAGGTTGCAAAATTTGGCAACACACCAAATTTCGCAGGATTCTTGAAATTCCTTGGGTTGCCAATTTTAGCAACTGCGAGCAACTCACTGACACCTTTTGATCCCTTGTTGGTGGTTTTATACAAGTTGCCCATATGTAATTTTGGTTCTTTAGCACATTTTGTAATTTCCTTATGCGAGCACCTATAGCTCGATGCGCTATGACAAATCAAAATTTTGGCATACCATAAATCAATAAAAGAAATTGGGCACAAAGCTTCATTTCCCTTTGTTGGTGGTGATTTTCGCTTCTTTTCCCTTCACTTTCTTGCATTTTCTTGGTAGCCAAACACCCCTTGATGATGACCAGTAGGGGATGTAGCTAAACCCCTGATCCTTGAAGGGGAAGGCCAGAGTGTTGTTTTTAGGCTTAGCATGTTCTCATGTTCTTCATGTATGTATTTAAGGGTATTTGTGCCCCTGCTTCTCACCTTAGGTTAAAATCTCTCAAGCATGCTCTCCCTAATGTGTATTTGGAAAGCTTTTTGGGTTCAGTGGATACTTTCACTAGATCCACTAAGGTCCAGTTAGTTGTCTCCTATTAGTTATCGTAGGGTAGTGTTTTTTGAGATGTGTTTTCACTGCTAGGGACATTTATGCCTAATCAAATGTCATCTTTCAAAAGGAAAACTCGAAGGGTCTAGGTTTTAAAGCTAAATGAAGATCCGGTTCGAGAAATGACTATATGTCATGCTCCCCAACGCGAGGATAAAGACCCAAGTACATGTTGGTTAACTTAGAACCCTAAGCCCATTGACTCGAGACTTCAAGGATTTCTCTTAACTTTCTACATCAGTTATTTCAGTTTTCAACCATTCACACACTGTTTTCCATACACCCTATAAATCCAACGAGAAAACACCATTTTCAATGCTCTGTAACTCTTCTCTCACGAAGAAAACCCATCCCTGTGTTCGACCCTAGAGCCACTATCTTGCGGTAGCTTTCTACGTCGATAGTAGGAATCTAGGTTATAAGCTTTGTTGATTCGAACACTGCCCAGCGCAAAGCGAATCAAATAACTTTTGGATTGTCGAGGATGGTGCCCTAGTGAAAAGAAAAACAGTGAACTTGTGATTCACATCACAAGTTTTGGTGTAATCTCATTTCTTTTATTTTATCATTTTCCTGCTTCTTGGAGTTCACCTACGAGAGATTTGAAAGCTTCAGCTGCGGGGAGTTTGAAAACTTCCTTTGTGCAAACTAATACCCTTTGTTTGATTTTTAGTTAACCATAACCTTTTGTTAGTTTTGTTTTGTTGGTCTCTTGCTTTGGTGTGATCATAGCAACTTATCTGCAGTGGGACGAACAACTGCGAAGCGGATTGGAAGGCTAGGTGCTTGATTGAAGAGGAGGTTGTGAAGTTAACTGCACGTCAGATGGAGACCCCACCTAAGAGTAGTAGAGGCCAACAAGGGTTCATCGGGAGCAATGCATACAGATCAATGAGAGGATCACATTCACCACCAGGGTGAGTGCACCCTCATACATTATACCCCTGCGAGAGGATGTGGCGGTGAGACCTTATTTGGTGCCTTTTGCTCTGGGCTTTTCATGGTATGGAAAATGAAAATCCATACACACATTTCGGGATTTTGAGGAAGTTTGCACGACTTTCAAAGGAAGGTGCATTCGATATGGACTTGCTCAAGCTGAAGGCTTTCCCTTTGACCCTCAAAGATAAGGCCAAAATTTGGCTTAACTCAAGCAGGCCCGAGGACCATCGGGGTGGGGTGGCTGCAGCGGAATTTTGAAGAAGTTCTTCAGTGCCCATAAGACCAACAATCTAAAGAGAAAGATCTACTCCTTTGCAGCTCATGATAGTGACAAATTTTATCAATGCTTGGAAAGGTATCTTGAAACCATCAGTGCATGCCATCATCATGGCTTTGATACATGGATGCTAGTGAACCATTTCTACGATGGAATGTCCCTTCCATGAAACAACTCTAGAGACCATGTGTGGAGGGACTTCCTTAGCAAAAATCTGATAAACTATGGACTTTACGAACTATGTGGCTACAAGACCTCAAAGCACGGGATGAACCAAATCGAGAAACTGGCTGAGCGTAGGCTAGCAGTGAACTAAATGGGGGCATTTTCAGCACGGAGAAATAGAAATGAAATCCAAGCTATCTTCTCTAACTAGAAAATTGGAAGAACTAGAATTGCAAAATCGCGAGGAAATGCGGGTAATGTGAACCTTTGTACCTCTCAGATACATTTTAATTGCCAATCACTAGTTATCAAGGAGATCAATGTCCAAGCGCTCCCTCGATTAGAGATTTGATGCAACCAAACAAACATGGTGGACAATGGAAAGCGCAATAAGTGCTCCATATGGGAGTCTACCAATCCAAATTGGAGAAACCATCCTAATTTATTTATCATGGAAGCCAAAACCCCGGCTTATACTCCCACGGGTTCCACCCGGCGGCCAACAAACCCACCTCAATACGTAGAAACGAGGCCATTGTGAATTTGAGTAGGTAGTGGGTCGCCGTTGAAGAGCAGAAAACGGTGAATGCTCGGACCACGTAATCAGAAATATTTGGGAAGGCACTTCAACAAAAGATTAGATGACATCACAGTGCTGATCTCTAGGTTGACTAATAGCGGCAAATGCAAGAAAAAAGGAAAATTTCCCTCTCAAAAAACAGCAGGCAGTTACATGAAAGGCTCCTCACAGTGACCCAAATTCCAAATTGAATGAGGTAAAGGCAATCATCACACTAAGGAGTGGCAAAGAGCTTACAAAGCCATCACGAAAGGCAATAGACCCAGAATAGGAAGCTATTGATATTGAACCAGGGGAGGTGGTGATCAGCCAATTTGTTGAGAAAATAAGCCATCAGCGCTCATGATCGTGCAAAACTAAAAAGAAGGCCATTAATCAGGCTAAAATTTTAGAAGTGTTGAGGCAAGTAAAGGTCAACATTCCACTACTTGACATGATCAAGCAGAAGTCCCTACTTATGCAAAATTTCTAAAGGATTTGGCTTGATAAAAAAAAGGGTTGAGCATTTACAAAAGCCTTCCTAAGCCCGAACAAGTCAGGTGCCATTATTCAATGTCTGAAGACTCTAGTGAAATGCAAGATCGAGGTTCCCACGACCATCTCAGTCAATATAGGGGCATTTGGTAGAAAGCCTTTAGTAGATGCGGGGAGCAAGTGTGAATCTCCTCCTGATCGATGTACGGGCAGCTCGCGGGTTGGGGGAGCTAAACCCACCTCCATCACACTTTCTCTTGCTGATAGGTCGATCAAAATACCAAAGGGGATAGTGGAGGATGTCCTGATTCAAGTGGACAAATTTTACTATCCTATAGATTTTTGTTGTACCGCGACCTTGAGTCCACGACATCGGGGGCCAATTATGTACTATCATCTTGGAAGACCATTCTTAGCCACCTCCAATGCAATTATCAACTGCAGGAATGGTGTCATGCAGCTCTTAACCAGCTTATGACTTTAGAGCTCAACATCTTCCACCTAAGTAAAAAGCACATGCAATCGGAAGAAGATGTCTCAGAAGAAGCATGCATCATTGATACCATCCTGGAGGAACAAGTTGATCAGCAGGGTATGCTAGATATACTAGATGAAGAGTTGACTGAGTGTGCAGAAAAGCAGGAGGAAGTTGACACGAAATCCGTACAAGGATATTGGAGAAGAAGAAATGAAATTTTGCCGTTGGTGATCGGAGAGGAAATCAGTGAGCCCCAGAAAATAGATCTCAAGCCTGCACTTGATGGAACTAGTATGCTTGCGGAAGACCATGAACAATGTCGGTGGTCATTTTTTGAGGCCTTGCTTTCCCCGGCCTTTGCCACGGGGGTAGCTGCTGCGAGTCCTCGAACTGAGAGCAAGAAAGCCCTTGGGTGGAGAATTTTCGATTTAAAGGGCATTAGCCCGACGATTTGCACCACCATCTACTTGGGGGAGGAGGAAGAGTCGGTGAGACTAACCTACAAAGAAGATTTGAACCCACATATGCAAGAAGTGGTTGAAAGTCAGGAAGTCATACAAAAGCTATTGCACAGGCGGCATCATATACCTTATATCAAAGCGGCACTGGGTGAAGTCCAACCCGGGTAGTACCTAGAAATCGAGGGGACTAACCACCGGTGCATAATGAAAAATGAGAAGTGCCCACTCGCGCACTACGGTGGAGGGTATCGTGATTATCCACCAGGTTAAATGAAGTAACGAAAGATCACTTCCCTCTTTCCATTTATGGATCAAGCGCGAGAGGATTACGGCCACCCTTTTGTTTCTTGGATGGTTATTCAGGATATTTCCAAATTGAGATCGCTGTAGAGGATCAGGAAAAGACAACTTTCATCTGTCCATTTGGCACGTATGCATATAGGAGGATGCCCTTTGGCCTTTCTAACGCTCCTGCCACATTTCAACGATGTATGCTCAGCATTTTCAGCGATTTAGTAGAACGCATTATGGAGGTTTACATGGACGATATTACAGTCTATGGAGAGAATTTTGAGGAGTGCCTGAGTCAACGAAACCATCACGCAGGTGCATAGAAAAACCTAGTGTTGAATTGGGAGAAATGCCATTTATGGTCGGCCAAGGCATTGTATTGGGCGTATCATTTCGAAAGGATTGGAAGTTGATAAAGCAAAAGTTGACTTGATTTCCAAACTACCTCCACCCACGAATGTTAAGACTGTGAGGCAATTTTTAGGGCATGCAGGTTTCTACAGGAGGTTCATACAAGACTTCTCAAAAATTTCGAAGCCACTTTATAAGCTTCTTGAAAAAGATGCTACATTTGAATGGGATTCGGAATGTCGCGAAAGGTTTGAAGAACTTCGAGGCTTATTTGCCCTTGCACTAATAGTGGGGGCCCCCTAGCGCGGTTACCTTTCAAGGTTATGTAAGATGCAAGTGACCTTGCTCGGCGCAATCCTTGGACAAAGGGCAGAAGGAAAACCGTATGTGGTTTACTATGCTGAAAAACGAATGGCTTCGGAGGAATTACACTACCACCGAGAAAGAATTGCTAGCAGTAGTTTATGCCCTGGACAAGTTTCGTGCTTATTTGTTAGGGCGAAATAGTGCTTCACGGACCATTCGACTTTGAAATATGCGCTCACTAAGCAAAATGCCAAGGCCCCCAGGCTTATTAGGTGGGTCCTCTTACTACGATTCAACTACTTAATTCGGGATAAAAGGGGAGTAGAAAATGTTGTTGTGTCACCTCTCGGACTAACCATATTCTGACACCCTGCCCCCCATCTTTGGCCAATTCGAAGGAGTCTCACTGTTGTAGACCGGTGCTCCTTGGTTCGCCCACACTTGACTTTTTAGTAACGGGGTTGCCTCTGAAATGGAAAGAAAGCACAAAACAGTTCTTTCATGCAAAAATTCACTCCTACTATTGGGAGGAGCCTTATTTGTTCAAATATTGTGCTGATCAGATAATCAAAAGGTGTGTGCCGGAAGGAGAACAACCAGGGATACTCAACCCTTTGCCATGGCTTGATGCACATTAGGTCATTTGCTTCGAAGCGAATGATAGCAGAAGGTCTTTGCCAGGCGGGTTTCTATTGGCCATCTTTGTCTAAGGATGCTTATGCCATATACAAACAATGCGACAAATGCCAAAGGTTGGGAAAAATCTCTCGTCGTCATATGATGCCACTGAATCCTATTCTAGTTATTGAGTTATTTGACGTTTGGGGCATCGACTTCATGGGACCATTTCCCACTTCCTTCGGGTATACTTACATCCTCGTGGGAGTCGACTATGTGTCAAAGTGGGTGGAAGCAGTGCCGTGTAGAGTAGCAGACCACAAGACCGTATTGAAATTCTTGAAGAACATTTTCTCTAGATTTGGAGGTCCCAAATCCATAATCGGTGATGGAGGTTCACATTTATGCAACAAGCCTTTTGAGAATCTCCTATCTAAGTATGGTGTCAAGCACAAAGTGGCCACCCCTTACCATTCTCAGACTAGTGGCCAAGTAGAGCTAGTGACAAATCAAGACTATATTGATGAAAGTGGTGAACTCAAACAGGAAGGATTGGTCTCTCAAGCTTCTAGATTCCTTGTGGGCATACAGAACAGCGTACAAGACCATCCTTGGAATGTCCCCCTATCGCCTAGTTTATGGAAAGGCCTGCCACTTGCCGGTGGAAATTGAATATAAGGCATGGTGGGCAATAAAAAATTTGAATCTGGACATGGGAAGAGCTGGCCTTAAGAGACTCCTTGATCTCAATGAGTTAGAGGAGCTTAGGAATGATGCCCCTCTCTTTCAATTCGCAGAAAATTAGAGGACAAATTAAAGAAGTGGCATGATCAACTCCATAACCGGGAAGAACTTCAACCGGGGGACCAAAGTCCTACTCTATGACTCAAACTCCACCTAGCACTACGAGACGAAATTTGAAATTCATCGTTCAATAGAAAAGCATACCCCGATGGTTCCGGTGGGCACTTTCATTCGAATGATAATAGAAAGTTGGTCGATGGGCCCAGTGAAGCCACATGTTGTGCGACATACTGAGACGGGGAGAAATTCTCCTTTTTGGATCCTCCCTTGAGCCCATCGGGCTATACATTTAGAGTGGCTCTGCGGTGTCTCGAAGCCACTGAATTTGAATACTTAGTCTTGTTTAGGTTTCCGTTTTGTTAATGATCTTGTTGTGATCGGTTGGGTGGCTTGTTTTCTTTGTGTTGGCGATTGCGTGGCATCGGCCACTTCACCGGCAACACCTCACTGGCACCTTGTTTGCCAGTGGATGATCCTTCTCTGCCCTTGGAGTTAAGGGGTACCACTTCCTCCCTTCTTTCGTCAGGTGTCGGGACGATTAGTGTTGGAAGTGATATATTAATACTGATTGTAGTTTTACTTGTACTACATGCCCAGCAAAGCCCATTTTTTGTTTATGAAGAGGCTTCTTGTTACTTTGCAAAAGTCGAGAAAATTTGCAAATTCACCTTGATATATATTATCTAGTCTATTTTCTAAACTTTGAATTTCATTTTGGCCCTTTTATTGTTTGTGACTATGCGCTCTGTAAATTGAAAAGTTGAAATAACTGATGATACAAAATGCTAGAATGGTTCCATGCACGATTACAGGTTTTGGTCAGTGAGGAGCCACAGTAATTACCCACATCTTCCACCATTCTCTAGCCACACACAGTTCACATTAGTTTTCATCAGTAGAGGTACAGAAACACATTTCTCCTTTTTATAAAAGCAGGCCTTGCTTATCGTTGACTATTATAATAGATTAGAGTTCCTTAAGAAGAAGGCTAATGAGTCTTCAAAGAAAAAGAAAATCAAAGAAAGAAAAGAAAAGAGACATGTAAAGAAGCGCACCACTTTGCCTTGAAACAGAAACACCAGTCAGGGTCGATAACCTTTAAAACGGGTGCCACTAAACCAGCGGTTGGGAGTCACCAACTTTGTGCTCGCTACATAGGTGGACGGGTGGAATTTTGCGAGTTGTAGGTGCTGCATTCTCGAAATCATTCAAAGTCCGGGGTGAAACCTGTAGAGTTTGTGGTCGAAAGATCCTTTTGACTTGATGCCCTAAACCTTAGTTGGTTGGGAGTCGTCGGTGGATCCCCATTACACGGACTTTGGTGAAGTCGAGTTTTCAGCATTGCACCCTACAGTACAATAGAAGTGAGAAATAAAAATGAAATTGAATCTATTTAGGTTGGTCGGCCCGATCCCCAGGCGTTAGCGATTGTTTGGTTGAGGGGAAGCCCTTTGTGGCTTATTAATTTCATGACCTAAAAACATTTAGATTTTGGTGGAATTTAAGGTTGATTTCCTTGGAATAATTGATGCCCTTAAACTTGCTCCTGTATGGCATTTGTTCTCCCAAGCTGGTCTTTATACAAAGTCCTAATTGGTCATATTAAAGGTTGGGCATTATTTGCACATACTTTTTGAACAGACAGTCCATTTTTGCAAAAACATATCCTGCATGATCTTCCTTCTTTTTATCATTGCTAAGGGTCTAGCAATGTCTCGGTTGGGGGGAGTGATTAGTACCTAAATAGTGCAATATTGAGCCTTGTTTATAGCAGGTTTTATGCGCTTTTTGTGTAATAATCAACTTCAATAACTCAATTGTTACATTGGGGTCCCGACTTTGCTATAATCTGCATTTGTAGCTATTTTAGTAGTTTTGCGAGGTCAGTGCCTTCTATTTCTTCAATTTATTTCAGGCATGATTTTCTGGCCGTATTGAATGTATGATCAAATAAGAGGAAATTCAGAAAAAATTTATTGAAGAAGGGAGGAGCAAACTGTTGAAATTTTGGAGGTTGCAAAATTTGGCAACCTGCAAATTTCGCGAGGTTCTGAAATTAAGCCAGCTCTCATTGCAACTGCAGAAATTTCACGAGGTGCCAATTTTGTAACCTACGGTACGCTCACTGAATGCTTTTTGATCCACTTGTTGGTGGTTTTATACAAGTTTGCCCTTATGTAATTTTGGTTTTTAACACATTTTTGTAATTTCCTTATACTGAGCACCTATATAAGCTCGATGCGCTATCAATCAAATCAACTTTTGGCATACCATCAATCCAATCAAAGAAATTGGGCATGAAGCTTCCCTTTCCCTGCGGTAGTGGTGATTTCTCTTCTTCTCCCTTCGCTCTTGCATTTCTTGGTAGCGAACACCCATGATGATGACAAATCAAAGGATGGTTGGCTAAAACCCCCTGATCCTTGAAGGGGAAGGCCACTAGGTGTTGTTTTTAGGCTTAGCTACATGTTCTCATGTTCTTCATGTATGAATTTAAGGGTATTTGTGCCCCTGCTTCTCACCTTACTTTAAAATCTCTCAAGCATGCTCTCCCTAATGTGTATTTTAGCGGAAACTTTTTGGGTTAGGTGGATACTTTCACTAGATCCACTAAAGGCGGATAGTTGTCTCCTATTAGTTATCGTAGGAGTGAGTGTTTTTAGATGTGTTTTCCTTTGTTAGGGACATTTATGCCTAATCAAATGCCATCTTTCAAAGGAAAACTCAGGGTCTAGGTTTTAAAGCTAAATGAAATCAGTTCGGGAAATGACTATATGTCATGCTCCCCCAGTAGCAAGGATAAAGGCCAGTACATGTTGGTTAACCTAGAACCCTAAACCCGATTAACCGAGACTAAGGATTTCTGCCTTTCATCGATTATTTGGAGTTTTCAACCATTCACACCTTGTTTTCCATACACCTATAAAATCCAACGAGAAAACACCATTTTGATGCTGCGGCAACTCTTCTCTCCACGAAGAAAACCCATCCCTGTGTTTGACCCTGGAGCCACTATATTGCAGTAGCTTTGCTACGTCAATAGTAGGAATCTTAGGTTATAAATTTTGTTGATTCCGAACACCTACTTGACATAAACAAATCATCGCCCAAATAGCCCCGTTAGTGTGGATGGTGGGCAAGCGTCCCATGCTCCATCGATCATGAAGCGAGTCAAGTAGCAAGAGGATTGCTATCATTATCCTCGGCAAATAGCTTAAGCCTTTGCAAAAGCGTGCCAACTATTGATTGTCCCTCGGAAAGCTGACAATTGGGGAAATGACGAATGCCGACCATAGATTTTCTTAGAAAGAAAGATGATGAGCTTTCCATGGAGGAAAATTGGCTCGAGAAGAGAGAGAATGCTTCGACAAATGCACTACACACCAGGAGAAAATTTAGAGTGTGCAATCTCGCTACTTCGGGATAGCTTACCGAGTGGTGGTGTCGAGTGACTGGAGACCGCACACCACCGAGAAAGAGTATTGCATGGGAGTTTTTCATAGAAGAATTAAGAAAGTAATACGTGGGTCGTATTTACCTTAGCAATATGAGAAAAGAGTTCCATAATTTGAAGCAAAGGTAGATGAAGTATAAGAGGGAATTCACCCAGTTGAGCAAGTATGCTCCAGAGATGGTAGTTAATGAGGAGGAGAAGTGTCGTAAGTTTGAGGATGGCCTCAATGACTATATTTGGGCCTATGTCACAGGATTCGGCCATGATGACTTCTCTAAGATTGTGACATGTGCGTTGAATGTTGAAAGGGTAAAAGAAAAGAAGAGTATATGATAGAAAAGAAAGAAAGATAGAGTAGAAAAACCCCGGCCCGGTCAAGTTCTTGTCGACACTAGAATAAGAATTTAGAGGACCACCGGGGTTTGGAGAATCGACCTACGGCAAGGACTAACTTTCGGACTACTTAGGTAGCAAGGCTACTCCCCAGCGGCCTCATCGAGTTGCTAATGCACCAGGAGGTTCATTGAGAGGACCAGCTCCTCCTTATTGCACACATTATGGGAAGAAACATAAAGGAGAGTGTTGGAGATTGGCAAGTGCTTGTTTGGTTTGTGGATCCAAGGAGCACAGAGTGAAAGATTGTCCTACAAGTCATTCTTTCACAGCACCCCAGACTGGGGGTACGGTTTCACTAGTACATAAGAGAAACAAGGACAACAAGAGTATTGTATCACTGAGTGCGCCGAGATAAGCGACACAAACCATAGGCAGACAGGATGCCCGTGCTCCAGCTAGGGTGTATGCAATGAAGGCAGTTGAACATAAAGATGCCCCATATGTGATAGTTGGTCATTTCCATATCTTTAAGACTATTGTACATGCAGTGATAGATCCAGGATCAACCCATTCCTATGTTTATACTTCCATTCCGATTTTGGGTAGTTTACCGAAGAATGAAACCGAGTATGATATCTTAGTGATAAATCAAGTAGGGTATAATGTCACTGTGAATAGAGTCTACATAGATTGTCCCATCAAAATACGAGAGTATGAATCGAGTTATCATTCAGAGAGTTTGATGTTATATTAGGGATGGATTGGTTGTCCCGACACCAAGTGGTAGTTGATTGTAGAATGAAACGAGTGACCTTAAAGACACCGAGTGGCGAGGAAGTGACTTTTATCAGCAAAAGGTCGAACCACCTCTCTAATTTGATATCCGCCACCACTGCTAGAATGATGGTTCGGAAAGGGCGTGAAGCCTACTTAGCATATGTGATTGATCTGAAAAGCGAAGACCTAGTTTATCAGGGCTCCATTTGTGATTATCAGGACGTGTTTCTAGAGTTGCTAGGATTGCCACAAGAGATTGGTTTGCAATCGACGTTGTCGGTCACTCAGGCATCCGTACCGTATAGAATGGCTCCGGTGGAGTTAAAAGAGTTGAAGCTCCAATTGCAAGAATTATTAGAGAAGGGATTTATTTGTCTGAGTGTTTCACCATGGGGAGCTCTGGTCCTCTTTGTTAAGAAGAAAGATGGTACACTTCGATTGTGTTGATTATAGGCAACTAAACAAGATGACATTGAAGAACAAGTACCCGTTACCTAGAATTTATGACTTGTTCGACCAATTGAAAGGTACAAGTGTCTTTTCGAAGATCGACCTACGTTCTGGGTATCATCAATTAAGGATTAAGGATGTGGATGCGAATAAGACGGCTTTTAGAACGCGGTATGGACATTATGAGTTCCTTGTAATGCCGTTTGGGTTGACAAATGCACCAACGGCTTTCATGGACTTAATGAATCGTGTTTTCCGACCGTATGTAGATCGGTTTGTCGTGGTGTTTATAGATGACATCCTCGTGTATTCAAAGGATCGGGAAGATCATGGTACGCACCTTCGAGTAGTGCTAGAAACCTTGAGAAAGGAACAGTTGTATGCAAAAATGAGTATGTGTGAATTTTGGTTGAGGAAAGTGTCCTTTCTTGGACATATTGTATCAGAAGAAGGAATTAGGGTGGATCCAAGTAAGATATAAGTGATTCTTGAATGGAAACCACTGAGAAATATCATGGAAGTGCGTAGATTCCTAGGCTTGGCAGGTTACTATAGAAGGTTCGTTAAGGGGTTTTCGATGATTACAGCCCCGATGACGAGATTACTCCAAAAGAATGTGAGATTTGAGTGGAGTGAAAAATATCAAGCTAGTTTTGAAAAGTTGAAAGAATTCTTGAAGGAGCTCTGGTCCTTACTCAGCCGACCTACTTGAAGCCGCATGAAAAGAATTACCCAACGCATGATTTGGAATTGGCTGCCATCGTGTTTGAATTGAAAATATGGAGACATTATCTTCTGAGATAAAGTGTTTCATCTACACCGATCTAAAGTCTTAAGTATTTGCCACCATGACGAGAGCTTGGCAAGAACAACGTAGATGGATGGAAATGATCAAGGATTATGATTGTGTGATTTATTACCATCCCATGAAAGCTAATGTTGTGGTAGACACTCTAAGTAGAAAATCAGTACAAACACTACAAGCATTGAATGTTCATTTGTCATTATCAGACGACGGTACAATAGTAGCGGAATTGATAGCAAAACTGAATTTGTTAAATCGAGCAGCTAGAGCCTGAGAGTGATGAAAGAATTTCTACAATTGTAAGAAGTCTCGAATAAAGAGGGAAAGCGAGTTTCGGTGAATGAGGATGGATTCTTCATACTGGTGGTCCGGAATGAAGAGAGATGTTTCAGAATTTGTGACCAAATGTATAGTGTGTCTGATGAGTCTTAAACTCATCTATTTTTAATCCATTTTTATGGCTTATTTTTAGTATATTTAGACCTGTTTTAATGCCAAATTATGGATTATTCACCAGCTTTGTGTTTTTCAGGTTTTAATTCAAAAAAGAGAAAATTCGACAGAAAGAAGAAAAGAGCAATTGTGGCAGGTCTATGTCGCGTGACGTCAATAAAATGGCTAAATAAATCTGTCTAGCAATTATTTAAGTGCGTACTTAACCTGAAAGAATGAATATAGAAGAGGAGCTATGTCGCGACAAAAGACAGCGTGTCATGATAGAACATGGGAAGAATGTAACAAGTCAGCTAAGACAAAGAGAGATAATGTTGCGACAAGGTATCTTATGTCACGACAAGAAATTAAAGAGCAATACAGGAAGAATACTGCGACATATCAGTTTATGTTACGACATAATGAAAAATATAAAGGCGAAGTCTATGAATCTTCTCTGTCGCGACAACGATTATTACAACTTGGAAAAACTGTTGAGACCTTGTATGAAGAAGTTACGATGCAGCAGGTAATGAATGTTGTGACATTGAAGAATAAGGTTTAAGTCACGACCACGAAACAAAATCGCGTTTCAAGTGATCTTTGAATTAATTGGCCGAGCAGTTTGCAACAAAAGAGTTCAATGTTGCGACATACTTCAAAGCTGAAGAGAGGTTTTGATGTCGCGACAGGGATCTTCAGGTCGCGACACATAAATAAGCTTAACACAAATAAACAAGTCGCGACAGACTTTTCCATGTCCCAACAAAGATTCCAACACAAGGAAGAGGGAAATGTATCATGACATAACGAGGGCAGGTGTGACACAGAGATGAGCTGAAGGCAAAAAGTCTTGTTGCGAGCATAAAAGCAGTCGCGATGAAGCGGCTCTGGCGCTGATAGACTGTCGTAACATGAAATGAAGTTCTGACAAAGAAATGTCGGGTTAAGTGGAGACAAGACTCTATCGCAAAAGAACTTTCCTAGTTGCAACAGGAATGCTGACAATACAAGAAACGTTGTTGTAACAAGAACAAACAGAAATACTATCGCGACATAAAAACTGGGTCCCGACACAAATTTGAAGAAGTTACACAGAAACAATGTTGCAACCTGATTGTCAATGTGTAGCTTATAATTGTTCAATAGCTTATAAATAAGATTGTCGTGACATAGAATGGATAGAACGGCAGACCTCGCAAGACAAAGTGTTAGAGAGCCAAAAGAAGATGCAATCGCTGCCAGGAGTCAAATATGTTGAAGAAACAAATGCGTCGCGATAGACTCTTATCTTTACTTGAAAACGAGACCTCTGACAGAATTAAAACTTTGTCACAACAATACTTTCAAGTAGCAACCTAGAATGCAATCTGGGCCAGAATTTTAGGGATTCACAATGTAACCTCGAATTTAGGGCCCAAACTTTTGGAGCTCTATAAATAGAAACATTTGAGACGGGTAGTCGGTCGATTGGAACCAGGCATACGGGGAGTTGAGGACTCTTTTGTATTATTTTTTTTTCTTTTATTTTATTTTTCTTTTCTTCTTAGATTAGAATTAGCTTAGGATTTCAATTTGTTTACTGGACTTCAAACAGTGAATTTTTCAGAAATTTCAAAGTTGAGCTAAATTGTTGACAATCAATTCCGATTACTGTTTGAATCTAATGAAGTTGATTCGTGCCATAGTAGGCTGAGCTAAAATCAACAAAATTTATATACACTTAAGTTCCTACTACTGCCGTAGTCAAGCTACTGCAGTATAGTGGTCTCAAGATTGAACACGGGGATGGGTTTCATCCTAAGAATGATACAGCATGAGTGTAAAGGTAAGGCTTTCTGTTGGACTTTTTGGTTGCTTGAAAGCGATTGGAAGTAGGTTGAGCGAAATTGTAAAAACTGAGAGTGAAGTGTGAAAAATTAACTGAAGAGATTTGGGTCACTAACTTGGTAAATTAGGGCCCAAACAAGTGTCCTCGGGTTTTATCCTCGCGTTATGACGAGAGCAGCCTATAGTCCAGCATAGCAGGATCTATGTTTAATTAACTAAGCCTCACCTAACAACAACTCCTATTTGAGTCAACACAGGTAGCATGCAGCTATGGCCCCTTTACTGTTTGAAACCCTAGCATTAAATATCATTTCAAAGGCTCGTAAAGACCATCTAATGAACCACAGTGCATCTAGCAATAAGTATGCACTGTATCCTAAAGCATGGAGAGTATTTATTGAATCAATAACATTGAAGCTATTCAACCCCTAATTTGAAGATAGGACCATAAATAGGTACACATGACTTTCGGTACAAGAGGACAACAGCCATATGCCCCACTGACCAAGCTAGCTTCCTTCCTCTTCCAAAGAAAGGAGGCTTGCCAAGCATCTCTTGAGTTGTCATCCTCGAGGGGTGTTTGGAAGCTAGAAAGTTAGGGAAGAGGAGAAGAAGAGAGAGGGAGAAAATAAAACCCTAAATAAAATAGAGACTTTATTTACAAAAATGAAAACACAAATTCTTCTCTCCCCAAATTGTTGCTTCCCAAAAATTCTATATTTATTACAAAAGAGAGGGGTTTATATAGGCCACCTCAATACATGAAAATACCAAAAAACCTAACAATTTGGCTAAGTTAAAGGACAAGAGAGTAATACACCAAATTTGAAGTCGGTTAGCATTAAATACAAAAACATGACAAGGCAGTCAATTTCGCTAGGAGTGAAGAATTTCGCTAGGTAGCGAAATCTAGGAAACATAACGAAAATAGGAAGTTCGCTAAAAACGCTTAATTCGCTATTGAAATTTCGCTGCTTAGCGAGAAATTTTTAGATGGCTGCTTGAAATCATGAAATTTAAGCTAGGAACGATTCTGCGAAAACTCTGGTGTCAAGCGAAAATCCTGATTTCGTGAACTTGCCGAAATTTTAGCTAAACTGTGAATTTTAAGCAAATCCGAAATTTTAGAGCTTAAGCGAAAATTCTTTAGTTTCGCGATTTTCAACTGCTTTGCCTCTCATCTTCTTGCATCAATTTTTTCTTCCACTTTGCCTTCGATTTTTCATGATTCTTAAGTTTGGTTGATGGGTGACACTTGAATTAAAACTTTGTGAGTTCATCATCGTCAGATGTTGAACTTCTAAAGTCTGTAAAACACATAAAGCAATAAAATACTCTAAATGGCATAAGTGCTACTAAGAGAACTTGAACACACTTCAATTGGTATAAATGACATGATTAATCACGCAACCACTTAAAACCTATCTAATAGGGTTGAAATTATGCTTTTTGGGCATTAATCGAAATACTGAAAACTAGATTCATTTCTTTTAGTCGATTACAGTTGCATTGGAAATTTCCTTATTAGTATTTCAATGTTCACTGTGATTCAGTTTTCGAGAGATACAACTTCTGTTGGGAAAGATCTAATGTTAGTTATGGTCTTTCCTACACAATTAGAAAGAGATTTCTTGGATTGAGAATTTTGAATTTATTTGAATGGTGTTGTTCATGAAGTAGATTGTTCAAGCATTATTAACATACCCAATTAAGAATTTGTTTTAATGGCTGCGATTTCAAGAGGCCCTCTGAGTGACACGGAGTTGGAGATTCTTAAGAGCATGGATGCATTACTTAGGGGAATGCTAGGTAATATTGAAGAAGAAGAACTAATGACTCACAAGATTACTTAGATAAATCATCAATTTACTCATGGTTTGAGAATTAGTTGAGGGATCTATCAATTTAATCAATTAGAGATTTCTCATTGGTCTTGTGGAATGATCTTGATCCTGTGTTAGCTTAGATCTAATCAAGGAAAGAGATAACTCTTTAAGATCTCAAGGATGAGACATCATTCATCTTGAAGAAATCTGGCAATGGCCTTGTCTTGGGAAGCAAGAAATTTGCAGTCATAAGAAATGGGTATGAAGTATTGGAAAAGAAAAATACCCAATCTGATTACAAGTAATTGGTTAGACACATGTTTCAGAAATGAACATGACTCTCTAATCAATGAAATGCATGGTTAAGGGAGAAATCCAAACTATACTACCTTGCCTCTTTGACAAATTCAGATTCCAATTCATGATAGAATAGAATTAGATTATGTTACAGGAATTGATAATTTCACAACAATGAAATCCCAGTGTCTACTTCTAGCAATAATCTAGTTCAGTCCAATTTTAGGTCTAGGATTTAAAAATTTTCTTTTATTATAGATATAGAAATTTAGATAGTGGAATTCTTAGTTAGGTTATTGAAAATTTTATGAAATGGAAGTTCAAATAGTGTAGAACTTGAGTAGTTAGGGTAGTTGAAATTTGAATTCTCTTCAAGCTTTGTGGGAATGATATCCGGACTTATAGATCCACTTTTATTACTTATATGACCTATGCACTTGCAGTATTATGACTAAACTAAATTTTTAATAAAATAATTGATAAAGCCATTTTTATTATGAGCATACATGCTCTATTTTGGTCAACAAGTTTTTGATGCCTTTACTGGGGGATAGGTAATAGTCCTTTGTTAACAGTAGTAGAAATTTGATCTCTATACATAAATTGGTCAACAATGTCAGAAAGTGAAAGCGGAACATCAAGTTCCTTCAGGATTGTTGCAGCCTATTAGAATACCCAAGTGGAAATGGGACCGAATCACAATGGATTTTGTGGTCGGGTTACCATTGACAGGGAGAAAGTATGATTCAGTTTGGGTTGTGGTAGACCGATTGACGAAGTCATCTCACTTCCTACCAGTAAGAACCGACTATTCACTTGATAAGTTGGCAGAGCTTTACATAAAGAAAATAGTTCGGTTACATGGGATTTCAGTGTCTATCATTTCAGATAGAGATCTGAGTTTACCTCAAGATTTTGTGGAAAATTGCAAGAGGCTTTATGCACTCGACTGAATTTCAGCATAACTTTCCACCCGCAGATGGATGGACAATCAGAAGAGTGATTCAAGTTTTATAAGATATGCTGAGAAGTGTGATCGAATATGAGGGTAGTTGGGATAGACATATTCCTTTAGTTGAATTTATGTATAACAATAACTTCCAGTCGAGTATTGGAATGGCACCTTATGAGGCTCTCTATGGAAGGAAATGTAGAACACCATTGTGTTGGATAGAGTTAAGTGAGAAGACTATAATCGGCCCGATTTGATTCAAGAGACCGAGGAAAAGGTGAAAATGATCAAAGAAAGATTAAAGGTAGTCGCGGATAGACAAAAGTCTAACGTTGACTTGAAGAGAAAAAGACATTGATAGTATGAGATCGGTGGGAAGGGTGTTCTTAAAAGTTTCTCTCCTTTGGAAAAGTCATGAGATTCGGGAAAAGGGCAAGTTGAGCCACAGGTTCATTAGATTAGGTAATAGTGATTGAAAGTTGGTCCAATGACATATAGACTAGCCTTACCTCCAGAATTGGAAAAGATCCATAATGTTTTCCATGTTTCAATGTTAAGGAGGTATAGGTTAGACCCATCATATGTGGTCTCTTCGGAAGTTATTGAGCTTAGACCAGACTTAACATACGAAGATGAGCCGGTAGAGATCTTGGCTCGAGAAGTCAAAGAATTATGGAACAAGCAAATCCCATTGATCAAAGTATTGTAGAGAAACCACAAGATACAGGAAGGCACGTGGGAAAGTGAAAAAAACCATGCGTTAGCAGTATCCACAACTGTTCAATGAAGGTAATTTCGAGGACGAAATTCTTTTGAGGGGAGAGTTGTAATGCCCTAAAAATAACCTAGCAATTTTATAACATGTTTAGGGTATAAAATAAGTTAAACTGTATTTTTTCAAAATTTATATTGTTAAAGAACAAAAAAATGATAAAACCCATAAATTATAAAAGAATTAAGGTTAAATTGGTAAAATGTCAAAATGAGGACCTAGGATCATAAATGAGAAGTGTATGTTACTTAAAATGGAAGAAGGGTAATAAGTTGAATAGAAAATGAAAAAGAAAAGAAGGATTAAAATGCAAAAATGAGAAATGAGGAAATAATGTGCTAGCCAAACAAGGCCTAGTGAAGGTTTTGAGTTAAGACCAAAAATTGGTCTTTGAATAACATTTCTCATTTGGGCATATCTTCACATTGAGAACTAGGGCATGGTTGAGAGAGAGAGAGAGAGGGGCAGAGTTGGCTTTGTCCTCTCAAGAGTTTGAGTCAAGCAAGAAAGGAAGGAGGAAGAAGAAGGAGGTGAAAAGAAAGAGATTAAAAATTATTAGAAACTAACCCTAACCCTTTAATGTTGTGTTTGGGTTTGACGAAAACCCCAAATCGGAATAGAAGTGTTTTAAATGGTTTGTATATCAGTTTGGGGTTTTTTAGGTTAAGTTTAGAAGTGCTTTTGGAGTTAGGATTGGTTTTGAGGGAATTCGTGTATAAAAATGTTGGAGTTTTAGGGAGATCTTGTCAAAATTTTCCAAAGCCATGTTTTGTTTTAGCCATAACTTGCCGCTCACTTCGAATTGAGCAATTCAAATTTTTGGGTAAACTAGACTTCTAGGAGAACAAATATCCTTAAAATAAGTATATTCAAATTTGGACCCCACTGGATCGAGAAATTCGTCAAAGTGAGGCTCTATTTTCAGGCAAATTCTGGTTCAATTTGGTAAAGTTTTTGTGTTTTGGAACAATTTTTGTATTTAGGCCATAAGTTGAGTTTCACTCATCCAAATTGAATGATTAAAATTTATGGGTAAATAAGACTTCTAGGAAAAAAAATCATCTTGAAATAATTGTATTCAAATTTGGACCCCATTGGACCCAGAAATTCGTCAAAGTGAAGCTCTGTTTTCGAGCAAATTCTCATTCGATTTAGTACGGTTTTGTGTTTTGGAACAGTTTTAATTATTTAGGCCATAAGTTTGAGTTTCACCACGTCAGGTGAGTGATTCAAATTTTTGGATAAACTAGACTTCTAGGAAAACAAATATTCTTGAAATAAGTGTATTCAAATTTGGACCCCATTAGACCCAGAAATTCGTCAAAGTGAAGCTCTATTTTCGGGCAAATTCTGGTTATGTTTTGAAAATAGAGTAGTCCCGAGTTGTTTTGAACATATCTTGAGTTTCAGCGCTCCGAATTGGATGATTCCAATTTCTAAATAAAATAGATTTATAGGGGAACAATGGACTTGAAGGAAGTTGGGTAAAATGTGGCCTAGAAAAGTTTACTTTAAGGAAGTTTGGTAGAAAAAAACCCTAACTAGAAACCTAAATAAGCCAACTAATATTGTTCTCTAATTGTGATGGATTAGGGGTTGGTGACAAGGAAGCCTGACCCAAGAACGGGATTCCGAGGATAGGAATCGAGGAGAGACAACCTTTTTAGGGTTGTTCTCCATACCTCTCTTCTTATTTCAAGTTTTGTGATCGTTGGTTGAAATGATTTTCAAAGAAAACTACATATGATTTGTTTTAAGCGATTTGAAATTTGATTTCAAAAAAAAATGCATTGCCATAAAAATTGCATGAGCATCAAATGTATTATTTGGGTATAAATGTATACAATATTATAAATTACTATGGCGAGTTTTAATGCCCACGGGCAGAATGTTACTCTGTCATATTCGAGTTAGAGATGGTTGGTATACCAATAAGGTCAAACTAAGCGATGCGTGACGAAATGAAATATAGTGAAGCTACCAGATCTGTGACGGGGATAGGCTCAGTAGTGTACATAATAGTTTTAAATGACTAGTGACCTTGATTGGACGAGTATTGTGTTATAAATGTTTTCTACCGGTTTGCAGCCTAAGCGGGACCGTCATAGGTGATTAGTATCTGAGCACTTAGAAAAAAAATGGATTAAATTCATTTAAGAGACTTAGCAAAATTATATATGTAAAATGTGTGAAATGCATTATTTGAGTTTGGAATGAAATATTGCATATGAAATTGTATACTTTGAAGTGATCAAATGATTTGCAAATGAAAGTATGTGAAATAAGCATGTATATATAATGTATATTGTATGGACTATTGAAATTATGTCAAAACATTGTTTCATAAAAGCTGCATATTAGTGTTTAATTGAAATGAAGAATTGCATAGAACCACTAAGCATGAAAATGTTTAGCGTGTTGTTTTTATCATCGTGCAGGTACCGAGTGACTAGGGACAAGAGCAAAGACCGTAGAGTTCAGAGTCATCGTCGAATCGTGCAGAGTATAAGTAAACGCTTTGTCTCATGCATACATTTCATCCCATGACATTATTTGATCCTTTTTGTAATGAAACCAAAAATGCACAAGTTTTCATGGGAAGAATATATTTGATTTATTTGTGGAGATGAACTTTGATAATATTTTGTAAATGATAATGTAGAAAGAGCATACATGTCATATTGAATGAAAGTGTTAATTGACAAAACGGTAGGCCTCTGCCAAATGATTATGACATTTATTTCTACGATGACTGAAAATGTATATATAGGTAAAGCGAATTAAGCACGATCTCGGATCTGGTTTGAGTCGTTCGGTATATCGATTCAGTCGTGATATAAGTGTGGAGTTAAGTTTACAGTCGATTAATCACCCACATTCAATTAATTGTCAAACATTTAAAATATCACTTTTTCAAATCCATATGCACTTTCGTAATATATCAGCTAAGGGATATACTCATTCCATATACTCATTCGGGTTTGTTAGTAATTACCAAACACTTGAAATATGAATATAATTTCGATGACAAGAACTAACACAATGCCATCGGAATAGGGGTCCAGACCGCTAACAAAGATGTTGGCTCTCATTTCCTTCCCTTGATCTAGGTCCCCAGGTTAGGTGATCCTCACCTGTCCACTGAACAATAACGATTACACCACTCTTAGTGGATACCACAATTATATACATTTTGGTGAATGAAAATTAATCTTCGTTAACGGTTTGGGTTTAAGACATTAAGTGCGCCCAAAAGGCAGACTTAACCGCCGAGGCGGTGAGGTACAATGCATTTTTTTCCATTTGGTTTTATCCTTATTTGAACCCCATTAATTATTCATTGGGGTTTCTATACTATCAGGTGTGCAGAAAGCTAGACTTTAAGACAACAATCCAAAAAAATTGCTGTTATGAACAATAATATGGCAGGCGTAGAAATGCCTGCCGTGGTGTACCGGATGCCATTTGGCACTTTGGCCTCATTTATAGCAGAAAATTATCATCATGGGGCCAGGTTTACAGTAGGCGTGGGTTCCTACTGTTCTTGTAGGAATGATAATGCCAAAATTTTCAGTTTTGCTCTTTGCAATTTTTTCTCCAAAAATCCTCAAAATCTGACAACAACAGATCATCAATAACAGCCTATGTCTATCCTAAACCAACCATAAGCGGAACCTTCTGGATGGTTGAGTTTTCAACCAGGAAACATACCAAAGAGAAATTCTAGGGTTTGGTTTTCATAGCCTCATGCGCAAGATCTTGAACAAATGGAAGGATTTACAACAGAAATCCTCTTTATCTCCAAAAAACCCTACTTTCTCCCTCTCCCTCTCTCTCAAAGCGTTTTTACTCAAAATGCATAAATGTGTATTTTTAAGAAAATACATTAAGTTAACTATTCTCATTTCAATGTATTATTATCTTTTATTCACATGAAGTCATTTCATTTCATTTATTGTGCCTTTAGTTGTTATTGTTTCCGTTTGTCAGCTAATTATAACGAACTAGACATTATTCTATTCTTATTTATAAGATTCTCATTTCAATTCAGTTTATTTTTGCATACAGGGTTTATTTCATTAAATCAATTTCTGTTTTAAATTATCTCTTGTTTAATCATATTCACTCCATATTATTCATTTCTACACATTCATGAGTTTAAGTTTTTAAAAGAAGAGAAAGAAAAGAAAAGAAGAAAAGAAAAGAAAAAAAGAAGAAAGAAAAATTAAGGAAAAACTAGTTGAATAAGACACGAAGAAGATATTCTAAAATGGATGTTTATTTGACATTCATAACTCTATTAAACTAAAAAAATTAATCATAAATTGCGTTTATCATAGTTGTAAAATATCTTAAAAGCTGAACTATTAAGACTCTAAGTGAACAGTTTTGGTTATTGGTTCTATCTACACATTGACCTGACAGAATCTTCTTTGTTTTTTGCAAATTCTTTCGACACAACAAATGAATATTGAAGCGAACTCTGTTTATCGATATTGATTACCAGGCATGGATATATTTAAGAACTGTTTTGGATGGATTGAAGTAATTTATCATCTATGACCTTCAAGAAACGAAAGCGACTGTGATCGTCAACGCCAGATCCGGGGTGAGGCGAGTGGCTTTTTGTGTGCTCATTCTGGACGATTCAATGCTTTTTCTTGGTTGACGGATCAGGACTCAACTGCCATTTTCAAATCATCACCTTCTTCGAGGAATACTTTCAACACTTTTGCGTTCATTGAACATCTTTCTTTGTATCAACCTGGCATTCTATCATCAGTGACTATCTTCGGCACTTTCTCGATCATTTCACTTTTTCCTTTCAGTTCTTGAATGAGTGGAGATAAATCACTTTACTTAATTCGGTCCAAACACAATGGTGTTCACATTTTTGCCCCATAGAGTGCCTCATGGGCGCCATTCAATACTTGATTGAAACTATTGTTGTACAAAATTCAACTAGAGGAATGTGTGGAGTCAACTACCTCGCTAATTAGTCACCTGACTCCTTAGCATATCTTCCAGAATAGCTTTCTTTAATTCACAGTCATTGGGTACTCCAACCCTATCCTCGTAATACAAGGATCCATCTTCCTTTACCTCAAACTCGGTTTCTTTACCATCTCCAAACTGTTTCACTATGGCAGAAATTTTCTCATCATTCTTTGTGTGCCTTACAGTACTCAGGTTTAACATATTCGGTCTCCTGTTCCAATTCTATCATTACTATACCATCTTCTAACACTAACAAATGGGCATTTAACGCTCGTAGTGTTTGCCTTCTCCTCGCTCAAAGCGTCGGCCACTACGTTTGGCCTTTTCCAGGATCGTGATCCCGATCACGCGATCATAGTCACTTTTATCAACTCCATCCATCTCGTTTGTGCGAATTAAGCTCTGGATTGTGAGGAAAATACTTAAGACTCCTTATGATGAGTGTGAAGAGCTAGAAACACTTTTCTCCATACAAATAATGTCTCCAAATTTTCAAAACGCAAATACAATTACATTTAATTTCAAATCATCGTGGGGTAGTTCTTTCGAGGCTTCAACTATCTTGAAGCATAGGCTACCACTTTACTACTCTTGCGTTAGGACACGTCGAGTCCGTTTAGTGTAGCATCGCACAAAGATCACATATTCTTCTTTGCGAGGTCGGTTGAGTAGAGCCAGGAGCCTTGATTAGAATGCCTTCAACTTATCAAAACTTCTTTGACATTTTTTTCCTTTCATTCGTACTTTGCATTTTAGACGATCATCATTGGGGTATAGTCATAGAACACCCCCTTATGAATCTTACGTAGTAACACCGCAGGTCGAGGGAAACTACGCACTTCTGTGTATTTCTTGGTGGCTTCCATTTAATAACTTAATTTCTATTTTTTTTGGATCCACTGTGATCTTTTCTTATATAATGTGCCTACAAAGTGACACTTATCTAACCAAATCACACTTACTTCCGCCGCATATAACCTTTCTTTTCTCAAAGTTTCTAACACTACTCGAAGATGTGTATCATGATCTTCTAGATCCTTTGAATACACGAGTATACGCCTGAACACTACGACAACCGATCCATGAGACATCGGTTGAAGCATACGTTCATTAAATCCATGAAATAGCGGCATTTGGTCGTGCAAACCAACTGGCATTACAAGGAACTGAGCAATACAATATCAAGTTCTAAACGTCGCCGCATCCACATCTTTAATTCAACCGATGATACCAGATCACAAATCTATCTTCGAGCGCGATTCGAAAAATTCTCTCAGCCTGGTCAAAACAAAATCATCAATCTGGGTGAAGGGATTAGCTTTATTTTACCGCTAACTTGTTCGGGCCGTCTATAATCAATAATATAAATGCTGCATTCATCTTTCTTTTAACAAAGAGCACGGGAGTTCCCCATGGTCATACACTTGGTCGAATAAACCCTTTTTCTATGGAGTTCTTGCGGCCCGAAATTTACCGATTCCTTTTAACTCCAGCGGAGCCATTTACGGTGATACGTAATGGATCTTGACGTGGCACACAGTGCAAGCGTCGAGAGCAAACTCAATCACCCTACGTGGAGCAATCCTACGGCTTCTTTCGGAAACACTTGGAAGTCACTAGCAGTGGGGACATTGATTGGATACAATAGGCCTTGCCTTTACCATATCAATCACAAAAGCCAAGTAGGCTTCACATCCTTTCTGCACCATTTTTCTCGCAGTGGCTGCGGATATCACATTAGAGAGGTGATTCGATCTCTCGTCGATGAAAATAACCTCATTGTCATTCGGTGTCCTTAAGGTCACTCTTTTCATTCTACAATCCACCATCCCCAAAAGCACATCAAACTCCTTAAAGGATAACTCAATCAAATCTCTTAAAAAATCATACTCTCGTATTTTGATGGGACAATCTCTATACACTCTCCCTTGGTCACCCTCGACCCTAAGGGGACTTATACCACTCACTCATGTTTGTCCTATTAAGACCAACAAGATCCACGTCGAGATGTGTCATCCGCATATCTGAATGCAATGTCGTATTAAATACCATTAAAAATCCTTTCACAAAATCGTTTAGGGCATTTTTCCAAAAACGCCTAAACCTAAGCTCTGATACCACTAAAGTGTAGCACCCATTTCCGGTCCGACCCGATTGGCGAATCTGAACCGGTTTCGGGATGCTCGTTTAATTCTTTTTATTTATTTGTTTTTTGTTTTTTTATCCAAAAATGTCGCGACTTGAATCCCCTGACCGACCCGAATGGCGGATCCAAACCGGAGCTCGGTTTACTTCAACAATTTTCATTTATCTTATCAAAAACATTTTATTTATGTCATTTCATTTTAGAGTTTTTAATTACGCAGAAGCATTTCAAATGGTAGGCCCATAAACATTTACTTTTATACAATACGTTTACAAAATGGCTTATCATACCTTTGCAAATGATATACAAAACACTATTTCAGAGATTAACTGTTTTGTTCACAAAATATCACATGTTCAAAAGAAATGATATGCATATGATGGGGTATATAATTATATACCGCAACGTTCTCTATGACTCTGCGCTTCTTGATCAGCGCTGCTTCTTTCTGTTTTCGAGCACGCGGGCAGATAAAAACTACACGCTAAGCACTTTCATGCCAGTGGTTATATAGTTCTATTCCAGTACTCGGTTTAACACGACATGCATTTATCATAAAATCATGCCTCTTATATCAAACTATACTCATGCTTATTCATTTTCACATGCTTTCACTTTACAAATCATTGATCATATCAAAATATGCATTTTCACAAGCTTTCAATTTACTTAACTAAAATCATGAGATTCAAACATATACTCCCAAGGATGTATTTAGTTTACAAATCCCATTTACACCCATCAAAGATTGTTATTTCGACGATCTATAATTCACATTCATGGATTCTGTTGGTGAATCGTCATGTTTGTCGACCGATAATATTAGCACATTTAACAATTTCGGTCTCCCATCATGATGGATGCCGATTGGTGCACCCTGCCAAGTGGTCATTTAAAAATGGCATACACCATCATGACGGATGCCGATTGGTGCATCCCACCATGTGGGACATTTTAACAATGTCATACACCATCATGACGAATGTCGATTGGAGCATCTCGTCATGTAGGACATTGAACAATTTGGGTTAAGCCTTCGCGACGAATCTTGGGTGGTGCGATCACCTCATATTTGTTCATTCGGTATATCGATTCAATTCGAGATATCAAGAATTGACCGATTCGTTTACAATTCGATTAATCACCCACATTCAATTAATTGTCAAACATTTCAAAATATCCTGTTTTAAAATCATATGCACTTTTGTAACTGTACTTTAAGGATATACTGTTCCACATACTCATTTCGGGTTTTTGTGGTACCCGAAACATTTGAAATATGAATATAATTTCGGTGAACAAAGAGCTTAACAATACTTGAATCGAGAAATAGAAGGGTCAAGAATAACTAATGAAGGCGTAAAACCTCGTTTCCACTTCCTTGTTCCTCGGTCCTGGAATTAAGGTGATCCTCACGGAGTCCTAGTTAATAACAATTACGCCACTCTTAGTGGATAAACAATTATTATACATTTTTAGTGAATGATAATTAATCTTTGTTAACGGTTTTAGGTTAAGACACTAAGTTTGCCCCGAGCGAACTGGCCGTCGGCGTGAATGCGATAAGTTTTTCATTTAGTTTTACCCATATTTGAACTAGTCATTTATTAGGGTTTCTATACTATCGGTGTACGAAAACTAAACTTTCGAAACCATAATCCAAAAATTGCTCGCTTTGAACAATAGCTACGTCGCGGCGCAGAAATGCTACGCCGTGGTGTACCCGAGGGGTGCCATTTTGGCACCTCGGCCTCGCCACGGCGGTATCCACTGCTGTGGCGTGGAGTGCAGCGGGCAGTGGGGTTCCCTCTGTGCAATGGCAGATAATGCCCAGATTTTCTAGTTTTTTGCTATTTTGTGATTTTTCTCCAAAAACCCTCAAACTCCAAAACAAAACATGGGAATCACTCCCAATAACATCCTAATATCATTCTAAACCAACCAAAAGCAGAACCTATGGATGGTTTAGGGTTTTTCTAATCCAAACATCTTCAAAATAATTCTAGGGTTTGGTTCTTACCTTAAATCCCTTTGCACTTGAAGCCCTAGCCTTTTTCCTTCTTCCTTCTTGCAAGATCTTGAACAAATGGAAGGATTTACACAACAATCCCTCTTCTCCTCCAAAACCCTAGCTTTTCTCCTCTCTCTCTCTCTCAAAAAACGTTTTTGCTCAAAATGCACAAATGTGCTCTTCTAAGACCACATTTGGTCTTATTTCTCATTTTAAGTGTAAGGCCATGTTTGGCTTACACACAAATTCCATTTCTCATTTTTCTCCTTTTTGGTCATTATTTCACTTTCATTTATCATTTAATTCACTTTAGCATTTAAGCTTATTCTATTCTTGACCCTGAGGTCCTCATTTTACCAATCCAAATTTGCCTTTTTTATACTTGGGTTTATTTCCGGGTTCAATCAATTTCTCATTTTAGCATATAACATTTAATCATATGCTCACATATTCATTTCACATTTCAAATTTATCATTTTTCCAGGAAAAACCCAAGTTTTGCTCAATTCATACCCGAAATATATAATAAAATTATTACAAAAATTCTAGGGTATTTTTGGGTCGTTACAAATAAGATGTGAGGAAATTAACCTTATGCTGAACTAGGAAAAGTGCCACTTCATGGTCAAGGAAGGAATCGTACTGGGGCACCGGATCTCAGAAAGAGGAATCGAGGTAGGTAAAGCCAAAATTGAAACAATAGAGAAGCTATCTCCCCCATCTTTAGTGAAAGGAATAAGGAGTTTTCTGGGTCACGCGGGATTCTACAAAAGATTCATAAAGGATTTCTCTAAAATAGCTAAACCCCTATCAAATCTGCTTGTTCAAGGAGCGCCTTTTGAGTTTGATGATCAATGTATGCAAGCGTTTTTGTTTCTAAAGGAGAAATTGGTGTCAACACCTATTTTAGTAGCATTGGATTGGAATCTTCCTTTTGAACTAATGTGTGATGCGAGCGACTATTGCAGCACTAGGTCAAAAGAGGGAAAGAACATTTCAGGTTATCTATTATGCGACGGGCGGTTGAATGATCTTGTGACTAAATTATGCGACAACTGAAAAGATCTTTTTAGTATTGGTGTGTTTCAACGTTTGACGAGTTAAGGCCATATGATTGGGAACAAGGTAATAGTGCACAGGCCATTCGGCCATAAAGTACCTAATTACTAAGAAGGACGAAATCAAGGCGATAAGGTGGGTGTTATCTTTGTAGAGTTTGATCGAAGTAGATAAGAAAGGGACTGAAAATCAGTAGTCGACCATCTTTCACACGGTGGAAGGGTGCAGTAAAGAGATTCGATCAATGAGATTTTCTCGACGAGCGATAACCAGCGATTGAAGACAAAAGAAGGTACCTTGGTTTGCTGATTTGAACTACTTGGTGGCAAAGAGTACTCCCAGCGAGGTAGTTATCGAATTGAAGAAGGGTCTTTCTCCTGATTGAAGCATTACCCCTGCGGGAGGAACCCGTTACTGTTTCATAAGCATTGTCAGCGATTGGGGTGATAGAAGATGTGTCCCGAGAGGAAATGGAAAGTATAATAAATCACTGCCACACTCTAGCATGTGGGGGGCATTTTGGGGGAAATAGAACAACCGCAAAGGTACTTCAATCAAGATTCTATTGGCCTACTCACCAGTTTGTGTCTACTTATGATAAATTCCAAAGAATTGGGAGCATATCAAAACGAGATGAGCCGCCCTTGCAAACCATTTTAGAGGTAGAGTTGTTTGATAGATGGGGGATGGATTTTATAGGCCCCTTTCCTTCATCATTCAACAACCTATACATTCTCCTGGCCATATACTACGTGTCCAAATGGGTGAAGGCCATCCCTACCCGAACTAATGATGCCAGAGTGGTAGCAAAGTTCCTTCCCAGTCATATATTCACCTAGTTCTTAACTTCACAGGCATTGATTATAGATGGAGGAACACACTTCTATAACAAGCTTGTGAAACGATGTTAATATGGTGCCATCGTGCTGACACTCGCGCTACCACCACGCAAACTAATGACGGCGGAGGTGTCAAAGCGAAAACAAAAATCTCTTAGAAGAAGCGGTCGCGGCTTCGAAGAAAGATTGGCGAAAAAAGATAGATGATGCACTATGGGCACATGACGGCATTGATACACCCGCAGGATGTCACCATTCAAGCTTGTGTTTGGGAAAGCGTGCCACTTTCCTGTGGAATTGGAACACATAGCATACTAAGCCGTTTGAATATGGGCGATAAGATGGGCGACGAAACGCGTACTACATTCTCCGGTGAATTAGAAGAGTTCCGCAATGAGGCTTATGAAAATGTTAAAATTTAGAAAGAAAAGGCGAAATCCTGGCACGATAAACATATTGTAAGGAAAGATTTTGAGTCGGGTCAATGAGTCCTCTTATTTAACTCACGAATCAAGCTCTTCCCAGGGAAATTAAAGTCGAGGTGGTCAGGACCATTTACTGTGACTCAAGTTTTTCCGTATAGAGGAGTGGAAATCATGCACCTAGAGAATGGGAGCTTTAAAGTTAACGCGTAACGATTGAAGCCATACTTTGGAGGCGACTTTCATGCAAGCAAGCGGGCCATCAATCTGAGCACACCGAAAACAATGTAGTAAGGAGATTGAGTAGTCTTGTAGTCTCGGGAACAGTGAGATTCAGGGAAGTTGAGTTGCTGGCCATTAAACAAAGCAACGCGGGAAGCTGACCCGAGCATTTTAAAGTTTTTCATTCATTAGTGTGGTTTTGAATATGTTTGATTATTTTAGAGATGGAAATTTTATTGGAGACCGTAACTTATGTGTGTTGTTGTGTTTTCAGGCTCCGAGATCGAAGCGGTGACAAAGAGATAGCTCGGGAAATTTACTCTGAGGTTAGGCAAGGATCGAAAACCTCAATAAGGGAGTGCTCCTTAACTTAAAAATGTTTTTATCAAAAAATTGAGTTACCCTCTCTGTAATGTCGCGACATTGAGGAAAATTAGAAACATCAGCTCTTTGTAACGTCGCGACGTTGGCAAAATAGTTTTGAGCTACTCCGGGACGTTGTGGCGTGGCATTTGCCCTTTATAACGTCGCGATGTTGGAAGCATCACTCTCTTGAACGTCACGATGTAGGTTCCCAACATCACAACATTGGAAATATGACTCTCGGGAACATCACGACGTTGGCCAAAACATTGCGACGTTGCCCTATTTTTATGTACATGAACATTCATATTCTCTACCTTGACTTTGAAACCACTCCTTTCTTATTTTGCGGGTGCAAAGCGACCTCCGTCGACTAGATCACGACCAATTTTAGCATCACCCTAAGTCCTAAGCACAATAATAGAAACAAAAAACCTAAAGTTCCACCATCATTCTGCTATCTTTTTATGGTATGGTTTTCAAGTAAGTTTAGGTCCATATTCGATTTGTATTGGGGTTCATGGGTTAGTTAAGTTAGAGAAGGAACCCTGTGAGTGGGTGGTGGTTACAAAAGCCTTAGGTTTGAGCCAAGAACACCATCTCGCGTAGTGCACACTAGGTGTTTGATTTTTTGCCTAAGTGAGATTTGTGTGATTTTACTAGGTATTTCGGTATAATTGCATCACACTAGGTGTTGGGAGGCTAAGTAGAGTTTTATTAAAGCCTAGACGGCCAGAAGACCCGACCACAGTGACCAATGTCGAGAGTAAAAGAAAGAAAGTAAACTCGAGCGAGCAAGTGAAGAGCAGGCTCATGATTACGATCATAAATTTGTCCATCGCGGTGCGGTTGAAATTAGCCTAATCTCGAGAATAGGTCCTTCATCAGGAGGGTTTCACCGTCGATGCTTTCTTACCATGAAACCGTTGCGGTATCAAGGGGATGAAGAGCTTTGCCCAACCCAGAGGTCGGGCATCCTGATGGTGGTATGAGAGTTCTACGCCACTTTTGCGCCCATCGCGAAAAGATCGAGTGCGTGGGGTTTTAGTATACTTCGAGTGCGAGAACTCTATCGATGATGCAGTATGACCTTCGTAGGCTAACTCCCGAATCTATGTTGAAGCTCAAGAGAACCCCAACTATTCCAAAGTCCTTAGGATCTTGACTAGGCAGAAGCAGGTGGAAGCGGACAATGAAGGACACGTATTGGTGCACTTCAAAGGCTAAACACTTGCTTTATATTCTAAGGTATGGCAGCACTTTATCACGTGCGTCTCATCGGCCGACGATGTGTGCGAGTGTGACGAAGAAGGCCGTCGCTCAACTATGCCATCATCCAGGACATCCCATTTGATGTCGGCCAGGTTATAGAGGATGCAATCCTCTATAACAAAGATGCGAAGATGAATCTTGGGCACTTCTTCCTCATTTATGGTCTATGAAAGCAAGCTGAGATGCCCTTAGGAACTGATGAGGCTTGGATACACGATGGTAGATGGTTAAGAAAGACAAACCAGGTGTACCAAGACCTGAGGAAGTGTATGATTCGGGCAATGAGCCCTCAAATGAGGATGAGCTCGGAGATACCAATCTGGGTTTACAGGATCGACGAGGTGCCCGAGGGGAGAGGCCGGCCGGTCATACGAGCCTCGCCACCACGCCGTCGAAGAAGAGGACCCTTCCGCTGCCTTGGAGGACGATCTATGACTTGACCACCCGATTCGATGCGTATTGAGATGAGACTTAGCGGCCCCACCGGGTCTCCATCGACGGGGACATGGTCACGCTGCAGGCCCGGGCACCGCAGCCGCGGTGGCCTTGACTAGGCAGCCATTCGAGCATCCCGGCGGCGGCTTGCCCGGCTCGCCGTGTCACGGCCCGATTCCTGGTCCGACCCGATTGGAGGATCCGAACCGGGTTCCGGGACGCGAGAACATATATTGGGACTCTTTACCTGCTTAATTAGACATTGGTATATCCAAGTCTTATAACATATCAACATCATACCAAGTCAATACAGCTACCCAAGTAGTGGTGTTTGATGTCACATCGCCACAATAAGTCCCATTACATATTCAAAAACTATACATTTACAATTGCGATCAAAGTGCGGAACCTCTACGTGATGAACCCCTGCTCGTGTGTTGGCCTGAAGAATCGCGGTTCTCGGACGTCTTCTACTGTACCTACACGGATTAAAAGCCCGTGCTAAGCTTTACGCTTAGTGGGAAACATATATAATATGCATGTACGCGGTTATGACAGCATAACAATAGCAGATATCGAGAATTTCTAGTACATTCGGATAATGGACTTGCCAGAGTAATTATGGTTATAACGGACTTATGCTTGGCCCGGAACTCCAGGCTAGGAGTTACATAGCTTATTCGGTATTCGAAATACCCATAAGGTGATACCAGATCGGAAGCGATACACCTTAAAAGTTTTCTCTTATTCATTATTCAAGTTATTGTCTAATTATGGGAATACTAGACCGGTGCTAATAAAAGTGTAAGACATTGAAAGAATAAATATCAGAATCTTATCACGATCTGCAATTAAGGTAGCCTGGCGGGTGCGGATGCGAACGGGAGTGTGTGGCATATCGGGACGAGTGCCATAGCAGCGCGTCGGGCACAGTACTAATCAGCACTAGCGGGTACCAAAGTACTGTCGAGTCATGGGAGCGCGGGGTATACCAGAAGTACTAATGGGGTGGCGGGGCGCTAACGGAAATGCGAGTACTGAGGAGTCTTGGGAGAACTGCGGGGAGTAGAAGTACTGTCGGAAACGGGAGTGCTATGTCGGTTAATAAGCGGTCAGTATTTTATAATTACTATGAGTTCGATAACTTACTATCTTATAATAAATTCTTAGCCCTTATGTTTTCATGACGAGATCGTATTTCATATCTTTGGTAGGTATGATGCGTGTAATCACACCTTATTCATGTATTATTATTCTTCTATGAATCTACTTTACCCGGGAATTGGAATCAATCCAATCGGGTCATCAATGAAGTTATGGCATTTGCAGATTTTTGCAGGGACGGTTGAAATAAAAAAAAACTTGGGGTCCATGTATTTACGGCTTTTGCACTACATCTCTCTTTGTACTCATTTAAAGCTAAGGTGTAAGGGTTCTATTCAAGCTGGAATAACTGGTCGAACACCGAAGCTCAGGATCGTCCCGAAACAACTCGGGACTCTCTATGATCAGCGATCTTGAGGGAGAAATGGGCTTGCACGCCCAGCTTTAGTGAATTTTTGGGCTATCTAGAGTCAAGGCCCCCAGGGGATTACCTATTAGGTATTTTGGTTTTCCATGAAGTCTATTTTAATTGGCCACTTGAATCACTCAAATCGGATAGAAATGAAACTGAGATTACTTATGGCTAAAATCTGCTGGCTGGTCGGAATAAGGGAAGCAGAAACGAGGGGGTCTGGGGTACCTGCGATAACCCGGCCCACTTTGGTAAAAATGACCCGAGCAGAGATGTCTGGGTACAGGCTCAAGGTGTACAGGTACACTTCACCCGAAATTTCCCAGAATGTGTATTTTCTCCTTTCTTTCATGCACTTTCATCCATATATCACTCCTAATGCATCCTTCATCAAAAACTAACATGGAATCCTTCTGACTCTAATGATAACTTTTAATTTTTTAAAAGAATCACAGGATTCTATACCCAAAATTCACCCAATTCTACAAAACTTGGAATTTATTATATCTACTCCTTCCTAACTAAGGCTTTTCAACCAAACTTCCCATGAAATCTAGAGTTAGATTGTTTGCTAACACAAGGCTTGAAAAAGGAACCAAATTAATGGCCCCGAATGAAACCACCCAGCAATCCCATAATCCATACACAGAATTCATACCAAAGTCAAGCATCCTCCTTAAATTCAGTTTCCATGCCTTTTGCTCCTCCTTCCTCTTCTTCTTCTTTCTCTTAACCTACTTCCTTTTTCCACTACTCATACATGGCTTCTTGTTTGGAGACCAAAAATGCATTTTTAGTCTTTAATAATTAAAAATTATTCTCTTTATTCTGCTTTTGGTCCTCCATCATTCTTTGTTTGTATTTTAATTTTTAGTTATTTCTACTTTGACCTATGGTCTTATAACTTTATGATTTTATGCCCCTTTTTGGCAAATCACACTTTTGTATATAATTTATACAAACTTTAGGTTTTCTAGTTCTATATTTTCGCGTTATTTACTGAAAATTTTAATTTATGTCTACAAAATACCTAATATGTTGAAAACAACTAGGGTATATTTAGGAATGTTACAATTCTCCACCCCACATAACTATAAATTTAGATCCTCCTTTGAGAATTACATTGAAAAATTTGAGATACTTGCATACCTCAAATTGGGATCACGATTATCTTAGCTTTACTTCCATGGTGATTATTTGCCATACCTTTTACGGGAGGACGCTTGTTTAAATATTTGTCTTATTTCGATCTAAGAATAGCTTCGACACCTTTACCATCGAAGGTGAAATCTCCCTTGTACTTACTTGTATATCTTGAAGCTACGGTAATATGTGTGATGGGTCAGAACGATATCTACGAAGCATAGACACATGGAATACATCATGTGAAGCTGGCTAACTCAGGAGGAAGTGCCAAGCGTCATACCAGGGTCCAACTTTTCTAAAACTTTACCATAAGGGCCAAGCCAGAATCGTGGACTCAGTTTCCCTTTCGCTGGCGAGTATCTTACCGCGAGGAGATAACTAAACGCTTTATCTCGGGCTTCCATACTATATCTTTATAACAAATTAGCATAAGACAGCATTATCACGAGGCGACTTTTAATCCATGTTGGTGATCTGTGAGGCTTTCTTCCGTGTCTTTCACCATTAGGGACCGATAATAATCTTATGTAAAAGTTCATCTCTATCCAACATAGGAGTTACCGTCTTCGAATGAGCTTCATGAGAGGCCGGCTACAATCTTTGGAGCGATAGCGTTTTTCCAGGAAAATTCCATGATTAAGGTGTACCTATCCCAACCCAACCGGAAATCTGTCTACCTGACCTGAAACATATCTTCTATACCGCCCGTCACTCTTTGGACGTCATCAGTTTTTATGGATGGAAGCCGATCTTAAATTCAATCTCGTACCAAGGCGTTTGTGGCACTAGCAGGAGCTTAGCAGCGTAGCTAGGATGCATGGGTGGGTTACTATTGATACGAGGAATGCCATGTAATCTGACATTTCACAATTCTTATATAAAAGGTCCGCTAAGCGATCCATGGAGTAGTCAAGTCGAATCGGTAGGAAGTAGCGAGTGGTCAATAAAATATGTATCCTGATACAGGACAAAATGTTCCTTTGGGTGAGGAAAAAGTCGGATATACGAATCACCTCGGGATGGGTTATCCACTTCCATTTGGGGAATTGGAAGGAGTTGTCGCCGGATGGTACTTGGTGTTCAGCTTTGCTGGCGACCGCGTCGGACACTTAGCCACATACTCAGAAATGTCCTTTTTCATCCCTTGCCACCAGTAAGACTGTTTCATATCCTGGTACATTTTATTACTTCCAGGATGCATGGTTGATGAGCTTGAAAGTCATCTATTTTTAGTCCATTTTTCTGATCTATTTTTATCAAACAAAGGCGGTTATGCGAGACTTATGGAACTCTTAACAAGCGTTAAGTAATGGAATTCGGAAAGAAGAATATTTGCGAAGAAAAGAAGCAAAGATGGATGATAGTAATGAGATAGTAGCTGGCTGAAGATTGCAACAAAAGGGGCACAAGATAAGGAACCTGATGTCGTGAAGCACTTTGGCGACAATCCAAAATGCATATCCGAGGTTGCGGCTTGATAAAACTCGATCGGAAGCGAAGCTTACTTGAAGAAACGAGAGCGGTATCAGGTGAAGCAACGAAGTATATGAAGAAGAAGAAGGCTTTGCGCTTTGCGGGCATCGGATCATTCGTTGACATCGGCTTGATGACTCTGACAGTCATAAAAGCATTTGGCGCCTGGCGTGCAGCGATAGTGAAGAGAAGGGTGGCGACATCCAGCGAATGATCAAGCTTGTCGCGAACATCGAAAACATGGAAGAGAGATTGATAGAGTGCGACGAGAATCGCCCGGAAAGCATGAAGCCGAGGGCGGTGAGATGAAGCTGATGTAACTCGAGTTGTTGTAGCGGCAGGGGACGAAGCCAGCGACGTGTGCGACCACTTGAAACCTACAAGGGCATGAATTGATGTCGCGATAAAGAGTTCGTCGTCGCGACAGGGAACCATCAGAAATGGCTAGCAGTCCATAAGATTGATGTCGCGACGAAGATTGTTGTCGGCGACGCAACTGTCGGTGGAAGCTTGTAAAGTTTACTTAAGCTGATGTCACGCGACAAAGAGAATGACGTCGCGACACCAAAAAGCAACCGATTGAAGCCTCGAGAGAACTTAAGTCGATGTCGCGACGAGAGATTGATGTCAGCGACGAGAACCGCCGGATAAACTGAAATGAAGCTGGCTGTCGTGACGAGGGTGGTCGGGACATCATGGCGTTGAGTTAAAAGCTTCTGGTGGCGATGTTGCGACAAGACATCGATGTCGCGACGGGAAAAAGGCGCGCTGTGAAGCTTTGCAAAGGTATAAAGTGATGTCGCGACAAGAAGATTGATGTCATGACATCCAGAAGACATTATCAGTTGAAGAGAACGCGAAGACTTAGGCGATGTCGCGGCGATGGTCGATGTCGCGACATGGATGATGTCGTGACAAGGGGTTAAGTAGCGACGACGGTGCTGGGCCGATCCACTTGAAATCCACAAAAGGCGCGGTGAGTTAGGGCCCAGCGAAACTACACTCATCTGCTACGGCTAACGGTAGCTTAGCGGCGATACGAGCGAGAGGAATGCGAGGTAGGCTGAAAACTCATTTTCTTTATTTTTATTTTAGTTTTCTTTTCTTTTCTTTTCTTCAATGTTGATAGTTAGAGATTAGATTAGATTTATCGTTTAGTTTTTCGTTTATTTTAAGGCGGATGTTATCGTTTTGAGCAAAAGGCGAGATATGGCGAGAATTCAATTCTTTTCAAATTACTACGGAATGTTTGAAGTTCGGACCAAGATTAGAGGCTCCTCCGGTTTCATAATGCCGGTTAATTCTTATGATCGGAGATCTTTGTAGTCGCTTCTTTAGTCGGTAATTGGGGAGCGGCACCATTAAAGTGAATCTTATTAATCGAAATTATCTTTCGTAGTTGTTTCTAGCAAGTGCGCGAATTTGGTTTATAAGTAATTTCGCTTATGAATTTACTTTCTAAGCATGGTTTAATAAGTTTGATCTCGACATCGGGCTTATATCGTGTTAAGAATTGTTTTCCGATCAAGGAGGTCCTCCGAGAGTGGATACGATGACAATCCTCGAGTTATGAACATTTCTTTGAAGGTATATTGCTAACCTCGCTATTGTAGATCTAATGAGTTTTGTAAGTTTCATTTGATAAATCCTCTCTTTCTCACTCGAATCAAGAATGAGTTGGACTAGTTATCAATTAAATGCGTAGGAGTTCACCTCAATCAATAGTGAAGCCAACCTGCAGCACACGAGATCTAATCAGCGAGAGAGGTGAACTATTCTAATTTTGAGGAAGAGTAACCTCGAAGTTGTATATCCTCATTGACCGAGCAAGGCACCTGGGAGCTAAGGTTTACAAATTCATAAAATGGCATGAAGTATCAAGAAAAGAAAATACACCTGCACTAGGGAAGTCCGTTAAAAAGTAGTTATCTCATTCCCCAGATTCGAGAGGATCGTAAAATTAGATAATGAAATGTGGAGTGTGAGATCCATTTATACTACTACAGCTCTTCGCATGATTTTAAAAACTCAATACATACAAAATTACCAAGCACAATGTGAATTGATACTTCATAATAGAGCAATTGATTCTAATGTGTACTCTAAACGATATAATTACTCCGCCTCCATTTATTTTCTTAACTATTCAATATTATTCATTATTCTTTAGATTCATTTATTCAGATTTGTCTATTCTTTTATTATATACTTGTATAATTTATACCTTCTTGCCGGAACACAATGCTGTCATTTTATAGTCCAAATAGTATGAGCTAAGTAGTCGTGGTAGTTGGATCTAGAATCTTTGAGATCTCGTGGATTGACCGACTTAATCCACCAGACATTGTCGACTGCACTTGCAAAGATATTGTGCCAAACCAATATTGAAAATGATTTACTCTAGGAGATGTTTCTGCTTGAATAACAAGTTTTATGGCGCCGCCGACTAGAAAAATAGTCCTTGGTAATAACGCTGTAAATTTGTATGTGTTCTTTGGTTCATAGTCAAGTTTTATGCATCATGTTTGGATCAAAGAATTCAAGAATCAATATCTGCACGAAAGGAATTACATTGACATTTTGTGAAGAAAAAGAACAAAAATAGCTTTACAAAGGGTTATTTAGCTACCAACTCTTTAATAAACCATATTGAAAATATTTATTGTTTACTCAAACTAATCCTATTAATGTAAGTGTGTTGATTTCAGACAAAATTTAATGATAAAGAAATGTAATAATCGACGGATTCCAAATGCAATACAGACCACAGAGAGGACACTCTGTAGTTTCGAAAGATAAAAGCATGCGTAAAACTCCAACCATATGCATGAAAGGCAGATCGATGGAGTGCTATGAATAGTTAGAAGACCTCAACTCACGAGACACAAATGCTTTTGGCGACCTGAGATCAATTCTATACAAGATTAATATCTGTAAACTTAAAAATGCAGCCTGTGCTAACACTTGAACTGGCGCGCCAGATCTACTACACGTTCCGTCAATGCTACTCGCCCATCCACCCGGAACTTAAACCCGCACCCACTCAGCACACACATAAAGGAAGCTGAATGGTGAGACCTAAGTCATCAAACCGCATCTATTCCCATTCCTCAAGAGATAATAAAGCAAATTACATGGTATGAATCCTTACCATGGTTCTGATACTTAGAGGAGTTAGTAGAGGCTCATTTAGGTGTGATTCTTCTTCACCCTCACCATTGCAGTGTGAAAAAGTAAGGAGGGAAATCATCGTTCCATCAGGTAGACGAAGCCCTCGTATGTAGCTCTTCGAAAGATTCAAACTACACTGAGAAGATGTCCAATGATGGGATAGATCCAAGACTCGATGGACATTGTATATCGCGCTCAATGATATCATCAAAGGATCATCATGCCTACGCCGCGTGGGATATCCAACGAAAGGTCAAGAGTAAAAGAGCTTATCAGACTCAAGAATGTAACATGAAAACTCCTTTTCCGAGCTAAAAGGAAATGCCAGAGGAAAGGATCATGGAGCCGAAAGGATGATGCTCACGGAGGCCAAGGATGCCATTATGCACAGTCAAGACAAGCAAGAAAGAAAGACACACACCGCCGCGAAATAGGAGCAATCGAAGAGAGTTAATGGGCGGAAGTGTGTCAAAAATCAAGAACAATTCTATGATGTCAAGAGGTTAATTATCCGGTGAGCCAAGAAACTACCATATTTAAACCCAATACCAACCCGCCAAAGACAATACCCAAGACCGAGAGGAACTATGAGAATTTTCTACAAGAGGGCTTCACGTGCCTAAGGTACTGACAACTTCTCCACAGGCTATCAACAAATACCAAGGTTCCATAGAAAGCAGCATGAAGAAGGGAAATGAGCATAAATGAATATCGAGTCAGAGAGGGCCTAATCTTTGAAGAATGTATGTCGCAATAGCCTGCTGGGATAATAAGAAGTCAATAAGACCAGAATGCACTCAGAGAGTCGGGAAGAATCGCTACCACCTCGGGGTAATTCACCAATGCATCCTCAAGAACCCGAGACACAGAAGTAGTCGTCTAACCCCGTGTGCCAGAGGAAAGATGCTTCCCAAGTGACAAGGAAGAACCTAAAGATCGCATAGGCCAAAGTGTGTGTTTTGGGGAGAGCCGGGAAGGAGTTAGAAGAGAGAGGAAAGAGAAAATGACAAAGAGCAAAGAAGAAGAAAGCCTGTGAAGGGAAGAGGCACTGGAGAATTAAAAAGAAAGAGTAGAAAGGAAGAACATCCAAGGATCAAGCCCTGGTACCCCATTCCACAAAGATCGCAGGTCAAGGGACGGAGGACAAATAAGGTTCTTGAAAACTTTCCAGGTTTCTGGACTAAAAGATGTCGCCTTATCAAGTGGTAACCCAACACACTCTATGCAAAATTTCAAGGACACACTGGCAAGAAAAGAAAATAGCAGAGAAGGAATAGAATTTGCACCAAGTGATTTCAGCAAAGAATCGAAAAGAACTACTCAAGAAAGACGAAAGACCCAAAGTGAGCTCGATTCCTCACAGATTGTCGGGAGGAACTAATTCCCAGAAGCTTCGTGACTCGTGGATAGGCATCACTTGATGCCTCTTTTCTCGTTGCCAAGAAACTAAGCTCGGGAGCGACCCAACTCAAGTATTTCTTCAAATGGCAGACAGATCGATGGTAAACCCGGCTGAGTCATCAAGATGCACTGGTCACTGGCCGTGAAGTTTATGTTTTCCAATAAGATCATCATTCGGGACATGAAGGATCACGCACCCCTATTGAAGACCATTCCTAGCTATATCGGAGCGCCTGATTGACATGCAAAAGGGAGTTCTACCTTGGAGGGCTGAGGAAGAAGGCGCTGCTTAATTTGATAAAAGTATGAAAAATATAGACAGAGACAAAGAGTCGTGAATAAATCGATTTTGTCTATACTCAACTCGACATGTTAACAATGATCAGAACACTCCGCTTTATCAATGAAAAGAGATGAATCTCAAAGATAATCAAGATGTCTATTCCGACCTCCATACAACAGCTATTCTATAGAAATCGTGGCTGAGTCTCAAGAAATGTAAACTAATGGTAAAAGACGGGAAAAGAGGGAAAATCGGTATCAAGAAACCAGCAAGTGTATGGGCTAGTGTTAAAGAGCTGCGGCCATTTAAAGTGATGCTTACTTAGAATTTAATAAAAGAAAACTGGGCTGATCATTTCCAAACAGCAGATCAAATATGACGCAGGTGAACAAAGATTGCCGAAAATATTACGAAGGCGATAATAATCACACTGTCCATCAAGAGCAAGGGTATCACCATCAATTTGTAATGATAAGATTCATGAAGACTTCAAAACTATCCAAACATCAAAGGATCAACCATGGTTGCAAAGTAAATTTTTAAAGAGGTACTCAAATCATTTAACGCCGGTTTTATCTATGCTATTTCCGCATACCCTGGTGAGTCCAATTCCATGTGGTCTCAAAGAAAAGGGGGCTTCATCGTGATCCGCACGAGAAAATGAATTGGATTCCAACAAGAACAAAGGAGGTGACGGAGGGTATGCATTGATTGGCAGAAAGTCTCAACACAAACACCGTAAAGATCATTTCCCTTGCCCTTCATTGATCGATGTCGATGTGTTACAGGACACCCTCTACCTTTGCTTCTCACATCAGATATAATCAGATTGCTATCAGACCGAGGATCAAGAGAAGACTACACTTACGCCTTTTTATGGCACCTTGCCTTTGTGGCGACGTTCATTTGGCCAGCGAATGTCACGCACATTCCGCAGGTGTACGATGTCTATTCTCGACGGTCAAGGTTGATGAAATTTTTCGGGTGGATGATTTATCGGTATGGATAGATCAATGTTTAAATAATCGAAACAAGATTTCAAAGATGCAAAGACAACAAATGAAGACTGACCAGAAAAGTGCCATTTTATGGTGACATATTGTTCTCGGGGCATAAAATCTCACATCGGATTAAGTCGATCACCAAGGCTGTATCCATTATCAAGACTTTGCACCACCATCGCAAGAAAAGGATAAGTAGCTTCTTTGGGTATGCTGGATTTTATAGGATCACCAAAGATTTTTCAAAGAAATTTGACCACTATGCGTGATTAACGGGAAAGATACGTCTAACTCCTCGAATGACTCGCAGCGATGCTTTGAAGAAATCAAGATCAGATTGGTATGCAACTATAATGGCTGCACCATAATGAACTGGATTTGAAATAATGTGATGCCGTTGATTTCACATGGAGCGTGGCGGCAAAGAAAAGAGAAAGATATTCAGGGCTATATACTATGCCAAGAAGACCTTCAATGAAGCACAAGAGAACTACCAACAACCTAAAAGGAGATGCCAGCCATAGTATTTGCTTTCTCAGAAAATTTAGGCGTGACATTTTAGGATCTCATGTGGTAATCTTACACCGGATTGGCAAAGACATAGTCTCAAATACTGGCGTCAAAAATAAGCTAAGCTGGCATTGATAAGGTGGGTGCTAATGCCGGCAGAGTTTGATTTGGAAATCAAGGATAAAAAGGGATGATAATGATATTGATCACTGGTTTAAGAGGTGAGCAGCTATGATGAAGGAGAAAATGGATATAATGTGAGAACTTCCCAGTTACTTATAATCGTTTAAGGTTGTTTCCTTCCAACTTCCCGGTATACCGAGCACAGAATTATCTCAAGCCAGGAGTAATGCCTTCAGATCTGGGCCTACCAAATGTAAGAGGAAACCCTTTCGTGACCACACAGTATTATATTCGGGATGACCCACTATTCAAGAGAGGTGCCGACATGATAATACAAGATGGTACGTAGCTGCACATGCAACATTATAATGAATGCCAGCGTAACACATCACCATATACGGGATATTTTCTCGGAGAAAGAATGCACCCCGCAAGATACTCCAATCAGATTTTATCGCCCACTATTCCCGGTGATTGTGTCGCCGAGGGTTAATCAGGTGATAGATGCCAAAAGATCGAAGACAAGAAAGAGGAATGAAATGCCCTCTCAAAGGTATTACGGTGATACAAATTATGTAATGGGGTCAGATTTGATGACCCTTTCCCACTAATCATTCGAAATCCCATACATACCGCCAGCAGAAAGAGATTTCACATTACGCCCAAATGGGTGGAAGCAAGGGCTGTCCATGAATGATGCTGCTACTCATAGTTTGCAGTTTCAAAGAATATTTTGAGCGCATTCTGGAACACCCGCAATCCATCATTATGATTTGGGAACCCACTTTGAAATGCAACAAAATATTTGCAAAACCATTTGTTATGTATGGATCATGCAATGAGTTTTAGCCTTATCATCCCCGTACTAAATGGATGCTTAAAATTTTCCAACAGTGAGTGAGATCAAAAGAATACTTGAAAGACTGAGTTCAAGCAGAAGGATTGGTCTTCCAACTGACGATGCACTCAGTCACAGATCACAGAAACTCCAGTACTGAATGTCCCCATACGTATTGTTTTTTAAACTATGTCATCTACCTTGAATTAGGAATAATATATAAGGTAATGTGTCGCATCAAGAAGGTTAAATGATTTACAATGCTAAGAAGAAAGATCGCTCCAATTGTCCGAATTGAAGAATCGGAATGCTTCTATGATAATACTAGAATATACAAAGACAAGACAAAGAAATGGCATGATCAGAGAATTTTGAGAAAATATTCCGGCAGAAGGAACAGTTCATTGCTTAATTTCAGACCAAATTGTTTCAGGAAATTAAAACTAAATTTGATGGGCTATACAAAGTGGTGCTGGCAATACATTGGACAATGGAGACTGAGGACTGAGCATCGAGAAGAATTCAAGGTCAATGGATGAGGTTAAAGCATTATCTAAACAGTAAAGAGAGGAAAAGAAGAACTCCAACCTGCTTCTTAAGGAAAAAGAAGAAGTACTCACAACAAATAAGTCCAGAATAAGGACTTAAAATCGAAAGCAAATAATGGAGGCAACCCATATGATTTAATTTCGTTTTAAGTTTTGAATTATTTTCCTTTTAGTTGCTTAAATTAGGTCAAATTTGTTTTTATATGATAGATTTAATTTAAATCAATCGTAGTTTAATTAGATTTTCGAATATCAAGAAGAAGCTTCCTCGCAAGGTTCAGCATATAATGGCAAGCAATCACAGAACAATCCCAAAGAACTGGGCAGAGAAGTCAACATAAGAAAAAGGAGTAACTTTATCCCAACCCACCTCTCAGATATACTTGAATTGTTTGTTAAATCTTTGTCGAGATGCCGAAGTAATGTCTAAAAGGTTAGGAACAATAAGAGAAAAAGTTCTTAGATCGAGTTAAGGGCCAGTCATGTAGCGTTAAAATGCGATACATGCTGATGTCGCTACAAAATATCATGTCGTGGACTCGCTTTGAAAGGGCAAATCGTGTGAGTATTAAGAACATGGTATATGGTCATGACACTATCGTGAAGTCAGCGACAGAGAATTAAGTTTCAAATGAAAAATAGATGTCGTAACATGAAAAATCAAACACCCTAGGCCTAGCAAGGACAAACTTAGTATGTCGAAGCATAAAGAGGGACAAACACTAATTCACTTTAAAAGCCCTAACCAATGATCTCAACAAAAAGACGTGAAAATCAAGTCGCGACTTGTTTTTAATGACAACATGATCGACCGTAAACCAAGTGAAACTTTCCTCATTCACTCCAAACTACATAGCGACACCTTCTTCCTTCTGGTCCCCAACCCCCAAAACCTCAGCCAAACCTCTCCCCAAAAGCTTTTCTCTCCTGCCTTCAATGGTCAAATTCCACCTGAGTCCCCAACTAGACTAGATTATGAGAACATGAACTTAAGAAGAAACTCACCAAGAAGAATAGCTTAGACGAGACTGCCAGAAGAATGCTGCAGAGTAGGTGCCATCAAACACCTAAGCTCCAGCAAACTTCAATATATAAAAGGGAAAGGGAAAGATGAGAGAAGAAGAAGTAAGATTCGTGACGGTTGCAAGACTCAAAGGAAAATATTATGCTAACGCTGGCTCATGTGGATGAGGAGATTCAAAAACTCTCTACGCCTTCAAGGAGATGATAGAGCAAAAGAAAGGAGAGTCTCGCACACACCAAAAATCAGTATACAAAGACCGTAAGAGAATTTTATTCAAATTTAGGAAGAAGGATGGAGCTGCTGCTAGAGGAGTCCGGTTTCATATGAAGCCAAGGCCATCAACGAGGCCTATGCAGCATGGCAGCACAAGCACGGTTCCAAATTTAAGAAACCCTAAAAACTGGGGATTTTTGAAGATTGCCAGAAGTCACTGGAATGAAGGTGCAGCTTAGCCAAGAAGGAAGGCCAAGAACAAGGAATAAATTAACTGGAGAAGTTTGATGTATGGCTTTACTTCCGTTTCATTTCCTGTTCCAACAAAACATGTGTACAAAGAGGAGAACAGAAGCCAGTGTTACCAGACGCCATCCCAAAAGGATACAAGATCAATATAGAGCCGCCATTGAGACACCCATCACAAGGTATCAGAACAAAGAGTGTCTTGATTCTCACCAAAGAACACCACCGCTTCGCGTTCGGGCGTCAAAAGCGAATACGAATTCAGAAGAAGTAATTCAGAGTCACCACCTTCCGACGGTGAGTTAGCAAAGGACCAAGAAACCAAGAAAAAGTAAGCCAGAGAAAATGAGACAGTCGCTGAAAGACTGCAGTGACTCAGAGGGTCACTGAACAAGGAGCAAGAGCAAACTTAAAACTCACCTCGATAACAATGATTTCCATTTTGCGTGACAATGAAGGGCAGGATGAAGGCAGCCCAATGTACTTCCATTCCTTAGCCATTCCTCCTCCCGTGCGCAATGTAAATTTCAACAATGGAGAAAGCTCAAGGGGAGCACAAGAGAAATGGGCTGACACTGAAGCCTCAATGCGTTTAAAAAGAGAAACTGATGAAAAATGTAAAGAGTGGAACTTGCAGAAGGTGAATCTGAGAAGGCATTTATGAAAAAGAATTGAAAAGAAGAGACTAGTAGTGGGAGGAAGAGCTAAACAGAAGGAAAAGGAGCAATGAGATTGAGCTTCACAAAGAAGAGAATGAAGAAGGTGGTAAGAGTCGAATGTATATATGAATATGAGAAAAAATTCTTTGAAGCAAAGAAGGGGAAGAATTTAAGAAAGAAATGAAGGAAAGATCACAACTGCATAAACTCAAACTAAGCTCATAAGCTTTTATAACAACTACTTCCTGAGCGTGATTCTCAACTCCAATACTTGATAAGTTAAAGAGATACGCGAGTAAGAAGCTAAATTGGGGAGGCAACCGGCCTTCAAGTCTTGCTACAAGTCTCTACATGTATGATTTTTGAAAATAAACCGGATGATGTGAGACAAGTAGCCGTACTGACACTAATCCCAGGCAAAAAGGAATTGGCTAAATTCTGATCCTGATTTAACAATAATCTTCCAAATTTTTAGAGGTTTATTGAAACTTATAATACAAACGAATTAAGCCGTAAGAGGTGGATGAGTCAATAAATAAAAGTGCCGATCTCTCTACCTAGATTTCTCATTGAAGAATAAATGGAGAGGGAAACCAAGAAGAGAAAGTGAAAGAAGAGAATTGAAAATTCTTGAATTCCTAAATTATTTGTAATATTTGGACTCATCTCAACATCTTTGCTCCCGTTATTTCAAAAGGAAAAAATAGATCTTTCCTCGCTCTAACTTCTTTACCCTCTTATTCACATTTGAATTGTATCCAATCAAGCAATTGAATCAAATAAATAAGAAATTTGAACTGAATTGTCAGCAGGCGTGCTATTTTGAATTTGTTTGTTCAATATTGTGTTGCCATGATGCATAGTCAGGGAAAATATAAGTAGGAATTGTAGTCTAAGAAAATCACGATGTCATGAGTCGCAATAATGTAGGGTGTGTGCTGATTTAGAAATAAGCTTAAATCTAATAAGGCCTGAATACAATTTTATTGAAACACAAAGTGCAAAAACAGACTTAAATTTAGTCAAGGAGTCCGTAATAGAGGAAAGTAATGAAATCATGAAATAAAACTTATTTTTTGAGATCAGGGTATGAACAATGAGTCAAGGAACCTCGTTGATACTAAAGAGTTTAACTACTCATCAACAAAATTCAAAGAAGAACTCCCAATGGTCAATAAAGAGCTAACTCCAAATTCTAGAACTTGTTAGATTATCGATTGAGGCGAAATCCCAGTGATGCAATGATAAGAAATGATGCAGCCATTCCCGGAAAGTTTGAGCCATTCAAGCCATCCCTACCTATATGCAGTTATTACACCTGGCCCGTAAATCGTTAGCACCAAGCCTATATTTCTAAAGATGATCGCAATCTTAAACCCAAACCTTCCAAAAAGAATCAATCTCCAAAGAAAGAACCCGTGATTACCAAAGAACTGAAAAAGAGGAAGAAAGAAATCAAGTTCGGGGGAGGTTGTTTTGAAGATCCCAAGGAGAAAAGATAGAAAAGGAATGGTTAAAAGGTCAAAAATGTAAATACAAAAAAAAAGAAAAAAAAAGGGGATAAGTTTTACCTTGTGGCCTAATTTCCCTCGAACTATTAAGTTCTTAGGGGTGTTTCAATCTAGTACCCTAATGCCATCTGGTGGGAGCATTAACCCAAAGTTCGCTAAGGGTGTTAGAAAGCCTAAGAAGGTAAAACATTGCACTATCCTTTGAATGGTGACAAACAAAGCAAATTCCCCGCCAAATTTTTACATAAAATGAAAAATGGGACATACAAGCTTCGAATAGAAGAAATCCAGAGATGTCTCAAAATGAAGTTCTGGGGAGCTATTAAAGAAACTACAAGGAAAAAGGGCAATATGGCAGAGAAGAGAGAAAAAGTTCAGTAACTAAACCAAAAGTTCCATTCTATCCTACCCACCTGGCCTAACTTTACAAGCCAAAAGACTCCGACATCTCTTAAGGGTGGAATTACCACATTAGTGGAGATCAATATGAAATAATGCTTATGGAATTTGGGAAAAGCAATAAATAGTGAAAATTGTGAAGGACTAGTAGTTAAGTGAATAATTATGAAGATGAGAAAGGAAGACAATTTCATTTTTCAACAGATCCAATGATTATGTTGTCAGGAACAATTTCAACAAATAGCTTTGTACTATAAAGAGTAGAAACCAACCTTTGAATCGACTTGAAGCTAGATGTGTTTAAAATAATGCATACCTTGTGGTATTCAATTAAATCAATGCTAACAGCAGTAACAAACTTAAAAAATGTCCTTAAAATTTTTATTTTGTTCGAGGACAACAATTTTCTTTTTCGCTTTCGAGGATGCTAAAATTTTTAAGTTCGGGGGAGTTTGATGAGCTTGAAAGTCATCTATTTTTAGTCTATTTTTCGATCTATTTTTATCTAAACAAGACTCCGATTTATGTGCACTATGGAATAACTAACCAAACTGCTAGAATGCGGTGGAATTCAAGAAAGAAGAATATTCGCAGTAAAAGGCATAGTACGAATGCTAATGAGATAATCGTCAAGAAAGCCACAGCATATAAGCCGGGCACAAAGATAGCCGACCTCGATGTCGCGGAAGCTTCTGATAAAGAATCAAAATGCATATCCAGTCATAGCAGAAAACTCCGGGCTTCCAAACGGCTTACTTGAAGAACAAGGCAAGTCGAGTTAAAACTCCGTGAAGCAATCAGAAATGAAGAAGAAGAAGACTTGTGTCGCGAAGACCGATGCGCGCTTCGTGATACATCGACAATGATACGTATGGGCCATAAAACAAAGAAGGTCGTCGCGATACAAGAGTGAAGAGTAGAAGGGGTCAAAGGAGCATCCATCACGATCGCTTCACGCGACATCAGAAACATGCAGTTAAATTGACAGAGGTCGCGATGTGAGAATCGCCAAGCTGGCGACTGTGCTCTCGTGAGATGAAGCCGATGTAACTCCCGTCATTGGCCGCGATAGATCAAGTCAGCGAGCATCGCGAATTTGCACCACTAAACCCGCTAAGGGCAATTGATGTCGCGACAAGCGGGATCATGTCGCCATACAGGAACCATCAAGCGAAGACCGCAGATCCATGTTTTACGTCGCGACAAGAGATCATTGTCAGCGATAATTCGCAACTGAAGCTCAGGTTCCTGTCGGCGTCACGGTTGAAGGAACGACGCCACGACACCAAAGCAACCACCGGGTTTTCCAGAGAACTAAGTCGGCGTCGACAAGACGAATGTCGCGACTTCGTGAACCATCGAAGAGAAAGTCGCAAAGAATGGAATCACGCTACGACAAAGATTGAGGTCGAGACATCGCGAACGCTAGCTGTGTTACGTAAGAATTGAGCCGGGAGCGTCGCTAAGACGGAGAACCCGGCTGAAGATCGCAGGCGGCAAAGTGATGTCGCGGAGCAGATCGATGTCGCGCATCGGGCGACATCGCCGGAAGACTTAAGCCGGCGTCCCGACGCAGATCGGCGTCGCGGCGGATGGAGCGCGTCGCGGATGGGCGGGATTTGAAGTCGCGACCGAACATTAACATGGGCCACCCACTTGGAAATCACAAAAGACCGTGACGATTAAATTCCAACCGAGAACCCTATAAATACGCAAACTACCCGTACCATAATCTGCAGAGTCATGCCGGCCACTTTAGAATGCTAGAGAGGTTCGGTAGAATAAGGCCTATTTTCTTTATTTTTCTTTTTAGTTTTCTTTTCTTTCTTTCTTCAATGTTGATAGTTAGAGATTAGATTAGATTTATCATAGTTTTCGCTTTTATTTTCCGGAACTGATGTTATCGTTGGCGCGTGTTCTAATGTTAATTCAATTTCTTTCAAATTACTACCCGAATGTTTTGAAGTTCGTATACTGAATTTACCCTCCAAATTTCATAATGCAATATTCTATGATCGTGAGGAATACTATGTGTAATTCAGTAATCGATAACCCGGCTCCATTAAGTGAATCTTAATGGCTAAATTATCTTCCGTATTGTTTCAAAGAATCATAATCTCAAATATGAATCTACTTCTAAGCATAGGGTTTAATGTTTTTGATCCGAATATCGCCTATACCCTGCAGCAGAATCTCCAGTTTTAACATTTCCATTTCAAGGAGGTCCTCCGAGGACATGTAGATGATAATCTCGGAGTTATGAATACTTTTCAAGGTATATTAACCTCGCTATTAGAGATCTGTAGAAGTTTACTTGATAAATCCTCTCTCTCACTCTGAAATCAAGAATGAGCCGAATGATATCAATTTAAACAAGATTCACCTCAATCTGACATACAAGCCAACTCCGCAGCCAATGAGATCTAATCAAGGAGAGGGTGAACTATTCTAATTTTGAGGAAGAGTAACCTGAAGTTGTATATATATCCTCATGACTGGGTAACTCTGAGCTAAGGTTTACACCATAAATGGTATGAAGTATTGCAAAAGTAAAAATACCTGCAGACCAGGTCTGCAGTGCAAGTAGTTATCTCATTCCTCAGATTCGGAAAAGGATCTGTGCAAAAAATTAGATAATGAATGTGGAGTGTGGAGATCCAAATTGTACTACATTAAACTTCGGCAGATTTTAAACCTAAATACACAAGCAAAATTAACAAAGAGCACAATGTAGAATTGATACTTCACAATAGTACTTGATCTTAATGTGTACTCATAAAACTATAATTACTCGCCCATTTATTTTAACTATTCGTTATTCATTATTCCTTTTTAGATTCACTTATTCGATTGTTCTATTCTTTTATTATATATCACTAGAAGACCTTACATAAATTTTCTGTCGGAACATTACCGTCATTTTTATAGTCCAAATAGTACGGAGCTCGAGTAGTCGTAGAAGTTGGATCTAATTCTTACAGATCTCTCCGTGGGATCGATATCTGACTTAAATCCAATTTATTACTTGTCAACTCCGTGCACTATGTAGATATTAGGGCCAAAACCAATATTGAAAAACAATGATTTACTCTAGAGATGCCTGGTTTACTAACAGTTTTATGGCGCTGCTGCTTAGATCGACTGTATAATAGTCCTGCACGCGAAATTTGTATGTGCTCTCGGTCTAGTCAACAATGGTGAAAATAAGATTGACTTCATATAATATTTTCTTTTCAATTCCATATATCTGACACACCTAAGCCAGACAACAAACTCCACTTCCATCTGGGCGGAAAATCGCCTCAGGTCCAAGATCACCAATCGAGCCACCCACCCCGTATCATTTTTTTCCGAGTATCTACTATCATTCGTTTTAATCCGGATTACATTCATTGAGCCAATAAGGCTCCATCGTGTAAGTCCCAATCGCGGTAATCTTCAAGGTCAAAGTAAATCATTTCCTTCTACTCAAGGTGATCCCGCATTACATTTATTTTCTTCCAGTGTGAAACCTAACACATGCACCATAGTCTTTCAATTCCAAACCACCGACGCTGCTGCCTCAAGTTCAAATATTTTCGAAAGTTAGCAAATATTTCAAGGACTTTATGACTCATGAAAATCCCACATTTTCACTATATATATAAATAGTGTCGCCAAATTTTTCAAAGCGAAACAATACTCATGTACCGCTAATAACTCCTGAAATCGTGTGTGATAGTTTTTGCCTATGCGCCTCATAACTGGGCCTGAAGCATAAGCCACCACCCCATCCCGTGAGATCATCAATACGCATCCTAAACCTATCCTCATCATCAGATATCGTAATCCCACCAAGAAGCCGAATCAACACTGTGCTTCACATCAATATTTTTAATTTTTCAAAACGATTGGCAATTTATCATCCTGGGCCAAATTTCACACTCCTTTCCGAGTAATCTACAGTGATGAGGATGCTATAACTGAGATTTAATCTCTGAGCACAACTCACAGCCTGAAGAAACTTCTCACCCTTGCTACATCTTATGAGGTTCCAATTCACAATCGCTTCAATTTTTACTGGTCCACTCTTAATAATTTCCTCAAGTAGATAAAAATACGGTCTAGGAATGACAATTTCCTTAAGCCAAAAATCACATTTACTTAACTCGCAAACAACCGATTCTCTTCTCAGTTCGTAAGTAATATTATCCTTTCAACAAGGTTCATGTTCCCTTTCGCATCTTTAGAAGCACCAGGATGTCATCAATAAATACCACAACAATTGATCCAAATAAATAAACCCTATTCATCAAGTCCATAAACAAGAAGAGAGCATTCGCTAATCCAATGGCATGACTTAAAAACTCATAAAGGGCTGGCAATTTGTTCCAAATGCTTTTATTACACTCAACTCTCATCCAAGCTGAGGTCATCCTCATCAAGTCATTCTAATATTATCGTCTTCTCAATTGACTAAATAATAAATCTTTTGGCTCTTGCAACATTTATTCCAATCACATTTCAAGCTCATTTGGTTTAATCATCAATGCACATCCGAAGAGTGCCATCTTTCTTCTTAATAAATAAAACCTAAGGTGACCCGGCGGTGAAACACTCAAAGTCTGGGATGAAACCCTTATCCAATAGCCCCCGTGAGGCCGAGTCTTCAACTCTGCGCCTGGCGGAGCCTGCTCTGGGTGTAAGGCTGAATAGAGTCGCCCCCAGATAACTCAAGAGAGGTCTACTTCTCGAGGTGTGGCAATTCCGTAACTCTAGTGGAACACATCGTGGAACTCCAATTGGCGTGAGTCACCATCTTCAAGCTACTCGCCTCTTTGAGTCAGAATCAATAAAAGGTTTCACAACCTTTTCAGAAACGCCGGTTTTCACACCAAGATAACTTAGATCGATCTCTGATCTGAGATCCCATAGTTTTCACTCCGACAGTCGTGACATTTGCCAAGATCATTTTCTTAGTTGTACCAACTATGGTCCATGTTTGATAATAGTCCATTCTAAGATCAACTCAAACCTCATGAGGCAACGAATGACTAACTGAAATTCCTCATCATGGACCATTATGGACAATTCTACACAATGGTCGATCGCAATATCACGCCTGGGAGACCGTGAACAAGGTGTCATAACTAATACTTCATCAGCTTCAAGAGTTTGTCAGTCCATTTGTCACATATATATGAATGTAGAGCCCTGACTTAACAAAGCAGAACAATACATCAAAGAGATGAACGCAAATCTCAATGAACCTCCTGATGGTCCTGACTACCTGAGCCCTCACCAGCGCAAGCTCGTACTTCTGGGTCAGAAGAGCGCAACGATTCACCGCCTCAAGATTCACTCTTCCCATGCAGCCACTCTCGTCCCCCACCCAATGTGAGTCCGTGGATGTGGTACATCGAACCCTCTCTACCACTCCTCAGGTGATTTCAGAACTTCCCAATGCTCAAGGACAAATGGCCATCACGCGCTCTATACTCCCACACTAAACAACCCCGCTTATCAGTCTCAAATACCACTATGATAATTGTGCAAATGACATGGTTATGCTTTCCTCTGTCATCGAGATGCCTCGCACTGCAACTCGTGAGCATGGTAGTCCTCGCCCCTACCCTCAGGAATGAACCCCCGTGACCGAATCAAATCATGACTCCCAGTTTTTTCCGAAGAGGAACCCCAAGAACTTTTCTTTTTTTCTTTCTCGACTCTTCCATTCTTTTTTATTTCAATTTTTATAGCCAGACCACTATAAATCTGGTTTATTTGTAACTAAGCAATGTACCATGATAGATCTCGAGACCTTCATGTAGGCCTCTCAAACTCACAACATCCGAATTTTTCCGTAAGAATCTGATTCCCACATTTACCGAGGCTACCGATCCTTTCCTAAGGTCCAACACTCTTATTTCCCTTGTCTCAGTAGCCTCAAGTCTTCCATTTAATTCTTTGTAATCATCATGACATACTCAGACAAACTCCTGACTAAGTAATCCCATGTAACTAGATCCGAAATAGTGGATTTCAAACCAAATTTTCCACCAATCATAACAGACTCTCGCAGAATGAATGCGACATGTGACCTTTCGTCCACAGATTTCCATTTAAAACCCTTTCTTCAAGTTTTTCAAGCCAAAATCCGCTTTATCTGGATTTTCCATACTCAGATTCATGAATCTCCTTCTTCCACTCCATGCTCAGACAAGATCACCCTGAGCTCACACATATGATTTCCATCTAAGACCCTGCCATCCCCAAGAGACTCATCAATGTCAATTTAGTTATTTATCCATCGCCTGACTCAGATTTAGACCGGCTAAAAACGGATCCAAAGGATCGACGCCACCGTTTACACCCACGCCTTCCGAGGTGATCCATAAGTAATCCAGACAATAAATGTAACAAAGACATCCTGATTAAAGCCAACACATTCTATGTAGGTACATCAACAATCTGACTCTTTCCGTAAACGCCCTAAACCTAGGCTCGATATCCAACTCACACGCACCGATTCCTTGCCTCACCCGGACATGATCCGAACTGGGCGTTCCGAGACGCGAACATATACCTGACTTCCAAGAGAATTAGATATCTGGTATATCCAAGTCTTAGCGGAATAATATCAAACATCATATACCAAAGTCCAAAATACAACTACCACCGAAATGTGTTTACATAAAGGTCACACATACATACAATACCGAGTCCCATTACATATTATACATTTATAATTAATGATCAAAGCGAACCTACAAAGATGAACCCTACTCGTGGTCGGGCCCCAGAATGCTGGGGTTCTCGACGTCTTCACTGTGACTTGCATTCGATTGAAACCTGCATGTTTTTACTAGTGGGAAACATATATAATATGAAGGTACGCAAAGATAATACTATAACAATACCAGATATCACTGTTTTATCTGTGATATGTTTTAATTTAGCGCATAATTATGGTTATAACTTAATTTTATGTTTATCTCTGAATCGAGCTACAGAGCTTATTCGCAGATCTCGTGAATAATTACAGTATTACAACCTAATCGATACACCTTCGCTTTCTATTCATTATCTGCCACATCACATAATTATGAATACCCAGACCACTAATAAAAGTGTAAGACATTGAAGAATAAATATCCGAAGATACTATACAAGACGGCTGTGAGCACAAAGCAAGATCGCCAGACACGTAATGTGAGTGTCGTAGCACTAATCGTGACAGGAGGTTACATCGAGCACCGGGCACCAATCGTGAGTAACGAGAGCACTAAATGGGGAGTGACCGCACTAATCGTAACAACAGAGTGCTATGCGTCGCCATTGAACCGGTCTCGTATTTATAATTATATGAGTTCAAAAGAACTTGATTATCTTATAATAGCATTCTTACTTTATGTTTTCATGATGTATCAGATTTTTATATAACAAGGTAGGTGATGCGATGTAATCACACCTTATTCATGTATTCTTATTCTTCTATGAATCTACTTTACCTGTGACTGAATCAATCCACCCGTCATCCAAAACGGTTATGGCATTTTACCGATTTTTATCTTAGACACTGGAAATACTCACTCGTAATTTAACTTCATATTTGTCACTATCTCTTTGTACCATTTAAATCTAAGGTGCCATAGGTTCTATTCCAAACTAGAATCACCCAATCGAGCAATCGAAACAAGCCACGTCCAGTAACCTCCTGACCACTCTATGATCAACCATGCAGATCATATTTGTACATAAAATTCTTACCCGAAAGTAGAATTTTTCAGCCATCTAGAGTCATACTGGAGTTACCTATTACATTACAAGCTCGGTTCTTCATGAAGTCTATTTTAATTGGCCACTTGAATCACTCAAATCGGATAAGAAATGAGCAAGCATGGCAAATACAAAACTGGTCATATTAGAAAAGGTATCAGGTGTACCCTGGCATTTAACGTGCACCGCAGACACTTGACAAAATGACTTAACCTAAAGTGTACCGCAGTACCGCATACTTCAACTGGGGAATGTCTTAATGTGTATTTTCTCCTTTCTTTCGCGAATTTCATCCATATCACTCCTAATGCATCCTTCATCAAAAACTAACATGAATCCTTCCCCACAACTCTACAAACACTTTTAATTTGCAAAAGAATCCTAGATTCATACCAAAAAAAATTCACCCAGACCCTACAAAACCTTGGAATTGTGAAGGATTCCATATCTACTCCTTCCTCAACTAAGGCTTTTCAAACCAAACTTCTCAACGAGTTAGACTGTTTCAACAAAACCCTAGAAAAAGGAACCAAAATTAATTGCCAAATGAAACCTAGCAATCCATAATCCATGCACAAATCTCATATACCAAAGTCAAGCATCCATACTTAAATTCAGTTTCCATACCTCAAGGTTCCTCCTCCTTCCTCTTATTCTTCTTCTTCTCTTCTCCTTCATTTTTCTCCTCCTCCCGTAGTTGTCACACCAAAAAATGCATTTTCGTCTCCACATCTCTTAATAATTAATTATTCCTTATTTACCTTTTTGGTCCATCATTCTTTTATTTGCATTTTAAGTTATTTTTTCTACTTTGGACTCTATGGTCTTATAACTTTATGGATTTTTATGCTCCCTTGCAACTTCACACTTTGCCTTCTTATAATTTATACACAACTTCCTGGTTTCTAAGTTTCCCTATATTTCAGCTTAATTTACTTAAAATTTTAATTTATATGTCTACAAAATACCCTAAACATGCTGAAACAACTAGTGGTATATATTTTGGGTGTTACACTGGGCTTCTTCACATGCCACTCCACTCACCACCGTAGTTGATCCGAAAGTGATCACTGTAGGAGTTTCCTCCACCTCACTAGCTTTTGTCGATATCAGGACATTGTCCTTTTTTAGGTATAGTGACGGCCTTGCTTGATTATTTTTGTTTGAGTTTGTTTCTGTGTTTAGGTTGTTTTATTTTTTATGTGTTTAGGTTGCAGGAGGTTTTGTTTTTATATTCAGTTTTTACATGTTCACATGTTTTAGGTTGTTTTTGCAACATTATGTGTTTTAGGTTTGTTTTAGGTATTGTTTTAGGTATTGTGTGTGAGTTGATGCCATGATTGCTAACGGGAGGTTATTTTGATCCAAAATCCCAAAAATTTTCAAAAAGAATGAGAAGAAAATGAAAAGGGACCCTTAGGTTGTTCCAGGATCTGGAATAGTGTGCTAGAAAGGTTGGGGAGATTTAGTTTAGTCACACCCTTTGTGTCTCAAGAAACCACTTCCCAAGTAGTCTATTGCACACACACACATGTGATCTCTAGGGTATACCAAGGCCCCATACCTTGCTTGTAACACCCCAAAAATACCTTAGAATTTTTATAATAATTTTATTATATCTGTGCATGATTTGAGCTAAACTCGGGGTTTTTCTCTCGGGAAATTGATAAATTGACAAATTATGAAATGTAATTGAAAGCGTGAGCATATGGATTTAATATTATATGCTAAAAATAAGAAATTGAGGGAACCTAGAACAAACCTAAGTGAAAGTGGCAACGTGGGAAAATCAGAAATGAATACCTATGGTCAATCATATAAAGAATAAATGTTCAAGGAATTTATGATAAAATGAATGACAAAGTGTGTAATAGGAGACTAAATGGAAAATTGATTTACTGGTGGCCAAACAATTTTTATGAGGAACAAGTGATTTAAGACAAAAATGGGGAACAGAGAATTGAGACAGGTGGAAGGCTAAACACACTTACACTTTGCATGGATTTTTGAAGACTGTGTGGTCTGGGAGCGCCTACTTTTCGAGCCATCCCCGCTTTTAGAGGTAGTTAAGAGAGCAGGATAAAATGGGAGAAGAAAGCTAGGCTGCAAGTAAGAGAGATCAAGTTTGCTGGCTTGGCTTCCCAATTTCTCAGTCTCCTAAGAGATCAAACAACTCTGGAAGAGAATATTCAAGAGGCTAAGGTAAGAAAATCAAACTCCTAACCTCATATCTTTGTGATTTTCGATTTGGGGAAAAACCCCTAACTCAAAGGGATTTCTCGTCTTGATCCAAACTCCACTTTTGGAGTTGTCTGTTACTGGATTCCATGGTGGGATGTGAAATCGAAATAGATGAAGAAATGCTTTGGATTATCGCAGAAAATTGGCGAAATCGCCATTTCGCACGACGAAGGTCGCAGACAAGCATCACGCATCGGGTACCGGCACCATTTTAAGTGCCAAAAGAGAAGGTACGGTGATCACACATTCGGGTCCAGTGGTACCTGGGCATTCACCGCTGGGGCGGCACCGTACGCAAAGACATTCGTCCAAGAGAAGCAGACTTGACCATCAGTGGTAAACGGTGACCACTCAAAGTGTACCGCTACCTAGCATCACTCAAAGTGGTACCGCTTACCCACCGGCAAAGGATGACCGCATCTGCATCAATCAAAGTATAAATTCACTCACTTCCGTAAAGAAATTCCGCTTTCGACATATTTTCGCGCTTTAAGTCCTTACAGATTCGATATACCGACATGGTTGGGTGACCCTAAGATATGATTAATGGGGGTTCAAATATGATAGAACTAAGTGAAAAATGTACCGCACTCGCCATGGTGGTAGTTCGCTCTTTAGGCACTTCTAGTGTCTTAACCCAAAACCGCTAACAAAGATAAATTGTCATTCAATAAAAAAATATGATACACTATTTACATTCCATCAAGAGTATGCATTGTTATCGATTAGGACTAAAGCGATGATCGCTAACCAGGATCGAGATCGGAAGAAAACTGTGATCCGGCAACTTTCTGGCTGGTTTTCCGACTATTCTTATTTTCAAGTATTTGTGGTAGTTTAATACCAAGTAAATATGAAATGAGTACATGAATGAGTTTATGAAATGAGTACATGAATGAGCATATGAATGAGCATATAGATTGAGTATATCTTTTTCAAAGATACTAAAGTGAATATGGAATTGAAATGTGATATTTGAAAATCAATGAATGTGAATGATGATAAGGACGGATTCATCAAAATGTGATCCATCATAAATGTGAATTGAATGATATATCATCGAACTGCCGACGAGATGCACCAATTCCAGATCCGTCACGGCGCACCCTTTGGTTCAACCACTTGGCGGATGCACCACCTAAGATCCGCCTTTGATGGCGCATGGCATTGAAGAAATGTCCCACTTCAAGGATGTACCAATCTACATCCGCTATGATGGAGTATGGCATTTAATTGATGATACCATGTCAAGATGCACCCAAATCCAGATCCTGTCAGTGATGGAGACCGAATTGTTAAATGTATACATTACCGAATGATAATATGGGCGGATTCATCAAACTAATCTGGTTTAAATGTGAATTGAATAGTCAAGGTGAAATAACCAACATTGACGAAAAGTGTAATGGATTTTTATATATGCTTAAACTTCATAAAACTGAATTGTGAATTGAATTGGATGCACGGAAATCGTACGTCGTGGATATGATAAATGAATTGTAAAAATGAAAGCACTAAACTGAATAGCATGAGTATATGCTGATATAATAGGCATGGTTTAATGTTAAATGCATGTCAAGTTAAATTGAATATTAAATAGAATCTATATAGAACTACTCAAGCATGAAAATGCTTAGCGATAGTTTTTACCTATAAGGTGTTTCGAGTAGACAAGAAGGAAGACAAGACGTGGAAGCGCAGAACAGCAAGTTGCGTGATAAGTACATACCTCATGCAGTATATCATTTCCTTTTGAATATGGAATATTTTGTGAACAAATAGTTTAACTCTAAAGAAATGTTTGTATTGTATATCATTTTGAAAGGGGTATATAGAATGTCTTCACTGTGAATTGCATTTTATGAATGTAAATGTCAAGTGGGGCCTACCACTTGAAAATGCTTCCATGCAAATTGAAAACCTAAAGAGAAATAACATAAAGAAAATGTTTTGATAAGGTAATCGAAAAGGTTCTGAGTAAACCGCCGTCTTGATCCGCCCTTCTGCCGAGTCGTGATTCAGGTCACGACACTTTCACAAAGAAAACAAATAAAATGTAAATAAAAAGAATTAAACGTGTCCTGGTTTTGCTCGATCACGACGAGTCGTGCCAAATGGTCGCTACATCGCTTATAAGAATTCTACCAGCTTCTCGTGGTTTCTAACACCCGCGACGTGACACCTTGAAAAGAGTGATCGTCATCCCGCCCCAAATATAAAAAAAAAGAAAAAAAGAAAGGAACAAGGAAAAGACAAAAGACGTGTATAAATAGAACAAGGATCGCCCAATCAATCTTGCCACTATCCGAGGGCCTTTCAAAGCCTAATGCCCTAAACCAACTCAAGGAGCCATCGATTCATCACTTCATGGATGTATGGATGAATCCTTCCGTGACGCCCATTCAGTCCCGCTGACCACCGTCAACCCGCGAAAAACCCAGGCGTCTCATATCATGGCTGAATTTACATGATAAAATGGTCACACCAGTCATACATCATACTCACTACAAAATATCTCCAACTACAATAGTTTCCAAGAGTTGTCACATCAAATTTTAATATAAATATATTTAGAATGTTAATATATTCAGCACATGTTTTACAAAAACGTTAATCAGCCTACATGTCGGCTTTCTTCTCAAAAGAGGCTCCAATGAGCCGTCTACCCGACTCAATTCCTTGATAAGACTCAAACACTTTCTCGACAAAGTAGCACTTCAAAGAGAGGGATAATCTCCTACATGGGTTATACTCCCCTGGCGCTCATGCACGGAAAACACACCCATTCAAGTGAATCTGATCTTACCGAATGTCTATATGCCCAATCCTATGTCTCGAGTCTCACCGCCCCTCTCACATGCTTATGCCATATGAAAATCAGCTCTCTAAACAAAAATATTTGTTTTAATCAGGGATACAACCCTCCGTATAAATATGTCAATCCTCCAGCACTAATTTGTTAAAGAACTCCAAATAATCTGGCGGTCTCGACGTGGAATTGCCTGACTGATTTCCCAACACAATCTTTCTATTAACCTTCCCACAAATTTCATTTTTTGTTTTACAAAAAATCTATCGTTTGGACAACCTTCCAATTTTGATTTTACACTCACACTCTTATCATCTTAGGTGCTCCTGCATATGAAATGCATTATTCCATTTCATAGCCAAACATAATGCGAATATATCGTTATTCATATATTAACACAAATTAAACACTACGCAACATGTTATTCATTCATATCAATAAATACCAAAATTAGCTCACATGGGCTAACACAACAATTTGGGCTAATCTCCATTTTGAACCCGCCAAGTACACAACCTGGTATACACTGTGTGAATAAAGATAACCCTAGTCCTACAAACCGCCCAAAATTTTTTTGAATTTTAGTCCCACTGATGATCGAAAACTCACACGCCATTTTATGGGTCTCAACACTCTAATAATTAACAAGGTTCTAAATAAGATTAAATCGGCAGAAGACTTCATCTCAAGGAGTCATTTAAACCCACAAAATCACTAATGTCCACGTAGCCTCAGAGCTTACTAATCCCCTCCTTCAAGCCCGGATGAACCGACTACATCCGAACACACCCGAAGAACCCAGAGAGAAGTCGACTCTCAAACTGCTTTTCTCCCATTGTCGATACTGTGCCAAAAAGAAGAGAAGATATTCTTTCTCTTTTTCTACTTATTCCCTTTTGTCCCTCTTAGTTGACTTTAGGGACCTTTGATATATGCTTCAATATAGTTTATTTATCTCTTATCCTCTTTAATTTGATTCATATGTGACATGTATCACATGGATAAGTGGTAGGTGGCCCTTGTCAAACCATATGCCTCTCATATCATGTGTACCTCTCATGTCACATATGGCATCTCGATAATCTGCCTGAAAGACATGAAATCTCGACCGCCTTTGACCTCACTAAATTGGCGTGGTAGCTAGGGATTTTTACTAGACGATTCCAACGGTGAAGTTTGTTTCATCATTAAATGACTAAACCACATACCTTCATCCCTAAACAAGAAAGGATAGGGCTCCGCATCGTGTCCCTCGCGCCTCCCACGTCGTCTCTCCACCCACCTGTCAAGCACAAAAGATTTCTTACTTCACTTTACTACTGTGACACCGAACCCGCCGATCCCTCGCTATCCATACGCACACTGGGGTCCCTCCTCGAAGGTCCATCTCGTGTCAACCTTAATCTCTCCCAATCCACTACATGGCTGGATCTAGAGTGTACCTCCCATACAGATTTGAAATACCTCATGCGGACACCCAATGTTAAAGCAGAGCTAACCCCAGACGCTACGCTGGTCACTCCTCTCAAGTATCTCGAAGGGTCCAATGAACCTCCTGAGATAGTTTCGCGCAAGCAACCTTTCGACTACACCTCCCTCTCTTCTTTAGGCATCACCTTTGCTAGAAGATTTGACCCCAACCTCGAATTTAAGGGTCAACGCCAGACATCGCATACTTCGCGGCCTGGCGTGAGAAGACGCCGCCGTGACAAACCTGGCCTTTCCTAGTGGGAGGTGTCTCTTAATCATATCAGACCAAATGATAGAGCCTCTCCCACCTCTCGTCCAACATATCTGATTTCATGGCCCCACATAACCCTCAGGTGCCATCCGTGATACTCGCCCTTCAACTGTTGTCAGAGGCTAACTCCACTGGCGGCAAGTGCTCTCCCAAATTACCCTTATAATCCAGACGCGATGCTCGCAGCATGTCCTCTAACACTCATATGGTCCAATCTGACCACTCATCTATTCACAAGCGCGGAGTCGCACCATGGTCGGGTCAGATACCTACACCTCCTTTCGGGAAGCTTTTCCAAAAGTGCGTCAGAACCTTGAGCTCTCTATCCGACACCACTAGTAATTCATGTACGGACGATCTCCTCGGACATATAACCTGCAGATACCCAATGTGAAGGCCATCCGCACTGGCCAGCAGTGAAATGTGCCACTTCATGAGCCGGCCTACTATCATACACACACAAACACATGCCTCCCCATCCGTGCGCGTGGCTCACAAATCCATCAGACGGCTCCACTTCCACCGCCCACCCAATGGTCATAGCCTCGCCGCTTCCGTGCCTGGGCCTTTAACTCACACGCCGACATCGCCGAACAAAGTCCCCTACGTGGTCTCTCATCCCTTCACCCAAATAGTAAAGCGTTGGCAACGGCGATCCCCGTACATTCCTCATATCATCCGATGCACAAGAAATCGAGAGCAATGAAACTCCCGAGGATCTCTTCAAATCGATCAACTCGGTAGAACCACTACCCATCCTCTATACCTCAAGACTACTCATAAAAAGTGGATCGCCCAACCTCGCTATCCTGTACCGACTCGTAAAGCCACAAATTTTATTTTATTTTTTTCAAATCTTCCACAATATAACCCAAAAAATATTATATTATTATTTTTTCCCTATTTTACACACCGTAAAACCACGTAAAAAAATTTTCTCAATATATATATATATATATATTTTTTATTCCTCCAAGAGTTTCACATTTCTAAGATGCAAGAGTCTAAACAATCGCTTATCTTTACAATTCAAAAATTTGGTTATTTTGATGCACAACCCATTTTCGTAAAACTGAAATCTTCCAAACTCCACACAAAACACAATATGTTCATGTTAAAAACTGAACAATCATTCAAAAAAAAATATTTCCATTTTCCACTCGACTATTTTGCCCAAAATTCCTCAAACTTAGGTTATATTTTCTCTCGACCCTAAAGTTCAACATTTTCCATATAATATTTACTAAGCCTATAAACACAATACAACACATATATCACACAACAATTATCGTAATGCACAAGGAATCCATGATCTAACTCCGTGGCTCATCAAGTCCCAGGTAAATCGTATACCTAACTTATCGATACTAAGCCATAACCTCTGCAAGATTCAACATCTAATCTAGGCATTTATAAACCTAGGCCCGATACCGTCGTGACGCCCATTTCCTGGGTGATCCCCGCTGACCACCATCAATCCTTAAGGGAACTCCGCATGTCCTACATCACAGACCCATAAGATAGCAAAAATGGCCACATCGCTTCCGCCACATCACTCACCAAAATATCTCCAACTATATTACAATAGTTTCCAAGATTGTTACATCACTCTTAATACAAAACATGTTTTACCATAATATTTCACATGTTTTAAAAAATGTAATCAAAGCCACATGTCTGCTTTCTTCTCAAAGCTACTTGTAACGAGTCAGTCTTCCGAACACCCCTATACACCAGTCACCCTTCTCGACAGGTGAGGAGCAATTTTAAGGAGCGAGCACCCTCCTACACTGGCTACTTCCACCTAAGTGCTCATGCAATGAAAACACACCCATTCATGTGAATTGTGATTCCTACCTCGAATATCTACATGCCCAATCCTATTAACCTCGAGTCCTCACCTAATTCTCACGACATGTTTATTCCATGTATGAAAATCAAGCCTTCAAACAAAAATATTTGTTTTAATCAGACAACCCTCCGATATAAATACGCTGACAATCCTCCAAGATGAATCTTGTTAGGCAATCAGTCCGGGAATGATCTTGATGTGCCCCGACGTGAATTGTCGACGATTTCCCAACATAATTTTTCTGACAACTTTCCGATAAATTTCTATTTTTTTATGTTTACAAAAATTCATCATTGACAAATCGATTTCATTTGTCATGCACTCACACTACCATTCTGTGGTGCTCAAAGGTATATGAAATGCATTGTGCCATTTACATAAATACATGTTAATATATCAAGCATGCATATATTAACAAAAATTAACACACAAGAAACATATTCATTCATAGCACAACACTAAAATTAAATTTCATGGGCTAATAGACAATTTGGCATCCATTTTGAACCGCCTGCCACACAAACCACACACAAGACCATCTAATTATAACCCTAGGTCTCAAAATCGCTCACTTTAAAGCCTTCTCGGGTCCCACTTCCTGGAGGATCAAAAACTCACATTCATTTCTACCAAACACCCAACCATTAACAAGGTTCTTAAATAAGGATTAAATCAAGCAGGAGAATTCCCTTACTCCGAGTTGTTTAAACTCCACAAAATCAATGTCCACGCTGTGAGGCTAGAGCATGTAATTAACTTATCCTTCGTCTGATGAGAACTGATTTCATCTAACGCCGAGAAATCTAGAGAGAGAAGCCGACTCTCTCTCTTAAAATTTGTTTTCTCCTCACCGCCATAAATACCTTCAAGCCAAAAGCAAGAGAAGATGTTCTTTTCTTTCTACGACCCTTTGGCTCCTCTTTAGTTGACTTTAGGACCCTTTTCGACATATGGCTTAATATAAGTCATTTATCTCTTATCTCTCACTATTAATGTGACATGTGCCACATATACATGCAAGAGGGGTGGGGTTCCCCTCACTACACCACATGCCTCATATCACGCAGACCCTCGCTGTCATTATATTAAGACCCGACACCTGATGCCCCAAAGATGAAATTCGACCGTCTCTGAATTCTAAATTCAACATGCAGCATTTTGGTGAGACAGATTCCAACCCGGTGAAGTCCGCTTTGTCGCCCGAGATCTAGAAAATCCGCATTTGACCGAAATTATTTTACCTTTTTTCGTAAAATTAGAATTTTCGTCTTAAGTACTTCCCACAATCTAGGCCTTTAGGGTTCAAGCCGAAAGTGTCTTAGCGGTTCAAGGGGAATCCAAATGTCTCGTGCTCCTAATTCAATCGTGGGAGTCACCAATGAATCCTCGCTGGCTGTGTGACACTTAGCTAAAATTTATAGGCACTAGTTTTCATGCCTGTAGTTTAACGGAATAAAGGGTGTGTTCTTATCCTTCCGTGGTTAGAGTCTTTCGTATTTCGGGAGCCGACTCAAGTCTGGGGAACTGGAACCTAGGTATATGTCGAGACTGCGAATCACACAGATGTGAAAGGTCACGAGAACTTGGTCAGTCAAGCTCGTCACTCTAGCTTCACTACAAAGTCCTTATAAAGTTTAACAAACTTAAGGATCCCCAATTTGCAGGAGAAAAGGCTCGAATTCAAGGTCTTGTCTATTCTTTCTTTGACTCTCCGCGTCAGGTATATCACAGCACCATGTCGCAGGTACCTTGATTCACACCTTCACGCCCTCCTGATCAGTTATTGAGTCTTTTTCGCTGACAAGCAAGAAGCTAAGTTTAGGTGATGAATTCCAAAATACTCACTATATACCGCGCTTATCACGCTGCTCATTTCCATTTAGTAATAATCGTATTTATCATTTTATATCTCGATACTCGCTCAGGTATCGTGAAAAAGGCGATATATCCGGAGGCTCGTGATAGATTAAGAAGGAGATCGAGAACGCAAATTTCAATCGCAGAACGCTGAGGTCGTATGACTTCGCAGCCCCTTCGCATCGCCCCAACCCCGCAAGAACGCCATATGTCGCAATGTCGCCAAGACTCAATCAACGAGATTTTTGTTAGATATAAGAAAAGAACGTCGAATTGAAGAGGGGGAGGAGTGAGATACGAGACAAAGAAGACGACACAGGCATGATTCAAGAGATCGTGTAATCCCCTCGATGAGTTTTCTCGTTTGGGAACACTCATTGGATTAAAAAATCAATGATTGTAATGCGCACCAAGACAGATGTTTTGTAGTTTTATTTCTAAGGTTTTTGCTGCACTTTGTTATATCTTAGCGGGGGATTAGTTATTAATTGAGTTCATTCAAAAGATAATCATGATCCGATATCGATTTCTATTTTCTACAGAATTATCTACATGGTGGTGTTTTTAGCCAACATGGCCATGCTCTTGTCGAATCTGAGATCGAGATAAAGGTTCCTGGTTCGGTAGAGCGATACTCGTCAATCTAGAGAGCAGTAGGATCTCCCCATTCCAAGTGCAGCGACAGGTTTAACATTCAAGCTGCCTCGAGTTAAGGGCTGATGCAGATGCAATAAACCTCTACTAGCGAGATAAAGCGAATATACCTTTAGGAGGGCATTCATTTCGCACGATCAACCCCGCCAGCAACCTTGAATCAAGTAATATACTCGAATGATCACTTTTACTGTATTATAATCCATCGAATGCGGGTAAGGGAGGCAAAACCCTAGTCCCCATTAATTGAGTTAATAATTCGTTTAAGGTCAACTTTTCATTATATTAGTCATAATTCACTCAAACTTGAGATCTAGATAATATTCTAGAGTCAATTCTGGTATTCAACACACTTCCACAGTACGTAAACTCATTTATTATACTCAAGGCCAAGGCATACATTTTACTTTAATTTTACATAACCTCTACGGTGCCCGTCAACATAGTGCTCTTAGTAGGCAAGGGTTGAGAATAGGTATTCTAGGTATGTCTAAACAACAACACCAAACAATCTCCCAAACTCCTAATGTGATTAAACCACCCTTTGGTAGCAAACAAACTGAAAATTTTCAACTAGGCAATTTATCTAACACTTGGTGAGTGTTTTGTCAAACAATGTTCTTCGCCCAAAACCTAAGTTTCCATAACCTCAATACCCTGATACAATCCTCTTTTTACCGTAAATCAAAACCAAAAGTCCTAAAAATTACAATATTTTACCTCAAATGCCAAAATCCTCTTCAAAAACCCACGGCCCTAAATATGCACGGATGGAAGAACCTCAGAGATTTGATCAAATGATGTTCTTACGCAGCCTAGTGGCACTCAAAATCGGGCCTTAGAAGCTTTAAGAATACCATAATGGAGAATCTACAAGAACAATAGAAAGAGCTTAGTGGTTTTCAAATGATCGATGCCCGAATATGACCTCTAGTCTTAAGACGTGGCAATGCTGCAATGTGTTCTCGAGCTCACACGACAACGCTCCGCAGAATGGCTCATAAAATTTAATCCAACATCGCGACGTTCCAGAGGGTGATAAAATCAAACATAACGCGCTGAGCAGCCAACGCCGCAACATTCTGTGAGGCACCATTTTGTTTTCTACTAATGTCAAAGGACGCCCCAACGCCGCCATGTCGAGACAACACGCAACGGCAGAACTTCAAAATATGGATTTTGGCAAAACAATTTGAGTGCTGTAGTAAACTCCCTACATGAATTACTACACTTTCCAAGCCTAAAATAGCCTCTTCTTAAGCCACCCTCCATCATCGCTCAACCTCGAACTCCATAGAGAGATACAACAAAAAGAAAAACACTAGTGCATTCATAGATAAATCTATAAACTCCGGCAAACTTAAATTCCAAAATCATAAAAAAAAAAAAAAAAACACCGATTAAACACTTAAGACTGAAGAAAGAACCGAAATGCTAACAACCGCATTGGGCTCCGGGCCTACTTCCGTCATACCCGATGGAATATATCACACTCTACACCATCAACTCCTTAGCTTCAGACTACATTGAACATATCCTTGCAGTTTACCAAGTCACCATGCATGATCTCCTTGTGGAGAAATTCCATGGTGTCGTCATTGGGGTTGTCATCATGTTGCTTTATCGCTTGAAATACATGGAACGTGACCTCATCTCCTTAGACTCTTCACCTTCCACTTCAACACACAATTTGAGCTTTTCCAGTAGCTAAGAAAGGTCTACCAAGTATGATGGGACCGGGATTATCTTCTTCCATGTCTAAGATGACAAAGTTTGTCAAAGAGAACTTATCCATAATTTTTAAGATATTTCATTTATCCTCAAGTGGTGTTTATAAGATCAAGACAATTATTCGTAAAGACAGGATCAGATCTTGCTTTTCTTCCCAAATTCAATATTTTAAACATTGGGAGGCGAAGTTGACACTTGCCTCACAAAGAGCTCTACCCGATAACGGTTTCCAATAGAGAATGGCATAGCAAAACTACACCTGACTAAGTTTCGTGGGAGCTTCTTTATGTAGATCGCACCCATTCCTCCTCAAGGTGTAACAGTCCTTGCATTCACTAAACTTTTCTATTCACCAAGATCTTTTCATGAACTTCACGCACTGGGAGATGTTCTCTGGTGCCGATCCATTAAGGGTATGTTTATATGCAGCCAAGATATCAAGAAACTCGCAAATCGCTTTCTTTCTCTAATCCTACCCTTCTTCAATCTCCGAGGGTGTGGATGAGGGCCGATCGGCCGACATTACCCGATCCATTTCTTTCTCTTACTTTGGAACTATCTAGTTTTGCTGATCCTCATCTTTTCGTCTCAGATCAACCTCTATTTCAGCTCATTCGATGCTTTCGTCCTTTTACTAATATCATCGTAACCTAATGCAACTACTTCCCTTCCACTTCCCGGGGGATTTATCATGGTAATGTTCTTTTCCCGTTTCGAATTCACCTCAAAGTGCTTGTAATGAACCTCAGCCTTTCGGGCTAATATCAGGGCCATATCTACCCCATTTGTACTAGGTTTCTTTGCTATTGTCGCTTGATTTTATAATCGAGTTATTAATTGTTTGTGGCAAATATGTCGAGCTAGGTTTTGGAAATCGTCTTGGCCTTTGTCTCATTCTGTAAAAGCAGTATGAGATGTCATCACATATAAAGTAAGGCTTCCTCAGTTCCGCCTTCTTCTCCTTTGGTGATTATTACTTTGCATTTAGTTTGCCTAAGTTTTGAGTATTCTTCAGGGGAAAGTTCTAATTGTTTCTCGACCTTGACCACGAAATTTTTCTACATCATAGTTTCTCTTCTTGTTGATTGTCTTTAACTATGTAATTGAGATATTCCCAGTGTCATTGGGCGATTGCCATTCCATTGTAAGTGCGAGTCCATTGAAAATTTCACATACCACTGAGCTAGTCTAGATGGCATGGGTTGAGGCTTGTTGATTCTGTAACTACTTAGTGAGCAGTGAAACTTGTGGTGCTAAATTAGCAAGTACATCAGTACTTGGTCCACCATTTCCGTTCCCTTTTATCATTCTTTCTTACGACCATTGATAATTGTTTGTCTTAATTCCCTCCAATAAGTCGAAAGCTTGTTGTATCATCCTTTTTAAGAAAATACCTCCAGCTGAGGTATCAATCATCTATCTTGTATGGGCATTGAGGCTAGTATAAAAATTGTAGATCTACATATACCTAGTCAACCCATGATGGGGACACTTCCTAAGTAATTCCTTGTATATGTCCCATGTTTCAATTAAGCTTTCGTTGTCCTTTTGGGCAAAGCTTTTGATTTATATTCTCACTTGTGCAGTCTTAGCAGGAGAGCAATACTTTGTCAAAATTTTCCTGGGCCGTCATGACTTATAATGGAGTCGGGTGGTTTGAAGTTAGCCAGCACAGCAGCTCTTATTAAGCTCGAGGATATTTGGGAATAGCTTAGATCCATATAGCCTCCTATGTTACCCGTTATACTTCACATTTTCTCATACTTCTAAAAGCTTATCAAGTGAGTGTTGGGATCTTGGCTTGGTAGCCCGTGAGGCCAGATACCCGGAATAGTTGTAATGTCATAGCTGATTGAAATTATCGCTTGAATCGAGAGGAATCTGCGTGTGCGGCTTGTATGACTATAGGTGGTAATGAAAATTCATCCAATAGCATATCTAGGTCATCAAGTTGAACCACTGGCCGACGTGCATTATTATTACCTCTATTTCAATCTCCACCTGGCGGTCCATTCTCATCCCTCAGATTCAGATCCTGTTGTAGATTTTTTCCATGTTCCTGAGGTAGTGATTGCATGGCTAACACTGTACTCTCTCAGAGTGCTGATTGTTTGTTCGATTTAGGGATGAAGTTCATTCCCACTTTACACTTATTTATCACGAGCTAGTGCACCAAACTCCTGAGAAACACCCTGAAAGTACGATTAGAATTCTTAGTCGGATAACATTTAAAGTATGATTAATGCAAAAAGAAAGTCTAAAATAATATCTAAGGCTAAAGTAACATACGATGTGTGAATTGTGCCAACTCACAACCATGACCCAGAAACTTAATGGGCTCTGGCTTCTTATATAAATCCCATTCATTGAAATTACTAACATTAGTTAATGAGTCTAATAATAAGTCAAGGTGGGTCCCGAGATTTGGGTGTCAGCTTTTGACCAATTTGCCTAATATTATTTAGATCTATCAAACTTCAAGGCTATAAATTCTCATTAATTTACTAGACAACTAAAGTGTATTTTTACCAATTAATTAAATATTGGGTTTTGACTTCACCCGATCACGAGTTGATGGATATTTAGAAAGTGCAATTAGTTATAGCCTTATATTTATCATTGGCAGGTTGAGTGTTTACATACAGCATCAGTCTATATGACATTCAGGCACATCCTAATAGTGGGTTGTATTTAAATCTTTGCCTCTGAGCCACTAAGACTACTTGAGATGAGCCTGTGACCATTACATGTAAAATCATGGTATCTCTACTCTACGATTGATTATACGATATCTTATTCATGTCTCTAGGTTTATCATCTCTAGATCTCAAAACCACAACCCAGAGCATACCCATATTGATCAAGTACAAGCATAGACTGAGAATAGAATTAGACATTCTTATTGAAATAAGCAGATATATAAAATTCACATGTCCATGATGGGATTAAGTTACATTAAAACCCAACTGTCTGATTAAGTTCATAATCAGATAAATAATACATCACTTGATTTAAAAGTCCATACAAATTACAATAAGAAAAACCAGAAAAAGAGTAAATCATGAGGGCTGCAATTACGTCCAAGGTCTTCACACTTCTCTCCTCTTAGCATCATACAGTAAATACACTCTCCCTATTCTCCCATTTCTCTTTTCCTCTTAAAATTTGTAAACAGGGTCTAAGCGACATGTGAAGCGTGGATGGTGAAGACAAATCAACGTCTTGAACCTCATGATCATGACGTTGGAGTGAGATCACATTCCTCCATCTGAGTCTCCCAACTTGTCTCCAAGCGCACCATTTTACCTAGAGGCCAAGATATTAAATATTAGATATGAGCCAAAACACCACCTATTTAGTACAAACTAGGCATTAAAACACCTTTAAAACACAAGTACATAATGGGTGCTTTGGACACTCTCAGTGTATAAAGTCTTGTGAATTACAGCGACCACTTCTTTTCTTGCATATCTTACTCAATTCTTATAAATTGCTTGCTTTTTGTTCGTTTTGTTCGTTTCTACAAAATACACAAATGAGGTTAGATATGAAAATGGAAGAAAAGATGCAGTTAGCATCATCATCATGAAATAAGCTGTCTTTTACTAATAAAAGCTAACTAACACACCAACCGTACCCGAACTTAGTATTTTTCTTATCCTCGAATAAATGATAACATAGTTTCCTTATTATGACTAACGAATATATTTGACAATGATTGGGATAATGAATGATAATTTTCCTCGAGATCGACCACTTAGAACCTGAAAAAACTTTGAGATAACCTTTTTAAAGGCAATAGATTGACCATAAGTTGGACAACCTAAACAGAGGTTCTCAAGTGTGCGAGTCAGGAACCAAAACCCAGGGACCTTAGTTTAATTCTTTTTATTTACATTTTATTTCTTTTCTTTTAAAGTCTTCATGACCACAGATCCCAGGCGCGACGAAGAAGGATCGAGCCGGCTTGGAGTTTACTCGAGCATTTTCAATTATCTTATCAAACATTTTCTTTATGTTATTTCTCTTTGGGTTTTTCGATTTACTTGCAGGAAGCATTTCGATAGTGACCCCTGAACATTCACATTTCTAAAAGCAATTACAATGACATCTATGCCTTTTCAAAATGATATACAAAGACCAAACATTTCTTTGGAGTTCAACTATTTGTTCACCAAAATTTTCCATGTTTAAAAGGAAATGACAATGCATGGCGGGGTATGTGCTTATAAACGCAACTCGCGTGACCTTCTGTAGCTTCACGATCTTGTCTTCCTTCATCTCACAGAAACACTACTTTAAATAAAAACCTCGCTAAGGATTTTCATCTTGATGGTTTCTATCACGATTCTATTCAATATTCAATGTAACTTTCGACATGCATTTAACATTTAATACTTCCTATTATATCAATATATACTCATGCTATTCATTTCCACATAATTTGATTTTACAAATTATTTACCATATTCATATTATCATTTGTCTGACAATTCATTCATGATTCAATTTATGAGATTTAGCATATACAAAATCCATTATAATCCAAATACGATAGTTGACTCACTTTGACTATTCAATTTCACATTTTACGATATATTAGTTTTGATGAATCCATATATTCTCATTCGGTAGTAATACTTTACACGATATAATTAGGTCTCCAGTCTGACGGATGTCGTTTGGGTACACCGCGACGTATGGTATCACTTAAATACCATCTTATCAAGGCGGATGCGATTGGTGCATTCAGCGAAGTGGGACATTGGGCGATTTAATTCTGCCGTGGCGAATGGAATTGGTGCATCAGCGAATGGGACATTGGACCAATTTGAAGGTGCGCCGTGGCGGATCTTGGAGTTAGTGTCGATTAGGTGATTCATTGATATGTCCATTGGTTCACATTTATAATGATTAGTTTGATGAATCACGTCGCATCATCATTCGCATTCATTCGGTTTCAAATATCATTTCAATTCCATATTCACTTTACGTATTATCTTTTTCAAAGATATACTCCAATATGTACTTATTTCATCTCATTCCACGTACTCATTTCATATTTTACTTGGTAAACTACCAAAATGCTTGAAATAAAGAATAGAGTTAAGAACAATAGAAAATTTATCGAATCTAGCTTCCTTCCATCAAGTCTAGGTTAGTGATCATCACCCATCCTGATCGATAATATTCACACCACTCTTGAGTGGATCTTGATTGTTAAAACAGTTTAGTGAATTACAAATTTATTTTCGTTAACAGTCTTGGGTTAAGACACTAAGTATGCCGAAGGCGCGGCGACAAGGTACCGATTATGTTTTATAGACCCATCATATTTGAACCCCGTTATTCATTTCTTAGGGTCATAAACATCGGGGTATCTGAATCACAGGGACTTAACTGATTGCAAAATATGTCAAAGCAGGCTGGCGGAGTAGTGAAATGCAGGTACCACGGCCGTTACCGGTACCGGGTTATCCAGCTGCCCGGTCGATCTGGTATCGGTTTGAGTGAATGCCGGTCTTAGGTGCCCGGTACATCATGAAATGCAGGGTACCACTTTCGTGTGCCAGGTACCACCTGGGTTTTGCCCAATGCGGGATTTTGCATTTTCTCACTCATTTTCTTCCACAAACCTTCTCGGTCGTCCCATATCAAAATCCACCATGAAATCCACCCCGAAACAACTCGAATGTGGTTTAGAATCAATAAAAACCTCTTCTCTTAAGTTAAGGGCTTTCCCCGAAATCAAAATCATAAGATGAGGTTGGGTTTGATTTTCTTACCTTAGCCCCTTGAATCTTTCACTCATGTTGCTTGGCCTCTTAGAAGCGAAGTGGGAAAGGATCACACAACTTGATCTCTTTACAAACCACAACTTTCTTCTCCCTTTTCTCCTCTCTTCTTCCTTAAAAGCAGAGATTGCTCCTTATAATGAGCCACAAGACCACATTTTTGGCCTTTATATCCCTTAAATCCATAAGGCCCTTGTTTGGCACTTTAACCATTTAAGTGTAAGGCCATGTTTGGCCCTACACACTCATTCTTATTCCTCATTTTCTCCTTCTTGGTCTTTTATTCACTTATTCTCTTAAAGCCATGTTTGCTCAAAACCCATTATTTCATTTAAGGTCTCATTCTTTCATTTGGCCATCCATTTATCATAATTTCCACACGGACATTTATTATTTATAACCAATTAACCCCTTAGGTCCCTCATTTTACAATTTTTCTACATTTGCCCTTTTCACTTGGGTTTATTTAAGTTCCTCGGAGTTTCTCATTTTTTTAGCATATAATATTAAATTATATACTCACACTTCAATTTACATTTCACAATTTGTCAATTTATCAATTTTCTCGGAAAAATCCAAGTTTGCCTCAATTCGTACCCGGAATATATAATAAAAATTATTATAAAAATTCTAGGGTATTTTTGGGGCGATACATCACTCTCCACTAATGTAGGCAATGCACAACATTTAAGATCAACTAGGTCTTTATATAGCTTGTAATTTATGGTTTAGGTAAAGGTGGTTGAATATATCATTTAGGCTCAAGTTTACCCAAAACACACAAACTTGCTTTTTTCTTCACTTATTTGTTCATCCTTTAGCATATTGCATTATTTTTCAATTGAACCTCTTAAGCTTGCATGATTCTCACCATTTCTGAACACCCAGGCTTTATTTTCATGGATTACAAAGGCACGGGTAGTGCAGTGTTCAACCTTTTAAAGCTTTCTACCTACCCCGTATGGTGAGCTTTGGGTCAAGCCAAACTCTAGACCATTTGGCCTTAGGGTGCCTGAATTGTAAGAACACCCCCAGAACACCCTTTCAATTAGGGAGGCTACGAAGCCCAGGCCGCCCTCCTTCCTTTATTATTTCTTTTTCTTTCTTTTTCTACCCCAGACCTACTTTGTTCCTTTTCAAAGCACCAGCTGTGAGCTCCCCGATTCACTGGCTTATGTATTCCCTTGAGATATATCATTAGAAAGCTGACATGTTAGGGTAAACAAGGGTTCTTTGACTGAAGGGTATTCAACAAAAAGGGTGAAGGGGCTTATTCTTGGCTTTTCTAGAAATAAATGGCTAATACGGCTCAAATTGGGTGACTATGGATCAATGCATATAAGGGTTAGCTAGAAAGGCTCATGGGTCCAAGGATAGGCCTATATCATTTCCTAATTATTAAGTGTTGCCTAGGATTTCACCTCAGTTATAATTGAACAAGTTAAAGACTTAGAGATCAGAAATGAATAAGTATTCACCTAATTCTTCTCATAAAGAAAAATTGATCAAAAGGGAGTAATGACTTGAATTTAAGATACTTCCAAGAACTTTTGTCTAAATAGTTAACTACAAGTCAAACCATGATGCTTTAAGTTCAAAATATCTCTCACATTTCTTTATGTGAAAGAAGGTTTAATCATTATTCATCAGGCATCATAATCGATCCCAAAATAGGCTTCGACGAACAAAAACAACTTCAAAAATGAAAAAAAAAACCTAAAAACTGAAAACATATAAAAGCAACTAAAAGAAAACATTAAAAATAGGATAATTGAAGCTAGAAGATTTAAAAACAAAGGGACATCCCCCCAATACCCCCAAACTTAAACTATGCATTGTCCTTAATGTATGAAATATGAAGGTAAGAACAAGACTCCCCTATCTGATCAAGTGTGATCATTAGGCTCGAGTTGAGGGGGGTTTTGATGAAACTCCCTCACTAAGAATTATTTCAATGCCTTGAAAAGAAAAAACCAAATAAACACTTAACACAAAGTCAACGTGGAAAATATACTAAAAAAATAACTAACTAAAAAAACTAAAGAAGTAAATGGATAAAAATCCTTTTTTTTCCTTCGCTTGGGTTGCCTCCCAAGAAGCTGCTCTGTTTTTAGAGTCCAGCTAGACTCATTGAGGAAGTCCGAGAGCTTTACTTTGGCCATTCATCCATCATGGCCAATACTCCCTCTTCATCCTCATCGCTCGTGAGGATGAGCTTCTCCACCTCCAGAATGGCGTGTAGCTCAGTGGCTTTCTTTGGTGGGAAAAGGTTGGTCTTTGGATCATGTCGCTCAGGTGTCACTCATAAAGGATCTTGAGTGCTTGCTCCTTAAAGGTAGAAGTGAGCTCTATCATGTACAAGCAGTTCTTTTCTTATCCATAAGTTGTATGCTTTGGTGAGGTTGAACTTCACTTTCTTACCAGCCAAGTAGGTCATCTCCCATTGTTCTATATCCAATCCATGTTTGACTTGTGGCCTTGCCGAGTGTTCCTATAGATAAGACATTGGTCTCTTCCATGCCCAGTCACAAAGTCAATGGGAAAATTGAACTTATCAATCTAACGAAACATTTTCAATTGTGGTTCGCGGATGTTACTCTTGACTTGCTATTTTCCATTAGCTCTTCCGTTACGAGTTCATTCTTTTTCTCCTCAGCCAATGTCGATTCTTGGTTTTCCTCCCTCAAAACTCAAAGCTGGTTACATTCTCTTATGTCCTCATCCTCATCGATGGGGGTGTCTAGAATGTTGCTCCCTCCCAATGCATGGGTAGTTTGCCCGATTTGATTTTCTAAAGTTTGTCCTGAAACTTCTTCATTGGTGTTTTATCTTTCATTTTGGCTTCCTGTGCGGCATTGTCCTTCTTTATATCATTCAATAAGGCATAAAATAGCTCTTCATCATAAGGTTGCTGGATTTGTTCTTGATAATTGTAACTTGAGCCTCCTTGACTTTGAAAATTTTGACTTATAGGAGAAATCTTCATTTTCTATGCATTTAATGTTTTTGATTATGATTATAAGTTCTTTAATCTATAAATGCCTCATTTTGGTGATTAGGTCAACTTTGGAGAAAAAGAAAAAAAATGTGCTTAAATGGAACTAAAGAAGACTAAGAAATGCATCCACGCTACCCGACAAGCATCACAGTCTTTTTATTTTTATGTGTTATTGGTGGAATCAAAATGGAATCGAAACTTGATAAATGGATGGATTACGCATTTTAAGAGATTTCAACGGTGCGAGAATGCAGGTGCAGGTCGATTGAAAGTTATGGCGCAAAGTGTGGTCGCGACCACGACCTTATTCTTATGTATTTATGTTTTAAGACATTTTACATTGTGGTGGCGACCCACGAAGCACGATATGAGTCGTGACCACTTGTGACGTTCGACTAGAAACTTCCCTTTTGAAATTTGATTTTGTGATTTTTAGGGGTATTTAAGAACTGACTTTAAGACTATTCTAGGGTTCGAACTTTAAGAGATGGAGGCTCTCTCCTAGGGTTTTCCCTCTTTAAGATTTGTTCAATTTTTAGGTTAGGTTTTCTATAGATTTATTAGATTTAGGTTTGCTTTGTAAATTCTTTTGTTTGTAATTAGCTATTCTTTGGGGCTTGACTTGTGGGTGTGGATTTGACTTAGACAGGATTGAGAAGTAATTTAGTTTAAACCACTAATTTTGTATTTCTATATCTTCTCCTTCTTCAATTTCTACAGCTTTGTTTTGTTATCAACATGAATTTGTGAGTTTGATGGCTGAAATGATAGGCTACACATTTCATAGGTTGGCTAGCAGATTTGATGTTAGATTCACTTATTCTTTATATTGGTTGGATGTTTATGCTTGATTTATTGTATTTGGTGTTAATACTTGGATTATTATGGTTTCGGTTAATTGATACACGCTAAGAATCGGATCTTCGATCCTCTTACTAGGGTATCCTTGGTGACATTTAGATTAAATACAAAATCTGGTTTCTAATTCTGGCGTGAATCAGTGTCGGAGTTCAGTGCTTAGTCGAAGAAGCAGAGAATTAGAAATGTCTAGTCTTAAGCGATTTCACTAGGAGGGACACCGAATGTATTAAGTGAGTTACGAATGTAACTATGATAATCAAACTTAGTCGGGTAACTCTATTGTAGAGCGTAGCGTACTAATAGAGCTCAGAAGAAAATTTCCTTTGAAAGAAGGTAACCAAGTCACATCGACGAAGGACATAGCGTGAATAGGTGGATAGTGTGAGGAAAATCTGAAAGGGAACAGTGGGATCGCATGCCTATCCTCATACCAATTCAAGTCATAATTCATTCCACCCGGGACTTACCTAGGCAAATCTTGGGGCATCGATAGAATGCTTGACCACAGTAGTTCCTCTTTAAGTCGTTTTCTCCTAGTTTTATTCAATTTAATCCAGTTTTCACAAATCATTCCTTGTTTTTGTTAGTTTTGTTTTTATTATTTTAACAACTTTTTCGAACCCGATTAGATACTTAGATCTTTTGGGCAATCCCAGTAGTGGGGTACTCGATCCACGATAAACCTACAATCCGTGGGAGCGATGCCGGTTAAATGAGTGAGAAAACCATTTTATTACTTGTGCGACCCGTGCACTTGTGATTAGCAACAAGTTTTTAGTGCCGCTATCGGGGAGGGTACAGTTTGGTGTTTAGAATGATATTTTTGAAAAAGAGAAGCTTTCTAATTTGAGCAAAAATTTTATTTTGTATCTTATTTGTATTTAGTATACTTCATTTTTCTTTTATTTTGTATTTTTATTTTATGTGCTTAGCATAAATGAATAATGCATCATTTGAATACTATCACTTGAAAAGATTGATGCTCTCTCGAACCTCATTGACAATGAACTCAAAGAGCACCTCATTATCTCAACTACAGTAGGTCATTGCTCAGCCCCTCAGCATTATGTTGAGAACTCTTATCGATCGAGGTTGGAGGACATATGAGGATTTCTCCTATAGAAATCAAAATTTTAAATTAAGGAGGCTTAGTTACAATCTCAGACTAAATCCACCAACCTTTTTATGAAGAGCAATTTTATGCCTTATTGAATAGGATAGAAGACAATGCCGCATGGGAAGCCAAAATGAAAGATAAAGTCATAAATGAAGAAGCTCTTGTGAAAAACTTTGAAAATCCAATTAGGCAACTAGCCCATGCATTAGAGGAGTAATATTCAAGGTCACTCCCAAGTGACATAAAGGATGAGGACATAAGAGAATGTAACTTTGCGCCTTTGAGAGTTTAGGAGGAAATCCAAGACCCGATATTTGTTGAGGAGAAAAATAATGAACTTGCTAACGAGGAGGAGCTATTAGTGGAAGAGAGGCAAGTTGAAGATAAACATATGTGGATAAAAATTGAAAATGATTTGGTTGGGATTGACAAGTTCAATTTCCCCATTGAATTTGTAACTTTGGGCATGGAAGAGACTGACAAGTCCTCATCTATGGAAGACTTCAATGCACAGTAAGCATGGATTGATGTAGAACATGGGAGGACCTTACTTGTTGGTAAGGAAAAAGTGTAGTTCTGACCTCCACCAAAAGCATACAACCTATGGAAGAAGAAAATTGCATGAGAATAGAGAGCTCACTTCTGTTTTGAGGAAACGAAGCACCTAAGATCGTGAGAGGACACACTTGAAGGATATGAATTAAAGACCAACTCTTTTCCCACTAAAGAGTTGGAATTTGAGCTTGTATCGCCTATTCCGAAGGTGGAGGAGCTCACCCTCATGAGCGATGAGGATGAAGAGGGAGTATTGGCCAAAATGGATGAAGGGCTAGAGATCTGGACTTCCCCAAGCGGGGACTCTATTTGGACTAAAAATGGGAAGCGACTTCTTGAGAGCAAAGCCTAAGCGAGGAAAATAAGGATTTTTATTCGTGTTTACTTCTTGATTGTTTTAGTTAGTTATTTTTAGTATTTATTGCATGTTGATTTTATTTTAAGTGTTTATTTGGTTTTTTCTTTTCAGGTCATTGAAGTTGAATCCTATTGAAGGAATTTCAGCAAGACCCACCTTAACAGGCTTGATGATACCATGAATTGATCGACCAGGGTCTCATTCTCATTATTTCATATTTCATACATTGAGGACAATGCATATTTTAAGTTTGGGAGGATTGGGGGGTGTCCCTCTGTTTTTAAACTGTCCAGCTTCAATTATCCTATTTTTAGTGTTTTCTTTTGGTTACTCATAATATTTCTGGTTGTTGCTTTTTGTTTTTGTTTTTCTATGTTTTGAGTTTTTATATTTGTTTTTTTGTTTTTAGGTTGTTTTTGTTTTTTTTGGGTAAGCTTGTTTTGGGATTGATGGTGATATGATGAATAATGATTAAACATTCTTTCACATGAGAAAATAGAGATATTTGAACATAAAGCATAATGGTTTTTGGCCGCATAGTTGTAAGACTAACTACATGTTCTTTTCATCTTTAGCACAAGTCATTTACCCTTTTGGTCAATTTTTCTTGATTTAGAGAAGAATTAGGTGATTTTTACATATTTTGATCTCTTGAGACTCTAGACCTTGTTCAATTATCACTTAAGGTGAAATCCTAGGCAACAAGACAATTAGGAAATGATATATGCCATCCTTGAATCAGTTGAACCTTTCTAAGCTAACCCTTATATGCATTGATTCATAGTCACCAAATTTTGAGCCATATTAGCCATTCTTTCTAGAAAACGAGAATGAGCCCCTTAACCCCTTTGTTGAATGCAGTCGTCAGAAAAGAACCCTTGTTTACCCAACATGTTGTTTCAATGATATAACCTTAGACCATGTAGTGTGAATTGGGAGTTTGGTTGAAATGGGTTGTGCTTTTGAATGAAATCGAGAGGAGGTTTAGACCTGAAAAGAAAGAAATAAGTATAAAAAGAAAGAAAAAGTCAAGGAGAAGCATGTTTGACCTTGTAGCCTTCCTACCTTGGGCAAGTAAGTTCTTAGGGGTTTTCTACACCTAGTACCATAAGGGGGTAGGTAGAAAGCTTAAGGAGGTCAAGCATTGCACTACTCCATACCTTGAATGTTTATGAAGAAGAAGGAATAAAGCCTTGGTGTTCTTGAAGAAAATGGTGAAAATAGTGAAAATCAAGCAAGTTTAGGGGAATGACTATGTGGTAAAAAGATTAAATGAGCTAAGTTTGGGGGAAGCTTAGGAGGTCAATTGCAAATAATGTGATATGATAAAGGATGGACAAATAAGCAGAGAAAAATGAAAAAATGTATGTTTTGGGTAAACTAAAGCCTAAATGACCTACTCAACTACCCTTTACCTAAGTCATACATTACAAGCTATTGAAGACCTATTTGGTCCTAAGTGTTGTGAATTGCCTACATTAGTGGAGAGTGATATGCCCAACAAGCCTATGGAGCCTTATACACTCACTATGTGAGTGAGAGATCTCCATTCCAGTCAAGTTCATCTAATTCCATCTAAATTGAAATTGGCTAAATGGGGAAAGACTTCACACACACACTAAATATGCTTGACTTGTGGTCAATCTATTATATTGAAAGAATGTTATCTCAAAGTCTTCTCCGTGTTGTTTGAAGGTATAATCCCTAAGGCAAATCATCACAAATTTTCTCCTCATCAAGCTCACTTATTTTCTTTTGATTTCTAAATAAACTTTGGGAAATGGTCTTAATCTTTACTTGAGGACAAACAAAATGTCATGTTTGGGGGTATTTGTTAAGTGCATTCCATACCATGATTATCATCCCATTTTCTAGGAATTTTAATGTTTTTGATGATGATTATAAGTGCTTTAATGTATAAATGCCTCATTTTGGTGATTAGGTCAACTTTGGAGGAAATGAACTGCAAGGAGCTTAAATAGAACCAAAGAAGAAGCCATCACACACAAAAAGCATCTGGTATTTTTATTTTATGTGCTATTGGAGAAATAAAATGGCATCAATCTTGATATGGATGTATTGCACTTAAAGGCTTTCAAAGGTACTAAGAACACCAAATTTAGAGTCCGAATGAGAAAGTTATGGCCTTGAAAAGTGTGGTCACGGCCACAACCTATTTCCTGCAACAACTATGTTTTAAGTCATACACTAACTTTACAAAGAAAATTTACTAACTATACATCAGGTGTATAAGCTTTCCTTTCTCATAAAGATTTTAATTTTTTTATCCCAAATATTTTTTCATAACTAGTATGCTAATACACCAACCTAGTAAAAGACTTTATAAACCTAAATTTAAAAAAATGTTAATAAAAGATATTATCCACATAAGTTTTAAAGTTTTATAAATAAAAATAAAAATTAATACTAAAACATTAAATATCTTCAAAATTTTACTTTCTATTAAAAAACTAATAATAACAATTTGGATATTAAAGTTTGATACAATATTTATAATTCAAAGTAAAACAATGTTATAAATTCAAAGTAATAATGTTAGTAGTTTACTTTTAATTTTATTCACTTTCAACCAGTACTTTTAAAATTAAATATTAAAATGATTATTACACATTTTTTTAGAAGAAAAAATAATTTTCTTAATTGAGAAATATGATATATCGATAAAATATATAATCAAAATTCTTTAGAAAATCATAAATGATGAAATAATAATTTAAGTTAATAGCATAATGAATCGTTAAACATCTGTTTGATATTCTGTGTATTGAGAATATTGACAATCATTAATTTAATTTCTTGCCTCTACGTCGGATATATTTTACTAATCATACGAGACCTTTACACACAAATAAACCACTTACTTTCACGACTATAAAAAACAAATCGTCGTATCGAGGCGTAGCAATATTGCAATCATCTTGAAGTGACGAATCAAATGTAAAAAACAAATGAAAAAATGAATCTATAAGTGCTTAAACTTTATTGAGAAAAATGATACAAATTAAGAGTGTAGAATGGTGATTTCGGTAGATAATTTAATAAAAAAAATCACTAATCCTTGTTATAAATTAGAATTTTGATTATTACTAATTTTTATTAATAGTTAATATTTTAACTATTAATAAAGTAGTATTTTATTTAAAAGTAACTAGCCAATATTAATATTTTTTTATAAATTAAATTTTGATTATTTCTATTTGTTTATTAATAGCTAATATTTTTATATTACTTTTACCTTTATTTAAAAACATAATTTAACTTGTGGATGATATTTTTATTTCTATTTTTAAAATTTTTAAATATGAAAATATAAAATAAGATTATATATATATATATATATATATATATATATATATATAGATAGATATTATTTAAAATATTTTTAAATTATTTATTTTTATAGGTGAATGTATTTATAAATTAAAAATTAATTTACTTTATTACATTTATTACATAAAAAAAATTCTAATAAAGAAAATAAAAATAATGAATAAATCAATTTTAAAAAATAAAATATTTCAATTAAGAGGATTTTTAAAATAAGTGAAAATAAAGATATTATCTTATAAAATTAATTAAAAAATCATAAAAATTTAATTTATTTAAAATGCAGGAAAATGAAGGATAATTTCTATGAAAAAACACACCCAAAAATAAAAGAAAAATAATACGAGACTGATTGTGGAATTCTCACTGATAGGCCATGGACACCTCTTAGCAACTAAGTGCCCAATTTCCTCTTCATTATTTAATCTCAAATCTCTCTTTTTTCTCTTTAGTACTATAGAGGGTCTCCATGTTTGTGACATACAAGATGTCAAGAATCGATACTAGTATTGAGCCAAAATTAACTTAGTATCAAAGTTTGGCCAGAATTTGTGAATTCGAGCCACTTTCCAGCTATTTGAATATTTATTCTTCATTTGCATGTTTCAGAGTCCATAAAGATTTTCTTTACGGTTTTGTGGGATCCACATGAAGAGAGGGCATCAAAAGCATTGTGTTGATATTGGTCAAAATCTTAGAAACTTGAGTTTTATGAATTAAAATTGATTGTTTAATAAAAAAATGTCATCCAAGAAAAATATCTTTTAAAAACACTTATTTATTTATTTGTTGTTTGATGTGGATGAAGTATGTGATCTTGGCACCATGGGCGATCCATGCAACATATTCGTACCTGACAAAAGGGGAAAAGGAGAGGGACTTTTCTAACTTTCTTATATTCCCATTTCTGATATGGAGGATGATCCACAACCAGCTCTGGATTTCGCTTTCTCGGTATCGAACAGCCAAAGGAAGCGACAAAATTGTCGACAAGGGCATTGAGTTTGAGCAAGTTGACAGAGAAAGATACTAGTAATTAAAATCTACTTATTCATATTAATTGAAGCTAGACAAAATGTTTAAAAGTTTAGGTTTTTATTTGATTCCTGTTTTTAAAATCGTTGAAGTGGTTTTCGAAATATTAAGAACATCATTTACTTTATTTATCTAAAAATTATAATTATTATACTAAATTTTCTGTATTATCAATATTTTTATAATATAAAATAATTTACAAGAACTGTAAACCAACAAACACTTAATTTCTGATGGTATTTTGGTTTTGTAGGGATGACAGATTATCTTCAATGGGATGACATTTTACAGTGCACTACTTCATATGGGGCCTGTAAGGTTTCTGTATTACTACAGTTTCCCCAGGGCCCTCCACCATCATTATCTATACTCCGTTACCATTCTCATCACCACTCATCTATATCATCACAGGACCTATCACGTATGCAATTAATATTTTGCTTTTCATCTTTATCTGCATTTCACTTTTTGCCAATGTTTGGTTCTTTAAAATTTGTAGGAAAATAAAAACTCAGATTCAATTCAATATATTATTTTTATTTTTAATTTAAAATAATTTTATTTATTTCAGATCATCAACACAAAAGTTAAATAGCTTTAAAATATATGAGAATCTTTAAATGATTTGATTATGTCCTAGTTTTCTTTGAAAATTTTCATCACATAATTAAACTTAGAAAAAAATTTTAATATTTTCCCTTTTTAGTATTTTTGACAACCATATACAAGCTTAGAAAATTTGAAAGCTAATTAGTTTTGGTTCTCATTGCATTTCATTTTTATTTACTAACAAAGGCAGACAATGTTTCTTCCATTAAAATGGAAAATGGGAAGGGAATCTCTAAAAATGACTACAAGTTAATGATTGTGGGTTTGATAAAGCTGCTGTCATTCATCTAAAATACACAAAATAATTGATTTTTTTTTTTTGAAAGAATAATTGATACATTTAATGTATGAAAAAGATGGAGTTTCAGAGATGACTACATCAGGATAAGCTTTTCCCAAAAGAAATATCTATGACACGTGCATGATAAGAAATTATACCATGCATGTGATGATGTGACTGTCTTAAACAGTGGTGGATATATGAGATAATCATGGACCACAGGAAGTATATGGGATTCTGTCACTCAGTAAACACAAATGACGGGTGTGAGATTTTAAAAAGAACATTAGATGGTTAGGTTTTTCACGAGGGTTCGTTTATAACCCAAGCAGTAATAAGACAAAAACACAAAGGAAAATTAAAGTTAAAAAAACTAAGGTTTAAACTTAATCAATTCAACTTTATATGTTTATTAACATTTTATATTTTATTTGTTTTTTACATTATATAAAAATAAAAAATCTAAAAATATGTACATTTATAAAAAATTTTGATTTTATTTGATTTTATTTTATATTTTCTCCGATTGAACTAAATATGATAAATTATTTTCCTTAATGTTTTTCTTTTCCTACCATTATCGAGTTCCAAAGGGAGACTTAATGTCTTAAATAAGACAATAATATAAATTAGTTTAAATAAATGGGACAAAATGAAATGAAGGTTACCTATCAAAACCCACTCACTTGTTGTCATTCATAATGACAACATTCATATAACTTTCCAACCAACAAAATTAGATAATAGGTTTAAATTTAATAATTAACTTTATATGTTTATTCAAACACATTTTATATTTTATTTGTTTAACTGACCCATATAAGGATAAAAAAATCTAAAAAATAATAATACAATTTTAAGAGATTTGATTATATTTATTTTAACATATTTTTAGCGATAGAAGCTAAATATAACAGAAAAATCGTTTTTAACGGATTCTTTTTTTTATTATTGTCGAGTTCCAAATTGGAGCCTTACTATCTTAAATAAGACAATAATATAATTTGGTTTAAATAAATGAGAGGGTTGAAAGAAGGTAGCCTATCAAAAACCAGCTGTCATTCATGTGACAACGTTAAATATAACGTTAAATGAAACAAAATTAGATAATAGGTTTAAAGCAATCGATTAACTGCATTATTTATTCAAATTCATTTTATATTTTATTTGTTTCTTTCTATTATATAAGGATAAAAGTCTAAAATATAAAAAAAATTAGAGATTTTGATTTTCTTTCATATTTTTAATTGGAACTAAACATATATGAGAAATCGTTTTTCTTAGTATTTACTCTTTTCCTAGTACTATAAGGCAAAAGGAGCCTTAATGTCTTAAAAAAGATAATAATATAAATTGGTTTAAATAAATGAGACAAGTTGAAATGAAGGCGACCTATCAAAACCCACTTACTTCTTGTCATTCATTCATAATGACAATATTCATGTCTTTCCAACCAACAAAAAATTAAGAACATTTCCATACAATTAAATATCGCTTAATAGCCTCCATTTTTAAAAGTTGTTTTGCAAGTGATCATTCCTATAAATACTTTTTCTTTTTATAAAATATTGATATTTCATTTTTATTCAAAAACATTTTTAAGCTATATACCTTTTAACAACATTACCACACAAAATCTAAAATATTTTTAAGCTAAAAAAAACTTTTTAAGAACATTATCAAACAAACTTTAAAACTCTACAAATTTGAAAATTTTAATTTAATTCTAGATGTAGTATAATTATATGTAATATAATATATGTTCAAAAAAGAATTATCAGATAAGTTGATGTATACCATATGCATAATTTGTCTTATATTATAATCTCATTATCATTTCTAATGCATTAATCACGCCTTCATTTTAATAAATGTCACCTCAATATCGTAGTTTTAGCATCTCTCTCATTAATTAACTTATATTGTGTGGCAGCTTTGATCCATCCATTTGCAAGAACATATAGGATATTTTCTGGTGTTTAATAGCATTGTTATCAATGATTTTTATGGAACAAATTCAATTGTAGCTTTTTGCCGGTTATATTTCATATATTGATTTCATAGACAATTTGGGACACTGCAACTTCAGTCGATGCCCAAATGGCTCTTTCCATATTTCCCTTCCTCAAGTATATTATGTATGCCCCTCATAAGTCCCTCTACCATAACACATTTCAATTCCACATGCATATCAAAAGTAGTTGCTCATTCCTAGTAAGTTTTGGGGGCTATTTGGTTCACATTTAAAAATATATAGTCTTTTGTTCTGAAAAACAAAAAAACTTTAACCAAAAACTGTTTTCTAAAACAGTTTTCAGGGACACAAACCAAAATGGGTCTTAGGACATGATTGCTGAAAATTTTTTTAAATTATTTTTTATTATGAAAAATAAAAAGAACAAGGAGGAGATAAACAACCTATTGATTTTACTTTCTTTTTTTTTTCTTTTCTTTTTTGAAAAACATGAGAGCATAAAAACATTAAATTTAGAAAATAAAGCAATTTTTAGAAACACTAAACTAGTGATCTTTATATTTTCAAAAAAATGTTTTCCAATACTAGTTTTTTAAAATAAAAAACCAAACATGCCCTTAGTAATTTCAAAAACTATTTTCTAAAATAGTTTTCATGAACACGAACCCGGGCCTTAGTAATTTCACAGTGTATAAATGATCTTATTTATTAAAAAAAAAAAAAAAAAAAAGAGAAACAATGTAGGTCGGCTCTAATATATAAATTAATGTGATTATGTAACATTTGGAAAGTGTAGCGTGACAAGGGAAGAAATTATAAGCTTTAATAATTAAATATTTTCTTTAAAAAAATTTTTTTTAAATGTTTCTTTTAAAAAAAAATTAATAATTAAAAATGTTAATAAGAGTGTATTTAATTTGCAGTGGACTACACGTGTATATGGTACTACGTGTAATCATAATTACTATGTTCCATGATGTTGCTAATTGCACATCCTTATATCTCATAGGTCATAACAATTGTTTTAATTGTAACATTAAATGATATGACAACTATTAGGTAGGAAACATTAGTGAATGATTTTTTTTTTTGTTGAAACCAAAATGTTTTATAGGAAAAACTATGTTAAAGGGTCTCATTTCAAATTATTTGAAAAATCAATACAGTTGAAATAAAATTAGTATCTCTTAATTTCAAAAATATTTGGTAATAGGTTTAACAAACCTTAAGCAACGTCTCGATAAGCGTATTTACGAATCATTACTGATGATGCTTTTAAGCGGGCGGGAATTTGGGCGTGTAGATTGTCGTTGAAGCGGGCGCAGGATTCTTTGGCGGTGTTATGAGCTCTGAATCGTCTGAAGTGAGATTGGATGACTAAATCTTGGTACGGAGGGCTCTGGACGTGAGTACTCTACCGCGAAATAAGAAAGAGGGGGTAGGTGGGGAACCGCCGGGTGGCGCTCAGATACTAAGTCGGTTCTTTCGGGATAAAGAGGCGCAGGGCGAATGTGTTTCGTATGTTTGCGTATGGTATACGTACCTTTCACTTAGATGGAGTGGCCTTGTATTTATAATAGATGTTACTGCAGGTTGGATGGTGATTAGGATTAGTTCCGTTGGATGAGATATTTCTTGTTATTATCGATTGTCGGATTTATTAAAGGATATAGAAGAAGCGGGTTTATTTGGGATAATCTTGTAGCCTTTATTAGAGATCCAAACGATGTTAATTATTATTAACTTTCTTTCCTTATTGAGTGAGATTTGGTTGGATTTGCGGGATAATATATTATTAAGTTATTCCTTTTACGTATGCATGGGGAACTTCCATGATTGGCCTTTTAGTGGCCAGTTGGACCTTCGTGCAGGATGGCACCAAAGGCTTGAATCTTTGGCGTAGAAAGGCACAAAATGCTTGATAGGCGTATCTCTCGCTGGGATTTAGCGAGTGGAGTGCGTGTTTCGTTGGGTGACTCTTTCTTGAAGCGCAAATTTGTAGTGAAGTGTGGCCTTATTTTATTACTGTCGATCACAGCCTTATGTTAGTATCTAAGAAGTTTTATTAAGATCATTTTTGTAAAGTTTGTTCAATACTATCCAAATATTTTTGTCTTCTTTATTAAATAATTTTTAATAAAGCGTTTTTAGTTTAGAGTGTTTTGGTCATAGATTTTCTGGAAATAAATTGAAATAGGGACTCAACGACATAGTTTTCCCTTATTTGCTCTGCAAAGTGTGATAATAGGATACACATTAAAGATATATTTGATAAAAAAAACTCAAATAACCCAAAATTTATAAATTTAACCTTCCGTTTTTTTCTTTAAAAATAATCAATTTTAAATAAAAATTCCTTCCTCATTTTATGTATTTACATATGACTTTTAAAAGAAATGATTATTCTTAAAATAAAACAAAAAGGGTAGTTTTATAAAATATCAAAAATTAATGAAGAGTTAAATTTTCAAATTTTAGATTTTAAACCGTCTTTTGGTCAAATCACCCTAAATAAATTTGGTAGATGTTGATATTGACAATGTCTTTATGGTCTTAACTACTTCAAATTTCAGGTTTCATTCATTGCATCACACCCAATTCCGACCAACTACTCACTCTTTATGCCATTTTATGACCATGTGTATGGTACTATGAACAAGTCTTCAGATATATTATATGAAAAATCATTTTTCTTAGTATATTTTCTTTCCCTATTATTGAGTTTCAATCAGACATTAATATCTCAAATAAGATAATAATATAATTTTGTTTAAATAAATGGGAGGTTGAAATGAGGGTGACCTATCAAAACCCACTCTTTGTCATTCATAATGACAACATTCATCTCTTTCAACCATCAAAATTAGATGATGAGTTTAAACTTAATCAATTAACTTTAGATGTTTATTCAAACTCATTTTTATATTTTATTTGTTTCTTTCTATTATATAAAGATAAAAAATCTAAAAATATATGAAACTTTGAGGAATTTTAATTATATTTAATTTTGTTTTTATATTTTTAAGTTGGAATAAATATGAGAAATCATTTTCTTATTTTTATTTTCCTAGTACTATAGGGCAAAAGGAGCTTTAATGTCTTAAATAAGACAATAATACAAATTAGTTTAAATAAATGAGACAAATTAAAATGAAGGCGACCATTCAAAACCCACTGACTTCTTGTCATTAATTCATAATGACAATATTCATATAACTTTCCAATCAACAAAATTAGAACATTTCCATGCAATTAAGATATGGCTTAATAGTCTCCCTTTTAAAGTTGTTTTAAGAAGAGAGTTTTTCCTATAAATAGTTTTTCTTTTATAAAATATTGACATTTCATTTTATTAAAGAAACATTTTTTTAAGCTATAAATCCCTTTAAACAACATTACCACACAAAATCTATAACATTTTAAGCTAAAAAAACTTTTTAAGAACATTATCAAACAAACTTTAAAAACTGCCTGATTTGAAAATTTTAATTTAATTCCTAGATATAGTACTTAATTATATGTAATATAATATATGTTTAAAAAATTATCACTATAGGGTGATGTATGCCATATGCATATTTTGTCTTATTATTATATTCTTATATTATAATCTCATTCATTTAATTGCACATTATCACACGTATTCAATTTTTCAATAAATATCACCCTCCAATATCGTAGTTTAGCATCTCTCTCATTAATTAACTTTTATTGTGTTGCAGTTGTGATCCATCCATTTGCAGAACATATAGGATATTTTCTACTGTTTGCAATACCATTTATGACAATGAATTTCACCGGAACTGTAAAACCCGGGAAAAATTTAATTTTTCTGAAAATGGTAAAACGGTAATTGTCGTAATAATATAAGTTGAAAACCTTGAATTTTCTAGATCTCGGATGACGAAACGGACTTCATCGTTGGAATCGTCTCGCGAAATCTAGTTCTGGGTCAGGTTCGTCGGTCAGGATAGTGATTTCGTTTTTCGAGGTATTGGGTGTCGAGTGACCTGAGGTGTGTACATAACATGACCATGTAGCATCCACGTGTGGCGGAGGCATGGGGGTGCGCATGGCATGAGATCCATATGGTGTGGCGGGTTGCCAGCAATGCGTATGTCGAATGTGACATGGCCAGCGTGAATAGTAAAAGGAAAAGATGTAGCGCGTTAGGACGTGTGTTATGTGGAGAGATAGAGTGAAAACAAAAAGGGAGAGTCACAGGGGTGACCTGTGGAGCCATGTGGCGTCACGCCAGAAAGGAAATCAAGTCTTTTGATACAAGATAAGAAGAAAGTGAATGAGGAAGGGACATGTGGCGAGGAGGAAGGTAGGAAAATTTGCCAGATAGTGGATGAATTCAGTGGGAGGAGAAGAAAGGGGAGGGAAAGAAAAAGAAAGAAAAGAAAAGAAAGGAGAAGGAAAGTGGAGTGAGAAGTTATACCTTATCTCTAAGATTTACGGAGATTGGCTAGTGGTTTTTCGTCAGAGGCTTGAAGCGAGATCATATCTGACGAGGCCCCGGCGTAGATACGACAATTGGGGGTTTCTGAACTCAAGGAGTAGTGGTTTATCTCTACTTTGGTTATTCTTGGTCTAAGTCGTTCAATGGCATAGGGTTCTTTAGGGCGGGTGAGTGGTAGTGTAGTTAGATCCCAAAATTTTAGAATTTGAGCATTTGGAACCCCCAGGTATTTTCGGTCGGAATTTGAATTCGGACTATTATTGAATTGTGTGTCTTGTTTTTTATGTGTTATTGCTAAAAAATGAATAACATGTTAGTTTATGTGAAAATCATGTTAATATATGTTTTATATGATGTATTGACGTGAGATGCCAGTGGATGTAATTACGTGTAGAAAATATAATTACCCATGATTTATTAATGTTATAAGTACTCATCATGCATGTAACATGAATTTTCATGAAATGGCATTCGCATTTCATATGCCGCGGGGACATCGTGAAAGCGAGGTGTAGGTGCATTACATGAAGTTTACAGATAAATTAATATCGGAGGTTGTCCGATAAATTATATTGGAGAATGTCCAATAAATTATATCGAGAGAAATGTCGATAAAGTATATCGGAGGATGTCCGATAGAATTGTAGTCGGAGGGTTGTCCAGTAGTCTTATTGGGGTTTTTCCAGCGGTTTATTTTCGGAGGTTGTCCTGATGGATGTTGATATCGAATTGTCGATAAGTTTCATAAACAAAAAAATAATTTGTTTGAAAGCAGTTTTGGTCACATGTCGAATGTATGTGTGAGGGAGTCAGGGAGGACTCGAGACATGGGGCATGGCATGTAGACATTCATGTAGAAATGTTCATGTTTTACTTGAATGTGTGTGGATGTGTGAACATGGCATTACACGTGCACTTAGGTGGGGAGTAGCCCTTGTAAGATATTTTCTCTGTGGCATTCTTCCATTGCAGTCGTGAGGAAATATTTTGAATTGAGGGTACCTTGGGAATGAAATAAATAAGGATGTAGTGGTGAAAAATTTCAGATTTTTGGCTTTATTGTGTTTTGTAAAATTTTGGCGAAAACCAGGTTTTGTGTATGTAAATGAGAAGCTTTGTAATAAAGACTATTTTTGGACTTATTCAGTGTAGTGTTAATAGTTTTCCCAGTTTTATACTGCTTGTAAATTGTGTATAGAGGCAGTAGCATATAATTTATTGCATTTGGGTGAGAGCTGGAGGTGCAGAAAAGGCCCAGAAAGGCTATTGCACGTTGGCAGGTTTGGGTCGCGATAAATGTTTTCTTTGTCGCGACAAAGCTTTCTGGTTCTATGTCATGACAGTGGGTTTTGTGTCACGATAGGATTTGGTCTTGGCAAGGTGTTCTTAGGTCGCGGGCATTGGTTGCCCTCGTAAGTGAGCAATGTTGTGACAAAGTTCCTTGTTCGCGTCGAGATAAGTCACGACGAGAGTCGGGTTGCGGCCAGACTTGGTTAAGACGAGGGATTTCATGTTACGCATGAAATTGTAGAATCGCGACACGATTTCACGAAGTTGTCGCTGACGGTTATTATATGTATGACGAGAGGTAGCTAGATCAGAAGGATTTAGGTTGTGATAGGAGTAAATTACGTCGCGACGGTAGGCTAAGGTGAGAGGAAATCATGTCGCGATAGGTTTGGCGAAAAGCTGACTGGGGTTTCTTATTTGTGACCAGGAATATTTACATGTAGCCGAGTTTGGCGAGACAAAGGGTTTGTGTCGCCGACGAGGGTAGTTTATGTCTCGGCCAGGAGTTGGCGAGCAAAGAGGATTTTTCGCGGCCGGAATGGTTTAGGTCGCTATAGAGTTCAGCGAGGGAAGAGAAATTATGTCGCGACAGTATGGTTGGAATCCTGACGAGGAGTTGTTCAAGGCGGAGGAATTTTGTAGCGACAAAGTTGGCTAAGGAAGGGAAATTCCTGTCGTGACAGAATGTTATTTATGTCGTAAGCAGAGTTAGCCAGTCGAGGAGAAGTATGTTGCGTGCGACGATTAATATCCGCGATAGAGTTGTTAGATGCGGAAAATTTACGTCATGACAAAGTTTTTGACTTGGTAGCCACGACATAAAGCTGTCGCGCATAAACGGGGCTGGCGTTGTGTCGCGGTGGGAGGCCATCTCGCGCGTGAGGCCAGGGCCCGGCGCGCCTGGCAGCACTGGCGCGCCGCGGCCAGTGCATGCGATAGAGGGCAAAAGCGTGAAGGAACTTTATGTCACAGCCAGGACTTTTCCTTATCCTGACGGAGATGAGTAAGTGTGAAACTAGGTCGTGACAGAGTTCGGTCGTAGGTAAAGAGAAGATCCCATGTCGCGACGAGAAGCCGAACGTTACGCGAGTGGTAAAGCTTGTCGCGATAAGGCCTGTGTGTGCGATAGGATGCACTGCGCCGCTGCGACCAAGGCGCTACTACCGTGCACGTGAGCGCTATCTCGCCGCGACGAGGCGGAGGTGGCTTGACGACAATACAGGCACGCGCGGCAAGGCCGCAAACCGTGAAATAGAGGTTGTTATGTGGTAATGAGTTCTACATCATGATCGACTTCCACGGTAGCTACTTGACACCTGTGTTGTGCATTGTTTTGAGCCACTTTATTTACATTTGGGTTTCAATTTTGGTTTCCAGGTCAATTCAGGACAAAATAGTAAAAAAATAAAAATAAAATAAAGGATAGGCATTGGGCTTGACCATAGGTATCGAATACCTGGGACTCGATGGAGCATGGAGTGGGACGTGCGAGTATAGTATAGAGCTTGGGTTGTGAATGCTAGAGCGGGTATGCGATGTTAGTGTCATTGCTTAGCATCAGGAAATAGGTATGTGATTACCTAGGAAAAGGATGGGCATTGGGCTTGAACCATTCCATGGTGTACATTTTCATGTTATATATGGCCCATGATTATTATGATTCTGTGGCTTTGTGTGTTACAAATTGCGTGAATTATATACATAGTAAAATGTGTATAGGAAAAGATGAACATTAGGGTTAAAGCATAACTTGCAAGAGTTCGGAAAGTGGATAGACGGAATAGTTCGGGATGTTATTAAGTGTCTAATGGTATTTAGCTTATACCTTTATAGTTAGACTAGTAAAGGAATCTCAACTTGCTATTTGACATGTGTAGATAGCAAATTAGGGCTGAAGGGCCGTAAGAAATTAGATCCACGGGGAGATAACCGACCATCTTAGTTTTTACGGAAGGCCTTTATGGAGGCTATGGGCGCTGCGTTTACCAGTATTGCATAAGCTAGTGCAGTTGGGGGTCAAGGAGGGTCAAATAACCTCTAGAAGTTTAAGGCATCATCCTCGAGCATTCCGGGAGGGATCAGAAAGTGGTTGACCATTAGTTCGGAAACTGATTAAGAAGATATTAAATTTTATGGAAATCACCTGCGATGTGATAAATATTAGACCGCGGCATTCCGATAGAGGTGGATCCAGTATGGTAGGATTAGGTGAGACCTCGAGGCTTAGAGGTAATGACTTGGGCAAGTTCCATGATCTTTTCTTGACAGAGCAATGCTGATGATAGTGCTTGAATACGTAGCTAAAGTTCATCGGTGTACGTTGGGGATGATTATGTGACCCACAAATATGGCTGGTGAAGTTTGAGGATGGCACGAAGTTATCCATCCAGGGCGGAATTGTAGGATTCCTCCTCTGAATGGACTCTTATGGTTAGGACGACCATGGCCCGTAGAGAAAGAGATAGAAGTTGCATGGAGCATCCGAGATATGGTTGCTAGTGATGAGAGGGATTCTTAGTTAGGAAAGAAGGTGAAGGCTTCAATTCCACGAGGGTTTCGAGAAAGGGCCGCGGCTAAATCAAGGCCCGAGGAGCCATGCTCCAGTATGACATCGTTGTCCTTGTCGGCCGCGAAATCTCGATGTCTCGTCATGAGACACATGTAACTCTGACTGATAGGGCCCGCACATCCTCCCTGACCGAATGGATATTTTATCTGAAAAGATTTTGTTTACAATTGTGTTTAGTTACAATTTACACAAACTGGGTCTACTTGCCGAATTTTATAAAAATCTGAAGATAAGGGCCCGACTTGACCCATTTAACCGCCTCACAGGCAGGATGCGTCGTGCAGAATTAGATGTATCACGAAATAGTTTTCCCTCGACGGGACATTGATACCTAGTGGTGGAATTTTCCTGCCCAGGTTACTCCCTAATGCTCATGCGGTAGCACGAACATTGACCACGTGCTATACAATCCCATTGACAATATCTTAAAGCACGCGTATATTAACAAAACACACATTTATTCGATACCATGATAACACAAAATTAGCTCACATGGGCGATATTCCAATCGACCATTCATCTTGGGCGCCTGAAACCATAATCGACATGGTATTCACCCATGGAAAGCGACCTGACATCACCACGAAACCACCGCAGCCGATTAGTGGTATCACAAAACACACCCAGTTTCTTAGCTCGGTCGAATCTTTTGGGCGAAACCATATACATCAGAGGCCTTAACAAATCCCCACCCATTAAAATGACCCTTAGACGAAGAGTAAAACAAGTAGGAGAAAAACCCACACCTGTGGAGTTTGTCGAAAACTCCACAAAGCTGATACCAGCTTAGCTCTCGTAGTAAGGGAGCAACTTTAGCTTCTTCACGCTGCCAGAAGAAAGCCAAACGGTCAGATCGGAAACTTAGAGAAGTGGGGCTTCTCTCTCTTTGGATAGTCTCTCCCCCTGCTTTTCCACTCTCCGAAGACTAGTTGGGCGACTTGGTCAGAGGACTTGTCCTCTCATTACCCAGTGTCCGTTTCTCGTGGACACTTAGATTACCCTATGGCATATCTCTTCCATTGGTTCACCCGTCCTGAGGTGCCATTTGTCGCTCATGGGTACACACTTGGGCTCATGTTTGACCCATTATGCCCAGGACACGTGGCATCTCTTGAGCCACTCATAAAGTGCGAGTGTCTCGCATCCTCTAGGTGCCTCCCGAAGCGTGAAATTCAAGCTGTCTGGGTCGACGAAATTGACATAGTAAGGCTAGATTTCGTAAGGAGCCGATTCCAGCCCAGTGAAGTCCAGTTTCGTCGTGAGATACAGAAAATTTTGGATTTTGGCGAAATGTATTTCACCCTTTTTCAAAAAATTAGATTTTCTCGAGGTTTCCACGAAGGGCTCTAGCCGATTCTGGGGCCGATGACATGTTTCCATTACCATGGCCCAGGGCGTATAAGAGGCAGATTGCCGTGACGGGGATCCACAGGGCTACGGGACACCTCAGTCCTAGTCATTAGTGGGACGTGCATAGGCCAGCGATATGTTCCTTCTACGCCCCCAGTGCGAAATTTAGAGGAACCGGTATCAATCCCAGTGCTTTACTGGCGCTACATTGTATATAAATGAGGCGGTATGGGTTGAGGTTAGGAACATGAAGCTCCCATGATGGGACTTGAGGACCTAAGGGAACTCTCCCATGCGGTTCTGTAGGCGAGCCCAGCCGGATCAATGGGTTATCTGAGGTATGTTTACGCTATCGCCCCATGGCTGAGGAATCTTGCATTTTGAGTTCACGGTGTATCGCATTCATTCATCGTGCATCATGTGTGGGAGATTAGTCCCTAGAGGTTGAGACCTTGAAAGTCGTTGTATGTAAGCTCCAGGAACTAGGTGAGTGTGGATCGATATGTCGAGGTTGCGAGTTAGAGATCTCTGGGATTCACCACTCCTTTGTGGGGCTTGAGGTCATGGACATGTTAGAGTTTGATGTCATCTTTGGGATGGGCCCGGTTGACACAGTCATCATTGATTGTGAATGTAGGAAATACAGCTACCGCGAGCCGATATTAGGTATTCACGTTTCTCAAGAGACCAAGCACCATATTTGCATAGGGCTTGTGTATGGCAGGATGTCGCGGGTAGTTGGTGGAGGTTGGGCTATGAGCCTGCAGAGACGAGGTGAGGCGAGGGACTTGGATGCTAGCCAAGGTAGTTTGCGAGTATGAGGATGTTTTTCCGAACGAGCTCACAGGGATTACCTCCAGTAGAGGATGTAGACTTATGTATTGAGTTACACCTTGAGTACGTCCACCCGTTTCTATGACTCCTCATGGGATGGCGCTAGGGTGAGTTACGCGAGACTCGAGGTCGAATCACGGGAATTGTTAGACCAGGGTTTCATTCGTCGAAGCACTTCACCATAGGGCACTCAGGTTACATTTGCAAAGAAGAAGGAGCCAGACCAGCCATTGCACTGTAGTCTACACTCGAATAAACCCTTTAATAGGTTATCATCAATTGTAGAGGGTTAGGGAGCGGATATCAAGATAGCGTTCCAGGACCGCGATACACGGGCATTCGGAGTTCCATGATGATGGCATTCGGTTTGACAAATGCTCCTGCAGCATTCATGGATCTCATACATAGGGTGTTCCAACCCTACTTAGATCAGTTCGTCATGGTCTTTGTGGACAACATCTTGAGTACTCCGGTCGAGGAGGAGGCGTGAGGACCACTTGAGGATTCTCTGAGCCCTCGGAGAACGTGGTTATACTCGAGTTTAGTAAATGTAAATTTTGAAGCACTAAGGTGTAAATTCTTGAGGGATACGTCGTGCCGACGGTGTGTCGGTAGACCACCGAAAGGTTGAGGCTGTTATAGGTTGGGAAGGCCTAAGTCAATCTTTGAGATGCAGTTTCTTGGGATTGGTAAGGGTCTTATAGGAGTTCATTGAGGATTTCTCATTAGCGACTTTGTGACAAGATTGACCCGGAAGGAGGTCGAGAGTCAAAGTGGAATGACATATGTGAAAGGAGGCGTTCAGGGTTGGCCCGGAGGGCGGGGAGGTACCTGATGTGTTGTAGTGCTGAGGACGGATTTGGGATGCGTTCTGATGCAGTCCGGGAGGGTAGTAGCTTAAGGTTCTCGGTAGTTGAGGAATCATGAGCGGAATTACACCACACATGACATGGAGTTGACGACCATTGTCTTTGCCTTAAAGATATGGCGCCACTATTTGTATGGTGAAGCCAGTTCAGTATTTTCGGACCCGAGAGTCGGAAGTATATTTTCTGATGGGACCTCGACAGCGAAGCCCGCCACCAGGATGGATGGAGTATCTGGAGGATTATGACTTCACTTTGCATTACCATCCTAGTAAGGCAAATGTGGTGGCTGACACGCTCAGTCGGAAGTCACAGGGAGTACTAGCTAACGTAGCTTCTTTGGAATAGCAGATGCTCGAGATTGTGGGACAATTTGGATTATGAATGCAGTAGTGGAAGCAGGGTACTTTGGGGAGGAAAGAATTTCTGCCGTCCACCTGAGTGGTGGTGATTGAGTCTAGGGGTAGGATCTTGGGAGATAATGACATCCATCATGGATGGTATGGTGGGTATGGGTGACGGATTAGGCCATCCACCGCGGATGGTAGTCTTCGGTATGGGGAATGAGGTTGTGGTCCCCGGTTATTGAATCTGAGAGAGGAGATCCTCAGGGAGTTTCCATTGCTCTCGATTTTCTATGCATCCAGTGACGAAGATGTATCAGTGATCTTCTGCTAGTATTATTGGAAATTGGATGAAGTAACACGTTGCAAATTTTGTTCGAAGGTCATCTCCGTGTCAACGGGTAAAAATTTGAGCACCCGAAAGCCCGGTATAAATTTACTCTAGCCATTGGAGGTAGCATAGTGGAAGTGGGAGCATTTCACGATAGATTTTGTGACTCACTTGCCACGGACATCACAGAAGCATGATGCGGTGTGGGTGATAGTGGACCGGCTCACTAAGTCGACACATTTTCTAGCCGTGCGAATGACTTCCTGCTTGGAGGAATTACACGGGTTTACATTAGAGATTGTCGGGTTGCATTGGTGTGGGTCTACCCCATCGTATCGGGGCAGGGATCACAGTTTCACGACTCACGTTTGGAAGAGTTTCTAGAAAGCCATGGGGACACGGTTAATGATGAGCATAACTTTTCATCCTGAATGGTGATCGAATTGACGGACCATCCAGGGCGTTAGAGGACATGCTATGAGCATGTCCCCCAGATCTTAAGGATAGTTGGGAGAGAGCACTTACCTAAGTGGAATTACTTTCTGACAACGATTCTCCAGGCGAGTATACAGATGGCACCCATGAGGCTTTGTACGGGAGGCCATGTCGATCTCAGATTTGTTGAGACGGGTGGGAGAGGTCAATCTTTGGTCGGATTTGATTAGAGACACACAGCAGGAAGGTGGTTTGATCACGGAAGCATATTCTTATGGCTTAGGCCCGTTAGAAGGTATGCCCGACAAGCGGTGTCGACCTCGAGAATTTGGGGTGGGTGATCACGTCTTCTTAAGGTGATGCCTAAGGGGAGGGGTCGGGTTCGACCGAGCGGTGGAAGCCCCGGGGCGAGGTATATCTGGCCCTTCGAGATACTCGAGAGGGTGGGCACAGTTGCTTATCGGTTGGCATTACCGCCGAGTTTATCAGGTGTTCATGAGGTGTTCCACGTCTCCATGCTCCGGAAGTATACTCCAGATCCAGATGGGACCTTCGAGGAGGGACCGGTGTGTATCATGAATAGTCGGGATTAGGTTTTGCGACGCAAGACCTTGAGGCTTGTGAAGGTGTTGTGGCGACAGGGAGTGGGGGAAGGCGACATAGGAGCGAGGACACGATGTATGCCACCTATCCTTTCCTATTTAAGGATGAAGGTATGTTATTTAAATGAATTGGAAATATAATGAAAATTGCATATGCATGTGATTTGATGTGTATGTGTGTGGAATTTCAAGACAAAATTCTTTTTAAGGAAGAATGTAAAACACGGAAAAAAATCAATTTTCTGAAAAATAATAACGGTAATTCTTGCGGTATGCAGGGTTGAAACCTGAAATTTTTCTAGATCTCGGATGATGAAGCCGAACTTCATCGTTGGAGTTGTCTCCACGAAATCTAGTTACCTAGTAAATTTCTATCAGTCGAGATAATCGAATTTCCACGTTTTCGAGATATCGGGTGTCGAGGTGACATAAGGAGTGGTGCACATAGCATGACTATGAAAGTTGCCATGGAAAGCTTATGAGGGTGCATATGGCATGAGAGCCATGTGGTGTAGCAATTCCATAATGCATGTGTCCATGTGACACATGGCACATGAATAGTAAAAGGAAAAGATCCATGAGCTCACATTGGGACGTGTGTTATGTGGAGAGATAAGTCAAGCAAGGAAGTCCCCAGGGGTGACCCGTGGAGGCCATGTGTCATGCACCTTAGAGGAAAGGAAATCAGTCTTTAGATAAGATAAAGAAATAAGAGGAATGAGGAGGGGACATGTAGGGGAGGAAGGTGGGAGGAATTTCCACTTTAATCAGAGTGGATCAAATTCGATTGGGAGAAAAGGAAAAAGGAAGGAAAGAAAAAAAGAAAGAAAAAGAAAAGAAAGAAGAAGGAAAGTGGGTGAGAAGCTACACATTCTCCTACAGATTTAGGGATCAGTAGTCGGTTTTAGTCGTGACAAGAAGCAAAGTTCATCCTATCTGATGAGCTTGTAAGTCTGAAAAATGGGGTTTTCACCCGAGCTCTAGAAACTGGGGTTCTACTCCTACTTTGGTTATTATTGGTCTAAGATCCATTTAATGGCATATAGGGTTCTTTAGGTAGTGAGAAGTCGTGCAATTCAGTCCTAAAATTTGGAATTTGAACATTGGAATTACAGGACTATTTAAATACTAAGTCAAGGATTGGATTTGGATTAATGTGGAGCTGTGTCTGCTATTTTTATATGTTATTGCTAAAAAATGAATAACATGTTGGTTATGTGAAAATCATGTTAATATATGCTTATATGATGTATTTACGTGAGATACTTGGTGGATCGTAAGATTAGATGTAGAAAATATAATTACCAGCGGATTTATTAATGTTGCATGTAGTACTCATCATGCATGTAACATGAATTGGCATGAAATAGCATTCCGCATTTCATATATCTTGGGACATTACGTGAAATGGGTGTAAGTGCATGACATGGGTTTGAATAAATTAGTATCGGAGTCGATGTGTTTAATATCGGAGGTTGTCGAATGTGTTTTGATATCGGAGGGTTGTCCCAATAAAATTATATCAGGACAGTACCGATAAAGTATATCGAGGATGTCCCAATAAATTATATCGGAGGGTTGTCTGACCGTCTTATCGGAGGGTTGTCCGATGGATGTTTGATACTCGAGAGGGTATCGATGAGTTTCAAAAACAAAAATCTTTTGTTTGAAAATGATTTCATACGCTGAAAAATGCATGTGAGGAAATCGGTGAGGACTCGAGACATGGGGCATGACATGTAGACATTCATGTAGAAATGTGCATGTTTTGCTTGAATGTGTGTGGATGTATGAACATGGCATTTCATGTGGACTTAGGTGGGGAGTAGCCCATGTAGGTTATTTTCTCTTTAGGCATTTACTCACCGTCGTGGGAAAATATTTTTAGATGCTGAAGTGCATACACGAGGATGAGAATAAAATGAGGACCTTGGTGGTGGAAGGCCGTATTTTGGCTTCTTGTGTTTTGTAAAATTACAGGCGAGAAAACCTGGATTTCTGCCCATATCAAAATGGAGTTTTATCAAAATACCTTTTTGACTTGTTCGATTAATACTTGTTAATAGTTTTCCCAGTTTTATCTTTGCCTGTAATTTTGTATAAGGAGTAGTAGCATAGAATTTGCTGTGGGTAAAAATTTGGAAGTCTGAAAAGGTCTAGAAAAGCTCTTTGCCGTTGACGGAGTTTGGAGTCCGCGGCGGGGAGTTTTCTGTTGTGATAGAGCTTTGAGTTACGTGTCCGCGGCCGATTAGGTTTTTGTCATGACGAGGGATTTGGTCTTAGCGGGGTGTTCGAGATTACATGACCTTTTGCCCTACATCGTGATGGCCAATCGCGACCAGGGGTTCCCTTGTCATGATCGGGGCGTTCGACGAGAGGTTAGTGTTCGCAGCGGAGCTTAGTTAAGATCGAGATTTCATGTTTGATAGAAAATTGGTGTCGTGACGGGATTTCCGCGCGAGGTTGTGTCGCAGCGGGGGTATTACATGTTGCAGAGTGGTAGATCAAAGAAGGATTTAGGTTGCGGCGGTAAATTACATCCTGATGGGTGGATTAAGGTGAGAATCATGTTGTAATGAGCCTTTTTATACATGGCGAGTTTTGAAATTGACTTTAAGAGGGTTTCTTATCGTAGCGGAACATTTTATGTCGCGGCCGAGTTTAGCGAAGACAAAGGGTTCTTGTCGCGGCAATTGGTTTATGTAGCGTGAAGTTAGCCCGAGGCGAGGAGAATTTTGTTGTAGCGGAATGGTTGCTGTCAGCGGCGAGTTAAGCGAGGAAGGGAAATTCCTATCGCGACGGGGAATGTTGACCATGTCAGCGGCGAGTTGGCCAGTCGAGGAGAAATTATGTCCCGCAGTGAGAGGAGATTCTATGTCGCGATAAGGTTTGGCGGTGGAGAATTTATGATGCGATTGGGGATTTTTATGTCACGGCGGTGACCCGCGGCGTAAAACTCATCGTGAGCGTAGCGGGCTGGGCGTCTGAAGGCTGTGTATATGACATTAATCGCGCCGTGTTGTGTCCGCGATAGGAGGCCATGTGCCTTCTGAGACGAAACGGCGCACCTGACAAACCTTGGGGCGCTGACGACCAAAGGCGCACCGCAGTAAGAGGAATTACATCGCGTGAGAGGAATTATGTCGCGGCGAGTTCTCGACGGCGATGGGAACTTTATGTAGCGGCGGGACGATTACTTATCGTAATAGAATGGGTAGGCTATGGAAATTAGGTGGCGAAGAGTTCAGTCATGGTAAAGATCCCATGTACGCGGAGTTCATATGTCGCGTCGAAAGCGAACGTGTAGCGGTAGCGAGCTTATCCGCGATAAAAGGCATAGCTGCGCCGCGATCGCTATGTAGCGATGAGGCGGCTTTGTATTGCGATGAAGCATTGGGTGTGCGATGACCGCGCCGAAGTAGCGCCGCGATTAAAGGCCTGATGCGCGCGATAGAGTTTATTCCCGCGGCGCCCCGAATCACGAAGTCAGTTAACTGCGTCGACCGCGAATACTCGTGATTGTCGGATGCTTGGAGCACTATTCGCAATAAAGCGAGTCTCGGGTTATGCCGGGGGCTACGAGCTCTGAACTTGTCCCGAGCAATCGATATAACCCGATATAGTACCGATGGCCGCAGGCGTCAAATGTTCATCAAAATACACTAACTATATACCGTAGTTTGAGTTAAAAGTTCCTGACATTCCTAATACATGTATTCTAAAACACAAAGCCACAACTTGGCTTTCTTCGATTATCGACCTCAGGATGACGGTTCCTGCCTGCGCTCCCAGGTACTGAAAATAATATCTATCACCAGTAGTGGAATCTACTAAATGGAACACTCTCATTTAAGTGCATATCTGATACTCTATTTAAACACACATTCAAGCAAATATGTGAATTTACTTGAATGTCTAAATATTGAAACCCATGTCAGGAGTCCTCACTTAGACTCCCTCACACTTGCCTAAGCCATGTATGAAACACTACTTTCAAAACAAAGGTGTTTTGTTTTTATGTGGAGTGACCCTCGATATAAATGGGCCAGGCTAGATAATCTATTTAATTAGACCCGACCCTCGGTGTATATCGATTGGAAACGACTCTAACGATTAAATCAAATTTACATATGGACTATACTCAGATGTTGTAATGGACACACTCAGATAATTGGCTGTATTAGTGATCATCCAGAAACCACTCTCTCAATAAACCACCTTATGCACTCCTCACATCGTTCTAGGGTGCCAATGCGTATAGGAATACATGATACCCAATTCCCGATACAATTTATATAACACATGCAAATATATCATCATGCATATATTTATAATTTAAATCCACACAAACATGTTATGCGAGTTTCATGATCCATTACACAATTAGCTCATGTGGGCTAATCAAATGGCTTGAGCAATTCATCTTGAATCCACTCTGACGAACACATTTTACCTGAAATTAATTCGTGTCCCTATTCCGTGAGCAGTAAAACCCTAGGTTCTTGCTCCGCGACCTATCGCTCCGATCCATCGGTTCACTTTGGGAACTTCAATTTCATGGCCATTCACAGGCCTCATACCACATCCACAAATGCATGATTTAATGCATAAATCACAACCCGACGACCCACCGCTTGATCCGCTGCGGTCAGGTAATTTGTCAAAATCAGCTCAAAAATTCACTGATGTCGATCCCGAGTTTTGGGAGGCGGAGTCAAGCGATAAGATTCGAGGCCTCTCTTACTAAAACATTTAAACGAGTGTAAAAACCAAGTAGGATAAATCCTCGACGGAGTTGTCAAAACTCACCGAAACCCGAGTCACGCGCCAGACTACTCGTGTAGAGCAGACTTTCCCTCTTGCCAGAAGAATTAGACGGTCGGATTGTAATCTAGGAAACGATACTCTCTTACTAAAACCGCAAGAAATCGCTCTTGCATCTTTTTCTCTCTCCCTTTCACGTTTTTTTTCCAGCTATGGGAAGAAGGCCATTTATTAACTAATTTGTCTTATTATCATTTAACTATTCACCTAATGCCTTGAATCTCGGATTTTGACATTTGGCACTATCGGCCGATCCATTCCCATCATTTCTCTACTCAGCCCATATGTCACATGAGTACATGTTATATGTGACTTTTGTCACATGAATATCGTTCTGACAGATACTCGGCATCTCGAAAAGCGTGTAAATTCACCGAAATTCGTGTTATTCCAGATTTAAGCGGGGCCATTCAGCGGTGGTAGTTTCGTCATCAGAGATCTGAAAATTTCGGGTTTGGCCAAAATTACGGTTAACCTTTTTCGAAATTGGAATTTTCTTGGGTCTTACATTCTCCCCTCCTTAAAGGAATTTGATCCGAAATTACAGACGATCTAATCACTCACATGCATATGCAACGTGCATATATGCATGTAAACTAGTCATTAAATATCGCTTGACTAAATCACGCCTTCGTCTAAACGAAGGGATGGGTGGCCCAGCGTCGATGTCCTAGCGCTCAGAGTGACTCATCATCCGTGGTGTCGCCATAGCACCCTGCTTCCTTCTCGCGGTCTTTAGTCGCCGAACACGGTCACGGCTATCCAAAATGCACACTGGTCCCTCCTCGAAGGTCCCGTGGGTGTCAGCCTCGATCATCTCTAATCCACCCACGTGAAATTTAGATCTAGAATATACTTGAGACATGGAGGCGTAGAAATATCACCGTGGACACTTGTCATCTTTGGGCGGTAAAACCAGCCCGATGCTATGACGGGTGCCTACCCTCTCGGTATCTCGAAGGGCCCGATAAACCTCGTGATAACTTCCTCGCCACAGGAACTGACCGCTCCTCTCTGGGCATCACCTTGAGAGGCGTGATCCCCTGACCTCGAACTCCCCAGAGATTCGACGTCGTACATCGAGCGTGGCTCTTTTCTTGGGCTACGGCCGTGAAGGCGGCCGCCGGTATCAAGCTACGCTTCTCGGAGGTGTCTCTAATCGGATCGGGACTAATGATGGAACTCTCTCCCGCCTCGGTCCGACATAACGGTGACTGCATGGCCTCCCATCTCTGATGCCTCGTATGGTGCCATCTTTATACTCGCTGATAAGCTGTTGTTGTAGGCGGGTGCTAAGGCAGTGCTCGTCAGCTCTTAGTGATGATCAGGCGTGCTCGTAGCATGTCCTCTAACTTACTGTATAGTCCTCTCCCGGCCGACCCATCGTACGAGGGTGGAAAAGCACAATACTCATGTCGGTAGGTGTGCCCATGCCTTTTGGACTCTTCCGAAAGTGCGCAATAACCTCGGGTCCCTATCAGACACTATGGATCTTGGTACTCCCGTATGAGTCGAGGCTATCTCTCAGATATACAACCGGCGGAATCTCTCGATGTGGGGTCATCCACATGGCTGAAAATGTGTACGACTTTGTGGCCAGGTCCCACTTATCACCATCTGCGCGTCATGTCTACGGTTTGGTAGCTGAGTGGGTCCACAAAGTATCAAATGACGTGCTCCTTCCGCTCGACCTCCCCGTGTTTGAGTAGCCTACTACCTTAAATTCTTTCGACCTTCCAACGCTGTGTGACCACATTGAGACATCGTTGCCTGAGAGTCCCTACCGTGTCTCTTCATTCGCTGGAGTATCCACAACAGCGAAGATCTGGTACATCTTAAATTGCCACACAGATGGAAGCGAAGCGGGTGAAACTCCTGAGAATCCTCTCTGGAATTGGTGATGGGAACCACTACGAGTCTACATCTGAGAGACTACCATCTTGTGTGGTATCCGACCCTCGTCTTATACATTTGTGCTGTTACGATGGACCTTATCTGCGTCCACATATGGGACTTCCAATCACTCTGCTTTCGATAGAGATGATGTAGCTACTAAACTCCACCTAACGCGTACCATGCACGCTCGTTATGCATAGCCCAAGCATCCCACCGGTCTCGGTATCATAACTCGGGAAGCTATACTGTGATACTCCGGTAGCCTTGGCCGAGTGCATTAGCCACCACATTTGCCTTACGAGATGGTAGGTAAATCATCTCAGGAACTCCATCCATACGTGTTGCACCTCATATTGAAGTCCGTAGAAAATATACTTTAGACTTTATGAAGTACGAGTACACACCGAACTCGCCATATAAGTAGTGGCGCGAATCTTCAAGGCGAAGACTACGTAGCCAACTCACGTGTTGTCATGTGGTATTAACATCATGATTCTTCAGGCGTGGAAACATAGCTACTGCCTCTGATTGTCAAAACGTAGTCAAGGCCTCGAGGCATCCTGATGCTGTGTTGCCTATTCCTGTCTGGGGCCCTCAGATGGGATTTGGTAGTGCTATCTTCAAATCTGGGAATGCCTCCTCACATCGATCATCTGATCAAGCTTGACCTCCTTCGAATTGACCTCGTCATAGATCTTGCTAATCGGGAGAAATCCTCGATGAATCTCAGACTCATGGCGTGAGCCATGCTGTATCATATCTATTCTTGAATCCACAGGGAGAGACTCCACATCTGAAGGCCTCTAGGTCTTAACCTCCTAGTGACTACATCCATGGCGATGCGTGATGAATGAATGTGAAGCACCGAGAATCATATAACACTCTTGCCCATGGCGAGAATCTGCATGCCACTGTATGGCCCGGGCGTCTGGCGACTCGGCTGGTGTGATAGTAGACAGCCCTTGAAATCCCGTATGATTAGGGCATTCTCCCATCTCTTTACATGGTCGGGGTTGTCGACCATAGATCCCGTATCCTGTGGCGAAATCCTATGATCCACAGCGATAGACTGACTTATTCATTCTCAAATCTCATATGTATTATTATGGCGTAATCATCGACAAATCAGGTAGCTCGTGAACTGGCAGCATAATCCACATCGCGATCATCGCCTGGCGAAACCACAGAGACTCTTGAGGAATGCCTCGTAGTATCTGGAAATGCCTGTGAGTTCTGAGATAAATATCGCCAGCCTGCAGGTCTTTGGGGTCTTGCACATTTCCGCAGGTACTTGGGCCTCGCCTGTTGGAGCAGCATTCTTTGATCTGGCGCGTGGTAATCTCCAGTGGCCTCTAACTTGCCTTCCGATCTCAGCAAACCCAGTGAGTGCGCCTGCTGGATCTCCCCACCTGAATCAACCGGAGGATGATGCGCCACTAAACCTCACGGGTTCTGGGGACCTCCACGACTTCTGTATACGACTGTGCTATAGGCTGCGTGTAATCACTTATAGCGCCTCTGAAGGTCTGGCGTCGAATGCGGTGGTGGTCGAATGTCGGTGGTGCGACCCCGATTACCAGTGGAGCGCCTACAAATTATAGGTCTACTAGCCATCTGCACGTGTCAGTTGGCAAGGATTAAATCTGATGGTGTCTCCAGGCGTAACCAGTATGGAGACTGTATTCATGCTCGATATCTTAGTTCATGACTATGTCCGCGTTTCATCTGATGAGAGACAATTTATTTCACATCTCAAATCAATTTTATTCACAAAAATTTATTTATTTATTTCAAAATTTTCATTTTTCCAAAATTTTTTCTCATTTTATTTTGATTTTATTTAATTAAATTTTTTTTTCGAAATTTTTTTTTTGTGATGAGCGATTAATCGATTAATTTGATCGAGAAGCTTGATCTTGAGTCAAAAAGCGTGAAGCCACCATGTGACCACGGCTTCGGCTACAGCGCCTGGTGCGCCCGAGCCCTTGCGCGCGTGGTTGTGTCGTGGCCGATGACCGCCGTATCGTGGCTGGCCCCAGTAGTGCTCAGCGACCCAGAGGCTGCCGTGTCGCGGCCCTTGGTGCTGCGCCCGATGCCCCCAGCACGTCACAATCTGATTTTCGTATTGTGGCACTCTCTGCTATGCCGGTCTGAAAGCCCCGACCCTTCCACTTGTGTCTAGGCCGTCCCGACTACACTCCCAGGGTTGTCTGAAATTTTTCCTATTGCGATACACTTCCCGACTAGCTGCGACCCTTGTCAAATAGATTGTTGTATTGCGACACTAACCTGACCATTTAAGCCCTAAGACTGTGTATCCTGTCCTGATTTCGAATTTGTCTTGTGACAGTTGAAACCAACTCTTGACAAAATTTTGCAAAATTTTTCGTTTTTAATTCTTATTCTTGATACCAAAAAAAATATATACTATTTTTTTCATTTTAAATCTTCCGAATAATTTGCAAAAATGTTTATTCAAATTTTCTTAGGTTTTCAAATTGTAAAACCTTAGAAAATATTTTCAAATAAACCAAATAAATTTATAAAAATTTGTTTTATTTTCCCAGTTTGCGTAAAAATGTAGGAGCAGAAAATTCCAATTTTTCTAAAAGGGGCAAAATAGTAATTTGGTAAAAATCGAGAATTTTCTAGATCTCGGATAATGAAGCAGAACTACTATAAGTTGAAAATCGTCTGTGAAATTTAGGCCCCAATGTCGAATTTCGTTTGGATTAGAGTGGTCGAGTTTTCGTTTTTCGGCGTGGGGTGACGGATGAAACATGGAAAGGTTAGGAGATGCCACATGGCACCTCAAAAGGGTGACACTGGCATTGAAAAGAATTGGTACCATGATAGGCTAATGTGGGAAAAAGGATCCCATGGGTGCAAATTTAGTAGTGAGTGACGTGATGTCATCAATGAAGAGTTTATGAAATAAAGGAAATGATGGAAAAAGGAGAGCCACACCTTTAATTTTGAGGAAATGGGAGGCAATTTATTCCCATTAATAGAATGATGGATTCTCAATTGGAGGAGAGAAAAGAAAAGAAAGGAGAGAAGAATGAAAGAAATGAGATGAAATGAGAATAAAAATAGAAAAGCGAAAAAAAAAAAAAAAAAGGAAGAAAAGCAAAAGTAAGAAAGGAATAAAAAAATAAAAGGAAAAGTAAAGCGTGGAAGGAAGAAAGAAATTAGATCTGAAGGCTTTGTTCTTCCATTTTAGAGAGAGGTGTCCTCCTTCTCTCTAGGTTAGTAGGAGATAGATCGTCAGTTCCTTCGAGCCAGAGGGGAAGTTGTTCTACACGAGGAGAGGGCAGCCCAGCGGCTTGGACTCGATTTGGGAGTTTCTTCAAACTCCGAAGTAGGATATTTCGCCTTGGTTTACTTTAAAAAGGCTTTATAATGGTAGGGGTTGCTTGTAGGAGGCCATGAGAGGCCATGTAGATTAGTTCGAGCCAGCCGGGACTAAGGAACATTGGATTTCATGATTAGTTTCGGACTATGGGAGTTAGGGTTTACTAGAAAGCCCGAAAGTTTCTAGGTGTTAATGATTTGTTGTTGTGAAATGATAAGGATTGGAACGAAATGGTTCATGTGTTTGCAAAGAGTAGTGAGAATTTTGTTGAATAGTCCCCTAATTTTGAGACCTTGTTGTGTCTTATGGCTTGCTTGAATAACATGCTAAAGTATGGAAATGTGATATTGATCGTCTTTTGATGTATTAATATGTTTTGCATGGAGGTATATTATATGTATAAATTATAATTTTCCATGGTTTGTAAATGTTTCATGTAGTGCTCATTCATGCATGTAACATGAGGAAAATGCATTGGCATCATGCATTTCATATGCACGGTCACATCAGCGTCCAGTCGGTTGTGGGTGCATAGTAAAGGTTATTAAATCGATTGTTGGTGAATGGGTCGTGAACACTGGCAAAAATGGGACAAAGTCAAGGTAGAGATTCACGAGTGTGTAAATGATCAAAATGATAAATTACATGTTTTAGTGAACAGGATTGGGGTAGATTCCCCCGGGGTGAAAGTCTGCATATTATTCACGATTAGACATGAATCCAAGCGATGTAAGTTAAGTGAAAATATTGAAAAAAGGCGTGCGGCGTCCTACAGTGTAAGCTTAGAAAATCAGTGGCCCACAAAATAAAGGGAAAAGAATCAAATCAGGTTTTGATAAATAAAGTGGAGGGTGTCGATGGTTTAGTCATGGTGTGTGACGGTTTTGAGTCAGCGACAGCGATCCAGTGAGAGTCGGGTGGGACTTCGGGTGGTGAGCATGGTCGCATCATGCATGATATAGACATTTCATATAATGGTGAATAATTGTATGGGATGTGATTGTATTTATATATGCCATTGCATATGCATTTTAGGTGGGAGTAACCGCCTTAGGAAATTTTCACGGGGCTTTGCTCACCCCCGTCGTGGGATATTTCAGTCTCGGGGGGCCCATGCAGGAGGCGATCTGTGGAGTAGAATGTCTTTTGAGAATGACGTGAGCTTTGAGTAAATATTTTTTGTAAATATGTATAAATCTTTTTTAGCCAAATGAACATAGAGAACTAGGAATATAGTTGAGATATTTGTTTATGAGTATGTATGGGCCCCATGTGGTACATTTTACTCATGTGTGTGTCTTGTAATCTGAGACATATAGATTCCATGAGGTTGACGGGTAGTCAAGCGGACCCAGGAAATGGGGTCTCACGATTAAAACTCCTTAAAAATTTTAGGAACACGATGTGCTATTAACTTAAGCACCCCGAACAATCATAACACATCTGACATGGTATACACACCATTCATGAACATTCACATGATTACATCATTTATCAAACAATCACCTAAAAGCAGCGTGCATGCGGTGTTACAGTTTTGTCAGGTGCCCTTCTAGGTAATCGCGTACCTGACTAACATCGAGCCACAGAGTGGTGATGTTCTTGTACGTATGGCTGGCTTGAGCCCTCGAGCCACCAGATATTCGTATGCCTAAGCTCGATCACAGAAATTTGTGCGAATCCCAGGTCAGTTGACTACCAGAGTCGACCGCGGAATGCTCGTGAATGTCGGGTGACTTGGAGCCTTGTGAAAATCTGACGGTATCCTTTAATACGAGGAGCTGCGAATCTACGGACTGTCCCAAACAGTCAATATAACTAATATGAGTACCCAGTAGCAGCCACTTAGGCACGTATACCAATGTTCATCAAAATACATAACTATATACCATGGTTTCAAGGTTAAAAGTTCTGACAATTACAATACGTATGATACAAAACACCCAAGCCGCGGCTTTTCTTGGAGTATCGGCCTCACAGGATGAAGTAGTCTCTCGCCGCGCTCCCATGCGAAGAAATAATATCCCTCGACAAGGGTGAGCTATCGCCCGGTGTTAAGATCATCTAAATGGGTTTGCTCTCACCTAAGTGTATGTCTGATGCCCATGTAAACAGGCGTTGAGAAAATCGATCCTAGCAGATGTCTAAATGGCTAACCCATTGTCGGAGTCCTCACCCAGGCTCCTCACTTGACACTAAGCCAATTATATGAAACTTGCTGAAACAAAGAGGTGTTTGTTTTTATGTGGACAACCCTCTAGATATAAGTAATGGAATGGAGCTTCCAGATAATCTATTTAGTGAATGACCCTCAGATGTATATCGATTGGTAGGCTCAGACGATTGATGGTACTATATAGGACTACCCTCAGATATTGTAGTAAGACACACTCAGATAATTGTATTATTGAGTCGACCCTCGGAAACCACTCACTCGATAAACCACCTCATTTTGCACTCCACTCTATCGTTAGGGTGCCCAGGTGCATATGGAATGCATGATACCGATTAAATCCTGATTTATATAACGTACAAATATATCATCATGCATATATTTACATAATTTAAATCCACCACCAGGCTTGTGTTATGCAATTTTCACAATTCATTACACGAAAATTAGCTCAACGTGGGCTAATCAACAAACCGCAGGCTTAATTCATCTTGAATCCCTTTCGACCAAACACATTTTTACCTGAAATTAATTCATGTCCCTATTCCGTGACGGTAAAACCCTCGGGTTCTGATTCACGACATATCATCGATCGTGGTTCCCTTTGGGAACCGGGAACTCATAGCCATTTGACCTCATACACATCTGATACATGATTTAATCGTAAATCCACAGCCCAAACCCAGCCCACACGAGTCCACACACGGTCAATTGGGCTGTCAGATAACTCTAAAAATTCTAACAATTAGGTCCCGAGTTTTGGGGCCAGGTCAAATAGCCGTTGAGGCCTCATGACAAAACATCGCAAAAACACTTAAACAAAGTGTAAAAAACTAAGTGAAGTCGTCCCTACCTCACGGAGTTTGTGAAACTCCTCAAAACCGAGTCAGCGTAAACTCTCCGCGTAAGAAACGACTTTCCCTGCTTTGCCTGAAGAATTAAATGGTCGGATTAGCTAGAATCTAGAATAAACGATACTCTCTTACTAAAACAAAGAAATTAAGCTCACGCATCTTTTTCTCTCCTTTTCATGTTTTTCCCTTTGGCTTCTTGGGAAGAAGGCCACTATTAGCTAATTTGTCTTATTATCATTTAGCTGACCAGCTCAATGCGCTTTGTCTCGGATTTGACATTTGGCACTATCTCGGTAGTCCGTTCCATCATTTCTCTCTCATCTGACTTATATACAACGTCACATTATCTCTGACTTGTCACATCAAATATCGTTCTGACACCAGATACTCTGCGCCTCGAAAAAGCGTGCAAATTTAAACTATTTGGTCGACGAAATTTAGCGTGTTAATTAGATTTGTGGTATTCCGGCGGTGAAATACATTTGATAAACCGATAGAAAATTTTTGTTTTGGCGGAAATCCGCCGATTTGCCACTTTTCTAGAAATTGAAATTTTCTCGGTCTTACATGTTACGTAGTGACCAGAGAATTATCGCCACGGCCAGAGCTTCTCATAGTGGCTAACGGCGCCTTTATTGTTATTCCACTATTTGAAAATTGTGTTTATGAATGGTGTTCACACAGGGTTAGTTTCCAAATTTTAGTTTCAGGTCAATGGGACCTAAAATATTTTCCAAAATTGAGAAGATCAAGAACATTCATTGTAGGATATATTTCATATATTGATTTCACTTAGTTTCAATTTGGGGACACACAACCCAGAGGTCTGCCCAAATGGGTCCTCCATATTTCGCCCATAGTATATTATGTATACCCCTCGTAAGTCCCCCTACCACTAACTCATTTCAGATTCATGCATGTCAAAAGTAAATTGATCCATTCTAATAATTTTTAGGGCTATTTGGTTATTTCGAGAATATGTAGTCTTTTGTTGAATAATAAAAAACTTTGCTTGAAATTAGGATTAACAGATTATCATTTATATAATTTTTGAAACTGTTTTTTGTTATGAAAATGAGAAGAACAAGAAAGACAACGTTTGATTTCTTTTTCTTTTTCTTTTGAAAAATGAAAAACACGAAATATATTAAATTTGAAGAACAAAGCCTAATTTTAGAAAATGCAAAACAAGTGTTCCTGCATTTTCAAAAAAATGTTCTCAAAATTAGTTTAAAAAAAACTCATTGCCTTAGTGTTCAAAAAACTATTTTCTAAAACTTGGTTTTATGAACCTAAACTAAACTTGGCCTTGTTAATTACAGTGTAATGATCTTAAACTATTCAAAAAAAAAAAAAAGAATAAAGAAAAACAATGGGTCCCTACCTTAAATCAAAAAGTAATTTACGCTTAGCTCTAATGTGATTCTAACATTTTGGAAAGTACATAGCATGACAAGTGCAAATTATAAGCTTTAAGAATTAAAAATGTTGTTTTCAACAAAAAAATTAAAAAATGTTAATAAAATTATTTAATTTGCAGTGAATTTTGTGACAAGTGTATGTGGAACCACGTAATCATAATTAATAAGGGAGTAATTATGTTTAGGGGTTTTATGGGCCTCAATATTTAACATTTACACTCCTTAGAGCTTATCTAATTGAGTCTCAAATCAGCCGATATCAAATAAATTCAATCTCAAGAATATAAAAATTCAAAATATAAATAATACCTCTATTTTCTTCAAGCCTTTTAATAGCCTTTCCTATCCCACCCAATCTATTATGGCAACACCTCATGTTCCATGTTTTCCTAGCCACACCCAGTATTAATCTTTTTTAATATATAATTTTGCAATGAATTTTCATATTCTTTCTTTTATTTTTGATGAAATGAATTTCATCTGACTCTTAAATATATAAATAAATTTCTAAAAATTTAATATATTTTAAATATTTCATATAATTAATTTAAAATCTAATTTTAGATTTGAAATTCAAATTTAAAATTTTAAATCTATTCCCAGAGTATAACTTATTTTAAAACAAAGAATTACAGAAAGCAAATTACAAGATGAAATTAGAATGAACAAAATATAAATACAATAAACTATAATAATGAAACACACATATAATAATGAAAGGAAATGTATTTGTGTTTATTGTTTTTCCTCTATAAATCAAAATAATAAACCTTATGCATATAAATTTAATATAGAATTATGGGATTTGTACAATTATAGAGATGTTTTTACTAACATACAGAGACATATGAAATTTGAAGTGTATAAAGAGTATACAAGTCTTTTTAGGTTGGAGTTGATTTTAAAAAGTCAAGTGTTATTTTCTTAATTGGCTTAATAGGATATTTATTATAAATATTGTTTGATCTTACACTCATCATTATGTATTTTTTATACTATAAATATTCATTTATAAACTCTGTAAATGGTGTTTCATTTTCATTTTTTTAACATAAAAATGAAAATATTTACTCATCTGTTCACCTATATAGCAATAAATAAATTAATAAATTAATAAATTGAAAAAAATTCAAAAGTATTATTTATTTATTTATAAATATTAATAAAAATATGTAGAATAATATATATTTTTAATATTTTTAAATTAATAATAGCTTAGGAAAAATATTTTTAAAAGAAATAAAGAATTCTATGAAAATGAAAGCTTGTACACACCATCCTTTCCTATTGGAGATGAAGGTGCATTGTCTAGTCTTAATATTGGACTAGAATAATTATTGCATAAGCTTGCATTTATCTTTAAAACTAGTCAATATTATAAATTTCGAGGGTAGAAGTGCATTTGAGAGGGAAAGATTGTAAAACTAGGGAAAAATGGTAGAGTAAGTTTTCCGGTTGGAAATGAAATTTTCAGATCTGGATGATGAAATGGACTTCTTTGTTATGAATTTATGCCATGAAATCTAATTATACAGTCGAAATTCGTGGATTCGACCAGTGAATTTGTTTTGAGACGTGGTGTCGGATGACACATGGCATGATCGCATGGATTCGACATGGAACCACTAGGGGAGTGACACATGCATGAGCCAACTGGTGCACTGTGTGAATGTTTCGCATTAGGCTATATGAGAGGAAGCCAAGGAAAAAAATCAAGAAATTAAGAGAAAAAATGGTGGTGATGACAAGTGGCAATGGAGAAAAGTGGGGGGAAGTTTCCCCTACTTTTGGAACATTCAGTTGATGCAATCCAAATGAGAAATAGAAAAGAGAAAATGAAGAAAAAGAAATAAAGTGAAATGAGAAATAAGAAAAATGAAAAATAGAAAATATAGAAAATGAGATTGGGAGCAAACAAGGATGTGGGAGGTGGATGAAGGAGAGAAAGGAAAGAAAAAAAAGAAGGAAACAAACATGAGAAGAATGAGAGGAAATCGGATAGAAAGAGAGAGAGAGAAAGTGGAGAAGAAACAAAAAAGGTACCGTGTTGGGCGTGATTGACGGCGGTGCGAAAGAAAAGTCGATCACATGCTCCCGAGGCTCGTGCGGTGCAAAATCTTGGAGTTTAGTCAAACTCCACAGGTTAAGGGTTCTACTTAGATTATTTTTAATTAAAACTACCATTTAATGGCATCTGAGTTTTATTAGTATGGCGGCGGTGAGTTTGTCTGAAGTTTTGGGACTCGATATTTAAAATTGGGACTAGTTGGGTTAGTCTTGGATTGTCTGAGGTTTGGTTTGATCCTAAGATGATGTCTTTGGGTTTTGTTGGGTGTTTTTGGTGTCACAGTGATTCGTTGACGAATGGAACCAAAAATGGTTCATGGCAATGAAGGACAGAGGTACCTTGTATTTATGGGTCAGGAATTGAGACCATTTTATTGTGTTGCTTGAGTTGAATAACATATTTGTGTGCTGAAAAGATCATATTGATATATGTTTTTTTTGATGGATGTGAATTATATGTAGAAAATTTAATTTATCATCATGTTGAAATGTTGCATATAGTTCTCATTTTACATGTATGTTATAGTGTGAAATAAACATAATTAGACTTTCATATACGAGATCAACGTCCCAGTGGATGTGTGTGCATGGTATTAGTTATTCCACCATTGCCCAGGTAGATCTTGTAAATCAAAACTCGGAAATGGGATGGCGTCAAAGTGATAATAATAATAAATTTCCTTGTTTGGTAGAATAAGTGGGATGATCCCCCAGGTGGCAAAATTCTAATTCGCCAGTTAGACCACGAGATTCAACGATCAAGAGTTCTTGAAAGTGCCGGGCGTCTGAAGCTACCCGCGAACCTGGATTGGTGGAAATTAAATAAATATTGGAGGTTGTCCGATGGGTTAAGTACGTAGAATTGGCTCACGATGGCCCAGTTTTCTGGCATTTGTGTGTGAAGTCGGTCGGGTTCGGGTTATAAGTATAGAGTCTCATCTCATGCATGACATGAAATATTCATGCTAGGATTGCATTTTCTGTATGGAATGGTTGATGTATGTATCTTCCTTGCATGTCATTTAGGTGGGGATGGATATGGTTTGATGTATGTATGTCATTACATGTGCATTTACAGGTGGGAAGTAGTCTTATAAGAGATTTTTTACCACTAGGCATTACTTTCAGCGTGTGGAGCCTTTGCCCCAGTCACAAGGAGTGTCTGAGGAGGCAGTGCAATGAGAGTTATGATTCTGGAGGAGGAATTCGACATGTAACTATTGTATGAGTAACATTTTGTAAAAAGTGTTTTGTATAAAAAGATTTTATAAAATTCTTTTTAGATTTATTGTATAAATAGTCGGTATATGAAGATTATGGTAAAAGAGAGGCCAGCAGTCTCAGACCCTAAAATTTATAATTATTCATTTCTTTTCATATTTTGGAATTTTAATATGAATGAATGAGTCCCAGATGAAGGGCGTATGGGAAGTGTAGTGCGAGTAACTTCGGTGTCCGTGGGTAGTTGAGTGCTAGGTTCGGTACGAAGACTTAGGTCTGCGAGACAACTAAGACAAAAATTTCGCGGGTTGACAGTTGTCGGAACCTCGAAATTTTAGTCACCGCAACAGTATGAGCTTAGGTATACAAATACCTAGGTTCCGATGAGCCGCGATCTGAATCATCGTCCATTGTGCATTTTGATAAGCGAATATGTGTGATATGTTGCATGATGTGACCTTATGTTGTGTGAATTATATGTAGTAAATAGTATATAGGAAATGATGAACATTAGGGTTAAGGCGTAACCTTAGGGGTTCGAAAGCGAAGAGCAGTGATAGTTCGGGATGTGAGTCTTTAGTAGTGGCCGCATTACACCACTGGTAAAGACGAGAAAGAGATCTCATTTGCTATTTGACTTGTCTAGATGGAAAATCGAGGTAGAGGACATAGAGGTTGTCCCCGGGATAATAGTCAGCCACCACCTATGTTTGACCCACAGGCCTTTATAGAGGCTATAGGCTCTGTAGTTGCCATCATTGTGCAGGCAAGCGTTGTGGTTGCTACCATGCATGGATAGTCTGATGGTGGTCCCGAGAGAGACATTGGGCGTCGACGTTGGGTTAATTCTTTGATTTCTCTAGGACTCTGCAAGACTCCATTTCAAGCATTTTGATTATTTTCCTACAGAAACCAGTAAAACTAGATATTATAAAGTAATCAAAACAAGGCCATATATATATAAAGTGATCCGATATACAGCTCCTAAGTCCGGGTTTAGAATGAGTGTTTTGGGCACTCATCACACCCGAGCAGCTGCTTTTGCTTATCCCAGCCAGAAAGCGAGAATCTAACCGGACACCTGAAAATAACATACTAAACTTAACGACACCAGTGTGATGCACATGTTGCCAAAAGGAAGGATCAAGATGAACTAAACTCACAAATCTTGCCCTTTGTATCTAATTTTAGAGGATCCTTAAGGTTTTTCGACTTTTGAAAGAATTCAGCTGAACACGGTTCGGTCGACAAGTGACTCACTGATTCGTGTCACAGTAGGGGTGCCGGAATCAACAAAATTTATACCTAAATTCCTCCTATTTGTAGTAAGCGTAACTACTCGAGTATCGCGGCTCTATGATGAACCACGGGGATGGGTTTCTTCGCACGAAATGATTCTGATGGGCTCGAATGGTGGGTGTTTTGGATTTCAGGTTTGGTTAAAAACAGTGAGGTTTTGGGGTTTAAAACTGAAAATAAAAACAAGTTAAAATAAAAATAGAACCCCTTGAAGTGTCGGACCACTGGTTTAGGGTTTTAAGGCAACCAACATGTCCGAGATTATTTTTCTCAGCGATTGGGAGGATGACATATAAGTCATTTCAGTGGGACCTTCATTCTTTAAAACTTAACCTAATAATTTTTTCAGCACGATACGAAAGCATTTATTTATATTTATAGTTTTCCCTACGATCAGACGTGTCTAAAACCACTTGGTAACTAATAGGAGCAACTAACTAGGCATGTCGATAAATCTGGTAGTATCCATGAACCCAGCTTGCCAAATACACATTAGGAGAATATCTTAAGAGATTTTAACTGAAAGTTGAAATCCGATATAACCTACTCAGTGGCTCGTAAAGGGCAACTAATGGATATCAGTATATCTAGCTAAGAATACCTTGAACCTAAAAGCTTACCAAGTATTAGTAAAGAAAGTACATCAAGCTTTAAACTTAGAGTTGCAAATTTGGGAACCAAAATGTTAAAATCTCTTTGCGTGAAAAATGAGGAATAGTTGCAAGCGGGTTGCCAGTAGCCCTCACTCTTCTAAGGAGGGAAGGTCAATGACCATCCTCTGAGTTGTATCCTTAGAGAAGTGTTGTAGTAGAGAAAAGGAGAGAAAGGAAAGAAAATGGGAGAAAAGGAAGGCTGCTTGGGGAAGCGCCTGGCTCTCACAGTGCTTGAATTGATTGAAGTTGATTGATGAGTTTTGTACATCTTGGGAAAACATATAGGTGCTCGAGTGTAGGAGATTACAAAAAAACCAGGCTCGAAGGCTATTATAGGGGTGGGGTGGAAAAAAACAAAGAAAACAAATGCAAACATGGCCAAACGTAAAAACGGGAATGGCGGCCCGGGAGAGCCGATTATATTTGGAGAGGTGTCACGATCTTTGCCCAGGGATGAAAATTTCGCAATGCTCCATTTTCTTCACTTTTTCTTTCTTCTTTCCTTCCTAGTCTCGAATGCGAAATCTTTGAGTTTGACTCAAATTCTTCG
>JAEQBH010006805.1:0-96818 GCA_016808115.1 Tetrastigma voinierianum
AAAAAATTCGTTTTATATTTAATTTGTATTTAATTGATATTTGCAAAATATTCTAATATTTGAAAATATTATAAACTTGTAGCGCCTCATTTCGGGGAATCCGTTGACAAGATCCAACCCGGAATATTCATTAGTGTGGATGTGCAGATATTTCTTCGTAAAAATCGAGACGAGTTCGCTGTATGAGGGGTTACATCTGAATCTGACGTGTCACGTCAGCATGTGACGCATTACGATATTTTCTAATACCAGGGTCCATTATCTGGTCAAATGAGTAAAAATGGCCCTTAGGCCCATGCATCCAATGCTGATAAAAATATCGACCAACTATATTTCATGGTTAAAGAGATAAGAAATCACTCTTAATTCAAAACATATATTAAAATTTAGAGTTTCTAATACATGTTATACAAATTTCATGTCAAGGCCACAAGTCGGCTTTCTTCTAAAACGCGGCCTTTAGTGAGTGTCGTCCTCCTGTACACTCCATGTACCTAAAATAGTGATCTCTCGATAGGGTGAGCAATGCCCAGTAGTGATAATTTCTAAATGGACCTCCTCACCTAAGTCGCAGCGTATCGTGGAAAGCGATCAGTGAGCAAATGCATGATCCTGCCGGATGTCTACGTCACCACGATCCATGTCTCGAGTCACCATGCATTTCCTCCATCATTGCTTAAGCCAAATGCGAGAAAAACATCGTTTTCATTTTTCTTTTATTTTCGTGTCATGCACTCACATATCGTTAGGGTCTTGGTGCGTATCAGATAATTATCACAGGTCAAAATATTCATGCTAATATATTTTACATGTATATATATTAACATAATTAATTCACATAATTCATATTATTTAATTTACAACACTAATACCAAAATTAGCTCACATGGGCTAATTAATCAATCAAGCAATTCATTTCATTTTTCTTTCATTTTCTTTCATGTCGTATATCACGCCTATCTATAGGGTCTTGCAGAGTGCATATGAAATGCATTATCTGTTCAAGAAATATTAAATGCTAATATATTTTTTACATGTATATATTAACAAAAATTAATTTACACAATCCATGTTATTATTCGCAATCAATACTTAAAATTAGCTCCACATGAGCTAATTAACAAATCAAGTAATTCCTTTTGATCACCCAAGCACACAAAAAATTACACAACAATTCACGCGAGCAGTAGAGCCCTCGGGTTGTACTTGTTCACGACACAAGTGAGTTTTTCTCCATTCGGTTCAAAGATTTTGAGGCCAGTAACTTGGACATTCGAGACTGACAAATCCCCATCCACAAAATGGCTCTTAGTAAAGAATAATAAGTAGGAAAAGATCCCTACCTCTTAGAGTTGTCGGAACTCCATAAAATCGGTGCCCACGCGTAGCCCTCGCCGGGTAGAACAACTTTACTTCTTGGCCCGAAGCGAATCGACGGTCCGAAAGTCGGGAAATCTAGAGAGAAGTCACTATTTCTCTCTCTAGAATCTCAAAACGCAAGCTATTGCATGTTTTTGGCTTTCTCTTTGGAGAAGATGGTATTATTTCTTTTGTCTTTATCTTCGTTTTAAGCTTTTAAATGAATTCCATGATGTCCCTTCCTTTCACTTTTTGATACATGGCTTAATTTAAGCCATTCATCTCAAATCATCTCTTAATCATACAACATATTGTCACATGGGTACATGTAGTAAGTGACTTTTGTCACATCCATGTCTTTCCTGAGTCGTTTCGACACGGGCACGGTGCCTCGAAAAAAAATGAAATTCCGATTGTCTTAGAATTCGACGTGGTAGCTGGATTTCGCGAGGCGATTTCAACGGTGGTAGTTTAGATCATCAGTTAGAAAATTTCGGATTTTGACTAAAAATCTCATTAATTTGGAAAATTAAATTTCTAGGGTTTACGTGCTCCCTCCTTAGAAAGAATTTCGATCCAGAAGTGCGTACAATCTAACTAAATCCGCATGCATAATACAGCGTGCACTATGTCATGTATAAGTAGTCGTTTAAGTATTAAGCAGTAGAAACCACGATACCCTATGTAGCCTGCAGCGACCCACTTGGTGTGCAAGCGACCTTTACAAGGTCATAATCTTAAGCAATATAATGGGTCGTCATCTGAATCCATGTCATGAATGACATCCATATCTGAGAGCCCTTCTTGGCTCACCAACTCCCAATGCAATTCGCGATGGGTAACTAATCTGAGAGTCGATTGACTCACATCACCCAGCTCTAAGTCTACGTGATAACCATGGCCAGTGTGTTTTATCTCTCGGGCAACACCAACTTTCAGCCTACACTGCGAGTCTCACCCGCCTGAAATTTGGATATCTCCACGGGTCTCTTACACCCTGCAAAAGTCGGGACACCTCCCCGGGTCTCACCACCCCACCGCAGTCGGGATATCTCCCCGGTTCTCTTACACCCACACAAAAATTTTGGATATCTTCACGGGTCTCTTACATCCACACAAAAATTTGGGACATCTCAGGGGTCTTTACACCCCTACGAAATTGGATATCTCCTGGTCTCTTACACTGACTCAGGCTTTTTCACAGGGGATTAACGACCCCCTTTTTGGCCATGACACATTAATTACTCTTCGTTTCTGATTTGAACCATGAGTCTTCGTGGAGCGTAGTCCCAAAGACAAACCCGACAGGCTCACCAAGGTGGTGAATGTCCATCTTGTGCACCCACGCTTTGGGCTCGGCGATATCACCGTGCACCCACTGACTACGATCACGTCCCGGGGGTCCACCATGAAAGCGAGAATCTCGAAAGGAGATCTCTAACTCACAATCCCGACCTATCAGGTCAACTCTCACCCTACATCCACAGAGAACATCCACACTGGTTTCTCTAAGGAAGCGCTTCAGCATAAGCCCGGTCTGTCTGCGAGATGCATTAATGAATGAATATGATGCATCCATTTTAAAGCTACTCTCGTCCCGACAAGTGCGATTACCCTACGTATCGGTGTTACGGATGCTCGGCCTGTAGTACCTTAAGACCTCTTGCCTCCTAGGACAATCTCGCCTCATATGCAAATTTGTGACAATGGTAGCGCCGATCATCTGCCCTGGCGACAAGAACTCTCGGCCTGCAGACCTAATGCTCGACCCGGAGCCTGTACTGCGGTCACGGCTGTATGACCGTCTGCGAGTACTAGGTCTTTGAGTGTGGCACCTGGGCCCGTCTTTTGGTTCCCCTGACCCATACTAGGGGGTGAAGGAACAAACTGTGTTCTCGCATGTCCCATAGGTTGGCCCGGGATTGACTGTCCCTGAACAGGATCTCACGCCTCTGAGGCTGATCCCTCCTCATCGTCGGCTGCGGCAATGGTATTTTACACCATCGCGGATGATTAGCAACCTAACTATCTCAACGATGATTGGAATTTGAGGTGTCCTATAACTTTGGGATTCCTGCCTCAGTGGGCAATCCCGTGGTCATCTGGGTGTTGGCGGAAATAACATCATCTTGCCTGCATTCGATGTCCCATCTGGCCTTGGTCTGATAGCCTTGCTTGTCTGGATATCCTTGTGAAGCTTGAAGTCTTGCTTCTTTCGGGTTGGAAGAAGATGGATCTTCCTTCCTCTTAATTACCTAACACCCATCTTGATTGCCCGCTAACATCTACCTCTCCCTCACGTAGTCGCCATTGATCACGACCCTAGAGTCCCTCCTCCTCAACCATTGGAGACGATGTGCTTCTAAGCTATTTGGAGTCGTTTGACCCTTGATTCCTGCTTGCACAAGCACATTGCAATAGCGGCTGTTGCAATCCTTTCGGCTCAACAAAGGCTCATGGGTAATCTTGGTGGTGCTTAGGCACAGTACCGTGGAACGACTCACGTCCTCGCCACCCGACTATGTCTTACGCATGTCAAATGATAAGTTAAATTCTAATGCGGTATCCTAAAGTACAAGCAAACCCAAGACACTCTTCACATACAGAAAGAATATTTTATTTCATACACTATGTCCATGCATTCATAGGTAATGCAAGACAACATTTCCATATATATTAAATCATATGCAACAAAAAAAAATTATTTTATTTTATTTTATTTTTTGAAAACCTCGTGAATAGTGCTCATGAACAATGTTTCATGAACAGTGATCCAAAACAGTGTCCTAAGTCAAACTTGGGTCAAGTGAACAGTGTGCACACCCATGGCCCCGGTACATTGTGCACTTATTTGCTTGTGTATTGGGCGATCATATCGTGGGCGCACTAGGCGCGGTCTTCGTGCTTGAGTGTGTGAAGTGTGTGGCGTGGTATAGTGTTGTGCCGCCTGTGGCCTTAATAGCAGCGCCCCCACGCGGCTGCAGCGCTTTGTGTGTGAGCTCCTCAGCAGTGTGTGAGGCGCTATTGTGTTGCATCGCGACCCAAAGGTCGCCCCCTCGATCTATTACAAGGTGCTGTCGCCGACCCTCATGCAGCCAGCCGTGCGAGCGTTGCATACGCCCGCAGCGGCCCGACCTTGTCGTTGCCATCCTCGGTCGTGTCGTGGGCGCATGCTCAGCGAATCTTGATGGCCAGGGTCCTGGCCAGGTATCGTGGCCCTCTGTTTGCGCCTTGGCCAAACTTTGTCACGTTACAAAGGTCATCGTGACTTCGATAAAATGGGCGATAGCCCATTCGATTTCATGACCTGTTTTTTTTTTTCATCATTTTTTTGTTCTAGCTATTGCAAGATCACAATATATATATATATACTATATATATATATATATATATATATATATATTTTCATGTCTTGATAGAACAAAATAAATTCATTAAAATTTATTTATTTTATTTTCTCCGAGTTTACATTGTAAAACCTCAGAAAAAATTTTCCTCAACACATTTTTTTTTCTTCTCCAGTAGCCTTCCAACTACTCCATAGATGCAGTAGCTTGAACACTGCCATCCATACAACTCAAATTTTTTTTTTTTTGTGAGTTAAATTTTAACCCATTTCCTTGTGCAAAAACTGGAATAATTTTTCAGAATTTCACAAAACCTAACTTGTTCTTGTTCAAAGTAGACTCTTGTCGAGTTTGGACCACTGCAATCGAGACCCTCGACCTCCTAGGTTTATTTTCTCAATACTGAGTGTTGACATGGATTTTCACATATCTTGTCCTTTACGACATACAATTCACACAACACATACAACACAATTCAATCACACATCACAAATCAAATCACACATCACATTTCATTCACCCAGAAATGCACGGGATGCATGATCTAATGTATTCCCATCTGAGTCTGAGTAAATTTGTATACCTAACTTACTGATACTAAGTTACACTCTAGTATCCAACATCGAGTCTATACTAAGATGAGATGCTCTTACACCTTACGACCCTGGCCTAAGCCCAAGTCCCTCAAGCCATAGGTACTCGTATACCTAAGCTCTAATACCAAGCTGTGACGCCCCATTTCCCGGGGGTCCGTTGTCAACCCGTCAACCCGTGGAATATTTGTGGATGTCGGGTAACCCGACAACACTCATGAAAATCTGGTAGAGTTTCCTTGGTACGAGGAGTTCTATCTAAAATACAACCTGTCCCAATCACATGGCAACCTGTCCCAATATTTTACAAAGACCACATCGGGTCCATATACAATTAAAATGAGTAAAAATGACCACGTGGGTCCATGCCAATACTACGCTAAAAATATCCAACCAACTATGACTCATAGGTTCAAGATAAGTGTATCACAATTCAAACATATTAAAATTTAAGTTTCTGTAGCATTATATAAATCCTCATATCAGTAAATGCTCCTATGCAAAGCGCGGCCTCACAGTGACGCCGTCCTCATGCACTCCATTGTGCACGAAATGGTGATCACTTGACGGGGGTGACGATCTTGTGGTGATAATTTCCTACATGGGTTACTCCTACCTAGAGATGCATATGTCATGGCAAATAATCACTCAAGCAAATATGATCTTACTTGAATGTCTACATACCCAATCCCATGTCTCGAGTCCTCACCGACTCCCTCATACCTAAGCCAAATGCGAGAAAAACATCGTTTTCATTTTTCTTTTATTTTCGTGTCATGCACTCACACTTATCGTTCTAGGGTGCCCCGGTGCATATGGAATGCATTATGCCAATTCCAAAATATTCATGCTAATATATTTTACATGCATATATATTAACATAATTAATTCACATAATTCATATTATTCAATTTACAACACTAACACTAAAATTAGCTCACATGGGATAATTAATCAATCAAGCAATTCATTTCATTTTTCTTTCATTTTCTTTCATGTCATGCACTCATGCCTATCCATCTAGGGTGCCCCAGTGCATATGAAATGCATTATGCCATTTCCAAAATATTCATGCTAATATATTTTTTTTACATGTATATATTAACAAAATTAATTTACACAATCATATTTATTGATTCACATTAATAACACCAAAATTAGCTCACATGAGCTAATTAACAAATCAAGTAATTCCTTTTGAATCACCCAAAACACACAAAATTACACAACAATTCACGTGAACAGTGAAACCCTCGGGTTGGCATTGTTCACGGCCACATAAGTAGGGATTTTCTCCATTCGGTTCAAAGATTTTGAGACCGTAACCCGGCCATCCAGGCCCCAACAAATCCCCATAAAATGGCTCTTAGCCAAAGAATAAACCAAGTAGGAAAAGATCCTTACCTCTTGGAGTTGTCGGAACTCCATGGAAATTAGTCTTACGCATAGCCCTGCCAGGTAGAATAACTTTACTTCTTGGCAAAAGCGAACTACGGTCAGCGAGAAATCTAGAAGAAGTCATCTTTCTCTCTCACTAGAATCTCAACATAGCTACTGCACTTTTTAGCTTTCTCTTTGGATCTTTGGAGAAGATGACTATCGCTTTTGTTCACTCATTTAACTTTTTAATAATTCCATCCATGTCCCTTCCTTTCACTTTTTGATACATGGCTTAATTTAAGCCATTCATCTCCATCATCTCACTAATCATACAACATGTGTCACATGGATACACGTAAAGAGCGATTGTCACATCACATATCTTTCATACTGCTTTACGACACCCGACACCCCGTTCCTCAAAAACGTGGAAATTCGATTATCTCAATTCAAAGAAATTCGACACGCGTGGTGGTTGGGATTTCACTAAACGATCCCAATGGTGAAGTCCGCTATTATCCGGGAAGACGAAAAAATTTCGGATTTTAACCGAAATTACCATTTTACTCTTTTTCAGAAAATTAGAATTTTCTCGGGTTTTACATTTTGAAATTTTATTATTAATATATGTTGTGCTATATTGTGCAATTTTTAAAATTTTTTAATTTGTGATATTTCTGTAACGCTCCGTCTCAAAAGAGTGTACAGTACATGTAACTATAGGGGCGTATACGAGCACCAAGTGTCACATTGTGGTATCTTGGAGATGAAATTATGAAATGATAAATTTATGAACCCGAAATTTGTGGTACTAGAACAAGGGTAAAATCGTAATTGATCAAATGGAACATAAAGGGCATAATCAAAGAAGATAGTATGCCAAAGTAGAAATAATAAAAGTTAAAGTGAAATTCTTGAGAGATGGAGGACCTAATTATAATTAGGAGAAAGATTAGACTATAAATAGGAGATGAGACAAACAAAAATCTCATTTGTTCTCCTTTGGGCTAGGGCTCCACGTTTTGAGAAGAAGAAAGGGAGAAGAAGGGAAGAAGAAGAAGAAGAAGGAGAAGAAGAGGGATAAGAGAAACAAAGGTATGTTTTCTTGTATGGAATCATGTACTGATTTAGGGTTTTGCATGAGATTAGTTAAGCCTGCTCTAGGTTTTGTGGAAGAGATCACCCAAACCCTAGATTTCTTGAAGTTTTGTGGGAAAAACCCTAGTTGGTAAAGAATAAACATGGATCCATCAAAATTATATGGTTTTGTAGGAATTGGTGGACCTTAGGTTGAATTCTTAGGATTTTTACCTGTAGTTTGCTATATGGAGGTTCCAAATCACCAATTCAAGTGTTATGGAGTGGTTTTGGATGAATTCCATGTTGGTTCTTGAGGTATTATGGAATGGAGAAGTTGTATGAAGAGAATTGGTACCAAAGAGGGCAAAAAGAAACAATTCTGGGCAAAACCATGAAGTGGTACCGGTACCAAAACAGGGTGGTATCGGTACCAAAACAGGGTGGTACCGGTACCACCCAATAGTAACCTGAATCTGATCAAGACCAGATACAAGTGGTACCGCCAGCATTCACCATACAAAATGTGTATGGTATCGTATCAATAGTGGTACCGGTACCACACTGCCCAAAATGCCCAGATTGTTGTATTTTCACATATTTAAGCCCAAATTCGTACACCGATAGTATAGGAACCTTACTAAATGATTAAGAGAGGTCCAAAGAGGATTGGAACTCAATGAAAACATAATAAGACCTTGTCGTCGGCGGCTTCTATATTCGCCGAGTGTGAATAGTGCTATGGAAGCACGCTAAGTTTATACATATACATAGGCTGATTAATGTGTTCGCCGTATTCGCTTTTGAGTGTGTAGGCAAAAGCAAAGGCGGAAAGTTAGGAGTCGTGTTCAAGTTTAGTAAGCGTAATGTGAGTGTTCTAAACTCATTTTTCAAATACTAAAGGTATTATTATAAACTCGTTTCTTACATCGGTATTTAATGGTTTTGATTGTAAACCATATTTTAAAGCAAGCAATGAGTTTGGCAAGCAAATAATGGTTTTGATTTAACCATATATGAAAAGCAAACAAGTAATGGTTTTGATGTATTCAACCATACTTTTTATAAGCAAGCAAGCAATGGTTTTGTATTGTAAAACCATAATTCAAAGAGCAAACAAGCAAGCAAGCAAAAGTATATTTTCGAAAACAGGCCTAACTAAAATCCCTAGTTTTAAGCAAACATACCGGTCAGAGGTATTCCGTACGTGCACGGTGGTGTTAGGATATCATTCATGCATTTTAGATTTGCCTAGTCTAAGAAACTTAGTCTGGCGCATCATGGCATTTAAAGGAGACCGTGGCACGTACTAGAGTATATAGGGTTAACGCGTTAACTAAATTATGGTGATGGAGACCAAGGTCAATTCCACCATAGTTACCGGAAAAGGTGAAGTGAAGTGTGCCTAGGCCCTTTCACCTAGGTGATGCGGACCCAGGTCCTTCCACCGGCACGGTCGATGCCCAAGCTCCCGTGTTTCACTAGTGGTACGCCAGAAGGCAGCGCCCAGCTGGGTTGATGATTTATAAGCATGTTTTATACGCTTTAAAAATCAACCACCGGTGCACCTGCTGGAGCCCAGTCTCCGCGGTTTATTTTAAAGCAAACGGTTGAGCCTGTGCCCCGTTTTTATTTTAAAGCAAACGAAATGAGCCTGTGCTCCCGCTTTATTTTAAAGAAATGGTCAGAGCCTGTGCCCCATTTTTATTTTAAAGCAAACGGTTGAGCCCGCACTCTCGCTTTTATTTTAAAGCAAGCTTGCCAGCCTGGGGTCTAGTTGTTTAAGTAAAAAGTTTTATAAACTTTTAAAAGCAAGAGATTTGAGAAAAGTTTTAGAAACTTTTAAAGCAAAGCAAGGTAAAACAAGCAAGCAAAAGATTTGAGAAAAGTTTTAGAAACTTTTAAAGCAAAGCAAGGTAAAACAAGTAAGCAAGAGATTTGCAAGCAAGAGATTTGAGAAAAGTTTTAGAAACTTTTAAAGCAAAGCAAGGTAAAACAAGCAAGCAAGAGATTTGAGAAAAGTTTTAGAAACTTTTAAAGCAAAGCAAAGCAAAGTAAGAAGCGCGCTTCGAAATATCTCTGCAACAGAGTTTTATACTAGACAAGCTCGAAAAAGCGAAACATTTATAAAGCATACACTCATCGAGCTTGTTTAGCTCATTATTTTGTGTTTTAAAACTATTTTCTGTGCACAAAGGCACGACGGACGCTGGAGCATATTAGATTCTCCCGACTTTTGTAACAAGGTCATATTAATAATACTTGTAAGGAAATACTTTGAATTCAGATGCAAGGAGGCACAAGATGTACATAGTGTAGTTTTGTGAAAATGTATTGAGCCTGAGGCTCTATTGAAAGAATATTGCTGGTTGCCATATTTGGAAAAGTGTAAATCAAGGTTTACAGGGGATTGAATATGTCATATATGCACTGCTATGTCGAGATTTTACCAAATCATAAGATGAAAAGGGAAAATTTTTATAGAGTTTTCAAGAAGTTAACACTATTTATTTACAGAATTTCTAGTCGTTAGAGTGAATCTACTTGGGATTTCGTGTGGAGGGCCGCACACCCGCCGCCAAGTAGGGTGGGGTGTGTCAATTTCAATATTGTAAATTGTATATATAATTTTGCATTGCTACATAGTCATAACAAATAATAAATATAAAAATAAATAATATATATCATGCTATATTGTTACAAAATTCTTGACATTATAAATTTTTTGATATTTCGCTTTAAATTTTACCTTTATTTTAGTATAATTAAAAATTAGTTCATCAAACTGAGTGTAATTAATTAAATATTTTTTATATTGAAGCTATAGTTTTGTAAGTTAAAGTAAATTTTGTTACCAATAAATGTAAAAAATAAAGGAGATTAAAATAACTGAACATAATTTTGTGTGTGTGTGTGTGTGTGTGTGTGTGTGTGTGTGTGTGTGTGTGAAGGCAGTGATAAAAAGGCACTTATATGTATGATTTTATATTAATTACTTTAAATAATTTTTAATACACATCATTTTTATGTGATAAATAAATTTTAGGATAGTGCAATTATGATTTATAAAAATTATGATTACCAAACCTTTTTTTTTCCGCCAATTTTTTTCCACTTCTCGCTAATTGTTAGGGTAATAGGATCTTATTTTTTTTCCCAATTTTTTTCTCTCTAGTTCACTCTCACCGCCACCTTGAGTCAATCTCACTGCCACTATGAGTCATTCTCACTGCCACCATGACTTTTTTCTCTAGCTCACTCTCTCCGTTCACCTCACTCTCACCATTCATAATCTTCGTCTTCTTCTACCTTATTTGAAAACTTATTTCCTACTAGTGAAGAACAGAAGATTTTTATGGATTCTATGGACAAAGAGCTTTTATGTCGAGATTCTTCAAGAATGTGGTAGAATGTGAAGCAACCCGTATCAATACTTGGCTTTCTATTGCACATGATCATAAAGTTCAAGTATTAAGGCTTTGATTTTGGTACTCAATCTTCTCCATCGGTATATCTATACTACCTACCAAACCTTCTTCTCCAGCTATCTTTTCTTCTCCATATTTTCTTTCTCCTCTGCTATAGGCCCTTCTAATGCATGTACTATAGCCTCATTGGTTTCCTCCGTAGCATCGGTCCCTTTTGTCTTCACCTCTGCAGAAGAGTATTGCTGCTACTAGTTCAGCTTCTCACCCACAACAAAAAGGTTTGTTTTAATGCACTGCTACTTTGTTTTTTTTTGTTGGAATATTGATGTTGGTTGTTAACTAAAATATTAAATTTTTTAATGACATCTTTCCCTCACTACTTAAAACTGTAAATGAATTTTTCTTTGCTTGCGGGGGGTTTCTAATCGCTTTTTTGCCTTTTAATTGTCTTTGTTTATCAATCAGGTAAGCTATTTTACTTATTTTTATGAACTGAGATTTTGCTTTTTTATTTGTATTTGTTCTCTGTTATCTTCAAAATCTGCCATTCTAGTTTCCCAATTTATTTGTAACAAAGAAACTTGGCCACTAAAAATCTTCCTTGGACTGTTGATGTTATGCATTCATGTTGATGATATAGTGTTATTGTGAGACAACTTTTTCTTCCCAGTTGTTATCCTAATACCGATACATGTTGTAATGTGGTCGTAAAATATAAAATTTAAAGTCGAGGGCCAAAAGTAGTAAAACATAAGGGATAGTTATTACGGGTCCATAAGCTGGTGAAAAATGAATTTCTTCTTATTTGTCTGCCAAGAACTCCTATCCTGGGTCCTATTCAGAATTCTATAATCAACATACCTTTCCCTTCCTTATTTGAGTGTTTTGGATTTCTCAACTTGATTAATTATAGATCATCTTGTTCCCCGTCTGCTTAGAGTTTAATTCTGTGTCTTTTTAACTTATCACTCAGTTTTAGTGCTGTATATAAGCTCCTATCTTGTTATGTTTTTTTTTTATTTGTTTTGGTCTTTTGGGTTAGATTATCCTTTTGTGCTTTTCTTTTCTGGCCAAGTGTACTTTTTGTCCATTTGGATAATCTCATGTCAGGTTTTGATCCGGGGTATCTTTAAAAGATGACATTTGCTTTGGTTTTTATATTGCTTTTGGATTGTTGAGTGTAAAGGATAATCACAACCTCTTTTCTGGTTTCAACTGATTCGATTGGTCATGTGATCATCCTTGATCAGTCAAAAAGTCATTTTTTCAAGTGTATGCTAAATGAATTTACGGAATAGGTCATCATAAATATTATTTAATTTTCATTGCTATGTTTTTACACTTAATTCCTTATGTGTAAATTTATATTTGTTCATAAATCTCTAAGTCTTTCTCCGCTTGCAACACTTAATGAGTATTGTTTGGTTTCATTGTTATTGTTAAACGAGTTGTTTCATGAAAACATTAATTGTATTTATTTATTTGGAGAACAATAGTTATTTATTTATTTAATAATTTTTATTTTTTAGCAAACTTAAAAATGTTATTTAAAATATATGGGATTAATTTGATCTCAAGACAAGGCAATGCCTTTGAAAATAAGCTAAAATAAGATTTAGTAATTTAATTAAAATTTAGTAGCAAGATATATATAATAATAGTAATAAATTCATTTTTATATTTTACCTGGTGTTGTGGATCTTAAATGTTGGATTTTTGTACTCGGTGTTGTGGATCCGAAATGCTGGATTTTTTGTGTATCATTTTTTGTTTGGGTGGTATGCTGGAATTTGTGGGCTGTTTTTAAGCTTGGATTGAAGTAATGAAGTCTTGAACCAAGAATAGTCCTGCCGAAAAAGGAGCGCTTGCATCTTGCTATCGTGGATCTGAAATGCTGGATTTTTATTATGTATTACTGTTTGTTTGAGTGGCATGCTGGAAATTGTGTGAAATTGATGTGAGTATTACCTACTAGGAGTATAAACATGCATGGTATGATTAAATTGGAATTTATGTGTTTGTTGATATAAATTGCCAATTGAGGCATGGGTTGAAATGCATGAGTGAATATGCACATATAGTATTCTTCACGATGTAGTGATGTAAATAGGTAATGACATATTGCATTGCATTTATGCAATTAGAACATTGCATGAGAATGGGTGTGGAGTGCGATGATGACGTTAGGTCGGCCCAGGATAAGTCCTAAAGGTCGATGAAAATTTGGAGGAATTTCCACTGCAAATTGGAGTTTCGTCAATACTCTGTGGAATTAAAGTAGTCATCGAGAATCGTCCAAGAAGCTATAAATAAAACTATTTGTCGGCGATGTCCAATAGTTTTGAATTGCAAAACAAAAAAACCTTTTGTTTTGGAAACGTTTTTCACATGGCACACCGCATGGTGAGAGTAGTCTCGAGGACTGGTATTAGGGTCATGAGGTAGCACGATCCAGACATTTTTAGATTCCATTCTAGGATTAACATAATCGATTGGAATGTTTGCATCTTGCACCACTCATCGCACAGCAGACTTAAAGCGGGAGTAACCCCCGTAGGAGCTATCGGGCTTTGCTAACCTCGTCGTTGGATTCCCCTTTCAGGTATAGGGAGCGTACAGGGAGACGACGCTTACTAGAGGCCGCGTTTGAGAAGAAAGCCGAGATGCCCATTTAGTGATCTCCTTACTAGATAGTAAGATTTCACTGAACTGTCCCAGTGGACAGCTTGGAAATGCATTGTGTATATTTGCTAATTGCAAATGGACACGTATTGATTGATATATATGTAGGAAGTTGGTGCTTTCTCTATATGTTCTCTGACAGATGTAGAAAATATGCATGTTCATATGATAACCTGTACAAGGAACATATCATATGCATTTTCTCGAGTGGGTTAGGCTATACTCTTCAATTTAATTAAGGTGATATATGGATGATGTTAGAATTAGCTTGTATAAAATTTTAGAAATTAGGTAACCAATAAAAATAAAGTAATCTTTTAAATCATTTGAACAAATTAATTATGTTTGGATATGTAATTTAAACTTGATTATTCACGCCTAGATAAATATAAATACGAAGTTCGGATAAAAGAATGGATGTATGTTAGGATTGATAATGGATGGATAAAGCCCGAATTTATAATAGGTCAGAGCAATAGAAATTTGCAAAAATGCATCTAGAATGTATGGACGGTGAAAAGATAAAGTGTCCATGTAATCATCGCAAGTGTCAAAATAGGAATTATTTAGATGAGGATACTGTTAAAATGCATCTTGGAAGAAATGGATTTGTAGCAGACATATCATGGTAATATCATGGAGAAACCTATGTGCTTCGGGCCAATTAACAAAAATGTTGGCCGAATTGATACTTTTGTACATACAGAGCATGGTGAGACATTCAATGCAATACAGTCTATGGTGTATGATGCTGCTGGTCCCTCTTTTAATTCGATTGAAATAGAAGAGAGCCCAATCCCACAAACACAACATCTTTATATGCTCAAAGTATCGCAGCAAGAAGTGTGGAACGGAACCCCATGGCCATTCTCAATTATCCGTGTCCAGATTGCTTTGAATATTAAGGGTAAAACACCATATCTCCGAAAGGTGCTATGATGAAATTTGTACATTGATGAAAGAACTTTTGCTTTCACCGATAATCTAATGACATTACAACTTTTATAACACAGTAGTTAGTGTCTGGGTTTGCTAGTTCTAAGATTGATTGTTGTGAGAATAATTGTATGCTATACTGGGGTGAAGATAGTGACTTAAGTTGTTGCAAGATTTGTTCTCATCCTCGTTTTAAGAGACAAAAGCGTGGATCTTCCAAGCATAAGAAAAATGTTCCGTATAAGAAAATGTACTACTTTCCTATAACCTTGCTCACGATCAGATGCATTATGATGCAATTGCGAAGCATATGAGGTGGTGGCGCAGAGCAACCACATGAGGATGGTGGTATCATGCGCCATTGTTCAAACTCTTGCTTGAAGCATTTCTCTCTAATCCGAATTCATCCATCATTTGCATCCAAAGCTCAAATGTGAGGTTAGGTTTGTGCACTGATGGGTTCCAACGATATGGGCAATCAGGTCAACAGTATTCATGTTGGCCTGTAATATTAACTCCATACAATTTGCCACCTTGGATGTAAAGAAGGAAGAGTATACGCTTTTTAACTATCATTGTTCCCGCTAAAAAACTTAAAACAAGTTGATGTTTTTCAAACTAATTAGTCGAAATGAAAGAAATATGGAGAGTCAGTAGAAACATAAGGATACTTCTAAGAAAAGAAATTTTCAATTGCGAGTTGCTCTTTATGTATTGGCCAAGTGATTTTCTCGCTTATTCGATGTTGGGTAGTTGGGGTATCGCCGGGAAAGTATGCTTGTCCTTATTGCATGGAAGATTCAGATGCATTTTCTTGTTGAAAAGGAGGAAAATGTCATGGTTTGACAATCATCGAAATTTTTCGCTTAGGAAGATCATTTTAAGGAAGGAATAAGAGATGGTTTAGAGGGACTAGGCCGTTCGAAAAGTGCACCACCTATATGGTCGTGTAACTTAATTAATGAAATTGATGATTTTGGGGTTTAAGAAAGTGACAAAATCCTCGTGAAGAAGAGATAAATCGTAGAATCCAAAAATCATGTGGATGTGGTTGGAAAAAACGAAGTATCTTTTAGGACTTACCTTATTGGAAAACCAATCTCATTAGGCACAATTTGGATGTTATGCACATTGAGAAATTTTTTTTTGATAATATTTTTAATATAGTGATGAATGTTAAAGGGAAAACCAAGGATAATGCGAAGTCTAGGGAAGATTTGAAGGAATTTTCCCATCGTCCCGAGTTACATCGGGATGAAAATGCAAACAAATATCCTAAGGCTTGTTACACATTGGATAAAGATGGGAAAGAGCAACTTTGTAAGTGGATTAAAAAGTTGAAATTTCCAGATGGTTATGTTTATAACTTGGGGAGGTGTGTTGATTTGAGTGAGAATAATAAACTATATGGAATGAAGAGTCATGATTGTCATATTTTTATGCAGAGGTTAATTCTGATTGCATTTCGTGAGTTATTGCTCGCAAAATGCGACAAGCTTTGATAGAGTTGGAAGCATTTTTTTAAAGATTTATCTCTGCATCATAACAGAGGATGACATGAAGTGCTGGAAGAAGATATTCTATCAAGGTGTGTTAGGAGCGCATATTTCCACAAAGTTTTTTTACTCCATGGAACATCTTCCAATTCATTTAGCTACGGCAAGAGTTGCTGGGCCCGATGCAATATAGATGGATGTATCAATTTGAACGCGAAGTTAAAACTATTGGTGTATTGATACATATTCATAAAATTTATCTTATGTAATAATTAAAATCAATTCTTATTTTTAGGTATCTTCGCAAAGTTAAAGAATAATGTCGTGAATAAAGCAAAGTTGAAGGTTCAATTTGTAATGCATACTGCTGAAGAAGTCGGTCATTTCAGGTACATTATTTTTAACCTTCCGTATACACGACATCGAAAAGTTCGCCGCAATAGTGATGGTTGTGGATTTGATTTGAAGAAGATTCTCGAGATGCTTTCCATATTTAAATGTAGCCGGCCATCATCGGGAAAACAAAACTCAAATCGCAATCGATATGGAATACAATGCAACCGCCCAGACATTGTTAAATCATGGATTTAAGCAAAGTCATACATTCAAGTAACTATCTAGGGATTCGTATTCATATATATTTTTTTGCTTTGCAAAGCATAAATATAATATAAAATAATAACACTAAATTTACTTTATGAATATAGAATCTTTGAAGCAGAGTTGAGGCAATTTCAACCTCATATTGAAGCTTTAGAAATTGATGCAAAATTTGAGACAGAGTTTGCATTATGGTTTGAGAATCATGTAAGTAATTAATTTGTAGAATATAAAAATGAAATAATATGTAAATATTTATATAAGTAATTAATTTCTTATAATTGTTATATATAAGCAAATCTATAATCATGCAACATCTCTAACCAAATGATCAAAGACCTTGCAAAAGGACCACTTTATAGGGTGAAATCATTTTCAGGGTATTATGTTAATGGATATAAGTTCCACACAAAGGAACGTGGTTCAAATAGTAGAGCAATGAATAGTGGAGTATGCATAAAAGGTTGTAGCCATAGTGTAAATGAGATAGACTACTATGGTCGATTACAAGAAATTTTGGAGTTAGAGTACACTGCTCTACCAATAAAGAGAATTGTACTATTCAAGTGTTTATGGTTTGATCCAATCTTGAATCGTGGTATAAGAATTCACCCACAGTACAAACTTGTAGATGTCAAGAGTGGCACCCAATAAATATGAACCATTTATTCTTGTCGTGTAAGTGTATTTTGCATCTTCATCCTACTTTGAAGAGAAATGAATGATTGTTATTGTTTGCAAAATAAAAGCAAGGGGAATCGTGGAGGTACCAAAGTCATGCATGTCCGCTTTCCGATATGATGGCATTTCAAGAGGATGCTAGCGCATCAACATGGAATTGATGCGCATTATTTATTAGACATCAATCTATAAACGATGAAAATGGTTCATTTATTACATGGATAATAATCGAAATTGAGAAAATGTCAATTGACTTTGCAAATCAAGATATGAAGACATCGATGTAGAGCAAAGAATTTGATGATGATGATGAAGACACCGATGTAGAGCAAGAATTTGATGATGATGATGATGAAGACAGTGAGGGAGACCAAGAATTTAATGATGATGACGATGATGACAATAACTAAATAATTATATTCATATGTTGTTGTAATTATTTCAAACAATATATATGAAATTTACTATTTAATGTTATAATTAATGTAAGACTGTGTTAATATTTTTTACTTAAATTTTAAGTAAAAACGAAGAGATTTGATTTGGAAAATCTAAAAATGAATTTTAATTCTAAAGAATTTTAGAATATAAAGAAAATGATTTTTGATTTTTTTTAAATTAACTAAAATCATTTCTAATTATTTTTAACTCTAAAATATTTATTATTTATTATTAGAAATCTAAAGAATGAATTTTTTTATTATTTTAGAAATTTAAGAGAATGATTTCTTTTTTATGGAATTTTGAAAATTTATAGAAGGTGAAATTTGACTTTGACAGATTTGGAGAGAGTAAATTTTGATATTTAGAGAAATTTGATTTGAATTGAAAGTGAAATTATGCAAAAAAAAATTTGAGAAATAACTTTATACATAATTTGTGATGCCCTAAACTGGGTGTCTCGCTGACAACCACAACCCGCTGAATACTGTGGATGTCGGGTAACCGACACCGTCATAAAATCTGGCAGAAGTCTCCTTGTAATGGAGCTCTACCCAAATACAAAACCTGTCCTAACATCAATCTCATGACCACATCGGGTTCATATCCAATTAAAATGAGTAAAAATGGCCACTTGGGCCCCTGCATTAATACTCATAACAACATATCCCAACCAAATATATACTACATGTCATACTCATCCAAATACATTCAACCAATTAGTTTACATGGTCTAAGCAAAGAGTACATTACTTTATCACAAATACATATTAAAATTCTTACAATTCTAATACATAAAATCCCAAAACATCAAGCCACAACCCGCTTTCTTCAAATCGGCCTCTAAATGAGCCGTCTCCTAACGCCCCGTACCGAAAAATATTCCTCGACAGGTGAGCTATCGCCCAAGACACTCACCCTGGCACCAAGCATTCCCACCGGTCGCATACGCACGATCCACCCTAAATACACACCAAGTAAATACGTGATCCTACTTGAATGTCTACATGCCCATTCTACTGTCTCAGCTCCTCACCGACTCTCACACTCGCTTCAAGCCATGTATGAGAAACATCATTTTCAAAACAAAACTTGTTGTTCTCGAAAAATATACTACCGAATTTCTGAAAATATGGACTACCCTCCGAGGCTAATGTATCGGAGAACTTTCGAAATACCATGGTCCTCATCCGAAATGATCTATCGACTGCCTCCCAACCCCATTCGAAAAATCATCCTGGAAATTCCTTTCGCAACCATTTTCGTTTTTCAGAAAATTCATGTCATGCATTCACACCTAATTTCTAGGTTACCCAGTACATATGAAATGTATTATGCCTTTTCAATCATTTTTTTTATACCAATATATCAAATATGCATATATTCACAAATTTACAATTACACCACATGTAATTCAATGATATCAACCATCACCCAAATTAGCTCACTTGAGCAAATCACAATTTCATCTCCAATGGCCTATACACACAATTATATTCCATATAATTGAGCAAATCACAATCTCATCTCCACGGTTTGTACACACAATTATATTCCATATAATTTATTATATTCCATATAATTGAGCATCATGTTAACACATCAAGCTTATGCATTAACCTACTAATTTCCATACAACTCAAACCATTCATTTCCACACAAATCAATCCATTACACAAAAATTAGCTCACGTGGGCTAATTAACGAACACGAAAGCACCAATCTCGAATCACTCACTCAAACATTTTTTCACAAAATATTTCTTGTCACTATTCACGTGACTATTCACGTGAACACAAACCCTGTTACCGCTCACGACCACTCAAAATAAATTTTCTCACCGGTTCAAAACTTTGAGACCGGGAGTACACGTCATTTTCGGCCTCATTCACACCAAAACATGATTTAATGCATAAATCACAACACAAGCAAATTCTAAACAAATCGCGGACCGGTCCAAACGAGCTCCAAAAATTCCAACAATTCGGTCCCAAGTTTTGGGACCGATCAAACGGTCATTCAATGCCTCAAATCAACTCAATCATCAATAAAACACTTAAATAAAGTGTAACTCAAGTAGGATAAAACCCCTACCTCACGGAGTTTGTCAAAAACTCCCGAAACCGATGCCCATGTAGTCCTCTCGATGCGTAACCACTTGCTTCTTAAATTCTCGAAGAAACTGACTCCGTCCGATTTCCGTGTAACCAGAAAGAAACGAAGAAAAGAAAAATAAAAAATAAAACCTCTCTGTCTACGAATTCTTTTTCCTTTCTCCCATTTTGTCTTCTTTCTTTCTCTTTTTGCTTTTCTTTATCCTTTCCCCACTTCTCATCTCATTCCCCTTTCATTTTCTCCCCATTTTCTCCTTTCTCTTTGCATTTCTCTCCCATTTGGATGGGCATTGACCGTATGGGTCAAGAGAAGGAAATTTCCTTCTCCTTTCCTCAAGCCAAATTTGTGGCCCTCAATTTTCCATCCTTATTCCTTATTTCTTAATTCCTCTTTATGACATCATCCACTATATGACTCAATATGAGCCATGGAATCATGCCACCCATGTGGCTCAATGTGAGCCATTCCTTTTTAGTAGACCACATGGCTCTTGCCAAGTGTCACACTCTTAGGGTGCCATGTGAATCCCCTTACCGCTGCTAGCCATCCGACACCCCACGCCTCGAAAAACGTGAAACCCGACCACCTCGAATCCAACTAAATCCGACGCAGAAGCTAATTCCCATGAGACGATTTCAACGGAGAAGTCCGTTTCATCATCGGAGATCTAGAAAAATTTCGGATTTTTACCGAAATTACTATTTTGCCATTTTTTCAGAAAATTGGAAATTTCTGGGGTCTCACATAATTAGCCAAAAAGAGCTGTCAAATAAGAAATATAAAACTTAATTTTAGAAATAGGAAAAAAAAGCATAAGGTCTACCTCACATTGGGAATAGAATGTTTTTTTTTATATTATTATTATTTTAATAATTAATACAAAGCATAATGAAATCCAAGTGAAAAAGTATACGAGAACGTGAAATTATTATGTAAGTGGTAAGGATTGGTTAGGATGTTCAAATTAAGAGTGTGAAATTAATACATGTGGAGAGAGTATGTGTTAAATTAATTGTGTAAATGATGAGTCAGGATCTTGAAATCTCATGAGGATGAGATTATTGTACAAATAGAGAATGAATGTGAGTGGGTGTGGTAAAAGTGTAAATATAAATATGCAAGTGAGTGGGAGCTTAAAATAATATACATGTGAAAAATGTGAAAATCTGTATAGAAAATTTGAAAATCAGTGTAGAAAATTTGAAAATCAGTGTATAAATGTGAGAGTAAAGAGAGCATCCAAATGACTTACTAGTGGGTGGATGAGAGCAGTGTTAAAAATATCGGTTTTGACGGATATATCGGTACTTGGATTTTACGGATATATCGGATATATCGGTAGATATTTTTACATGAATATCGATATATCATAAATTAACAAAAATGTTTTGAAATTCATGAAAATACTTTGTAAAAGTGTAAGAATGACATTAATAATAGAAATATAGACATTAATATTACATTGCTATGATCTTTCCCTGCGAAATGAAGATTGATGTGAAGCCATTGCAACATTTGTGAAGGATCCCATCTTGGTGAAGACAATACTCAAACCAAGACGCCAATTATTCCCATGATAATATTGATTATAAGATCGAGGCGTCACGAATGCATCAAATATAACGACTTATGCACAACCTCTCCATGGATAGGAAATTTGAGGTTCACCCACATGCTTGTTTGAAATCCTTGTTGCATTTGATATGAAGTTTGGAATGACATTTGTGCATCATGAGGATAGTTAATCATTCCATATTCACCAATGGAATCTGAAGGATGTGAAGAAGGTTGACCATAACTCATTGTGTAAGGAGAGCGTTGGCATCATTGGATGAATCAACATGTTGAGTGCTAGTAACCCATTGACTCAAAACTAGCGAAAAGCGAATCTTCATTGTGTTGTGTGTATTCTTTGTGACACCATATGGGCTTTCCGTGCGGCTCCGTACTGGACCCGACTCTCCTAGACCCGTGGTCTTCATCTTATAACATGTGTGAAATCATCTTTACTAGTGAATGGAATTTCGATGGATATTCACTTGGTTGTCGATCTTTGCATTATCCCCACCATCCATTTAAGGTGCTTGCTCTATCCTTAGTCCCCTCTTCTTTAGCCATCATGCTTTGTAGTAAATTACCCGGCCAAAACTAGATCTGCTACTTTGTATTTCGACACTTGAATCAAAGGGTCGAGTGACAACATCTTTGAAATGAGTCTCTAGTCTCTTGATTAAACTCCCCTTATGAACTATGAATAAAACCGGTCAACATCTACACCTCGCCTTCTCGAACATGCTGACCCAGATTCGTGGATCGGGATTTCCATTTTCATCATCTAAATGGAAGTCTAACCCATTGGAATAATTGATTATCCCCTTCTTCAGCAAACTCGGCTGAAATGTCGAGTAAATCAAAGTAATCTTTTTCGACAGCTTTATCAGTCTCTGCTTGCATATCTCGTATCTTTAGTTTCATGTTGTAGTAACAAAAAACTAATTATTAGAGCCGAGGATAAGCTAGCTGATTTCTTTGTTTTGTATGGATCAAAGCAAATGTGCTCCAATTTCTCTCACATCTTTGAAGATAAATCACCCATTTTGGAAAGAACCTTAAGGAGCCCAAAATTCACTCAATGTAGGAGCATAGTTTCCATACATGAGCAACCATTCCAACTACTTGATAAAATTACTAACATTCAAAATCTAATAACATGGTAATGGACTTTACTTTTAAACTTTTAATGAGAAACAACACTCACGGGAACTATTAAATCTCTGATGCTATTGTTGCTCGATCACCCGAATCCCCTTTGGCATCTCGAGAAACATTATAAAAATTGCCAATTCAAATAGACTTGACAAATCAATATATGTGTAAGTATGACAAATAAATTGAATCAATTAATTAAGTATAGTCTATTGATATACCTCATTTCCAATATTACCAAGACCTACAGTGGTATGGAGATAATTTTTCGAATACTTCATGGAAACGACTTGGAGTAGCTCGGGAGGTCACTGCTAACTCGAGGTCTATATTGAAATCTTGGATTAAGATAATATGCTGCAAAGTGATTTAAGAATTAGTATGTAATTTAAATAGTTTGGAATAATATGCTTTAAAAGTGATTGTGATATGGAATAGTTACTGCGGCATGAAGAGAGGATGTTTGAGGTTTTATCCCGATGATGCGATGATGTTTGGCCCATTCTCTTTGGCTTTGAGTGTATGTAGCTTTTGCTTCATCATTGAATCAACTCATACACAAATGACATTGTTAGGACGATTTCGAATCAACGATGCGAGCGTAAGTGCCTCTCATGGGTGACACTGGGTTTAGAGACCTTCTCTGATATGGATGATTAAACATGAGTCCTTCAGCCTCCGTCCAGCGGTCGTCGACTAAACGCTGAGGCCCATTCATCGCACAATAAAGATCTTTCAAATCAGCTCTTTTTGAGGCTTGCTAGAGACGATGTAATTTATTTGCGAAATCTTGTTGCCCCTGGGCCCTTACCAGTATATCTCCACGCCGACCTTCTCATTTTTCAAGCAACCAACCATGATTGTAGATGAAGTTGGTGATCTTTCGTGCATTAGTAATCAAGTCGGAAACACTTTCTAGTTTTACGATATCTTGAGCATAAGGTCGATGCAATGTCTTTTTATAGAGTCAATATAAGTGTACTTCTTCATTAACAATTTCATTCACAAATGTTTGATCCATTATACGTAATGGTGCACAACATTTGCCAACATCCTTTATCACGTCTTTCAACAAACCATAAATGCATTTGTTGTCTATGATATTATCCAATGCATCAACAAACTTAAGAAAAATTGTGCTCTCTTTACAATATACCATGAAATTAATGATGCTTAATTTCGTGGGACCGGTCCATCCATCACCGTAATTATGCCCGCCGTCTTCCATTTCTCCATTTGGAATTCACATAATCGTCCATTTCTTTATACTCCATATCTAAATATTTGTTTTTGATTTCATATGGAGATGGTGGCTACATTCCCATGCATATAAGTTAAAGTAAATAATTATATGGTTTTGCAACTATAATGTAAGATAATAATCTTGTTAGAAATTGAAAGCGGATTTTCACATACCCGACATTTGTGCACCAACAATCATGTGTTTTTGAAGTGGTGAGAGTACGGTTTGTGAGCGCAACACTCATATATAAGAGTTGCTGATTAATCGACCCATCGTTTCTTTGATTGCACCTCCTTTAAAGAGATTTTAAGCATCTTTTTTCTTTAACTGCTTAGAAAGATTTGTATAATGATAGACGAAATTGGTGATGGTCCAGATTATCTCACACTTTGAGATCTTTGTGCTTGACACCCCCCAGCGCAAGGGTGTCTAGATTGACAGCACATCGGCGGGAATACTCATGGACCATCGGGTAACGACACCGCTCATGAAAATCGGGGCGGAGTCTCGGCTGTACGGGGGAACCCTGCCCCAAAAACACCCAGCTATCCAAATAATTTTGCGACTACTCAGGGTCCATACAAATAAAATGAGTAAAAATGGCCACTTTGTATATAAATACTCACCAAATACATCAACCAACTATATTCAAATAGCTCGAAATTTATTACATTACTCTTAATACAAACACATATTTAAAATGAAAATTCTAATACATATTATGCCGAAAACATCAAAGCCATAACTTGAGCTTTCTTCTAAAAATCGAAGCTCACAAGAAATATAAATCTTCTCGAGCAGTCTCTATACCTGAAATAATATTCCCTCGTGGGGTGAGCAATGCTAGTAGTGAAAATCTCATGGAGTTACTCCCCACCTAAGTGCACATGCAATGATTCCAGCAAAACACACCTTCAGCGAATCGTAGTCACTGCCGAATGTCTACATACCCAATCTGGTGTCTCGAGCCTCCACGATTTCCTTCACGTACCTAAGCGTCACGAGAAAAAACTCCACTTTCATTTCTTTAAATATGCCATTGCTACATGCTATAATTTTTAGGTTCTAGCCTGGTGCGTATGAAATGCATTATCTTGAATTATCAAACCACACATGCCAATATATCATTTACAAATATATTATCAAAAATTTACATACATGCTACATGTTATTTAATTCACATCAATAACATCAAAATTAGCTCACTTGAGCCTAGTACAATTCATTTCAATAGGCTTACACACAATTATATTTTATATAATTCCATCATGTTAACACATTTAATTACATGCATTAACATAATGCTCTCACACAATTCAAGCATTCATGCTAATATATTTACATGCATGTATTAACACAATTAATTCCCATAATTCATATTGTCGATTCTCAATCAATAATACCAAAATTAATCACATGGGCTAAGTAGTAATCAATGGTCATTTTGAATCACTCAACATCATTAAAATCGCATAAAATCGTATACGTATTAATAAGCGGTGAAACTATCGGGGTTGGCATTGTTCACGGTCCTAACTTGATGGGAGATTTTCTCCGCTTTCAGTGAAATGTTTTGAGGCTAGAAAACCACGAGGTAATCAAGCCTTAGAACATCTGACCATTTACATGGCTCTTAGTAAGAATAACACAAATAGGAAAAGATCCTCTTGGAGTTGTCGGGCTCCTTGAATGTCGGTGTCACGCGTGTGGCGCTTGGCGTAGATTTACTTTGCTAACCACTCAGTCGAAGCGAAGCGGTCCGAGCGACCAGAAATCTAGAGAGGAAAGGCTCTCTCTCTCTAAAAAGTGAAAACCCAGCTCTTGCATCTCTGCCCGATTTTGGTCTTCAAAATGAAGAAGATATTATTCCTTTTTGTTTTTATTCTCATTTATTATTTTCCAAAATTCCCAAATGTCCATTTTCTTGATTTACGACACTTAGCTGCAATCTCGACCATCCATCTCATCCTCTCTACTCATGCAACATATTGTCACATGGGTACATGCTGTGGTGACTTTACATCACATGTCTCGAAACCCGTTTTACGGCACGACAACCGGTGCCTCGAAAAGCGTGAAATTAAAGCGTCTCGAATTGGCCGAAATTCAACGTGGTAGCTAGATTTCGTGAGACGATTCCAACGGTGAAGTCCGTTTCATCATCCGAGATCTAGAAAAATTCCGGATTTTGACCGAAATTACCGTTTTGCCATTTTTCAGAAAATTAGATTTTCTCGGGGTTTCACACTTTGCACGCTCCTTATTGGATCAGTTGGATGTGATTGTGAAGGCTCACCTATTGCATTTATATATATTAGAAATGTTTGTAAATCGGTTTATACTATAATAATGAATTTAAGTTAAAAGATTTACCAATTTTTCTTTTGCCTCTCATAAACCTTTCTTCTTGTTGACGATTCCATTCACTAGCTTTGGATGCACGACATGTTGCCCGATAGTCAGCTCGCTCGTCAGGGTTTATGTTAGGCGGATACATATAGACATCATCATCTTCTTCCTTATTTTCCTCATCATCATCATCACCGTCATCAAATAGATGTCTATGGCTACCACCCATTGTGCCTCACGATTCGGTCCAATTTCTTGATATTCTGGCTTTCTTTGCTTTGACTTTATTCCTTTTAACGAAGTTGTCATTCTTTTACCCAACCGGGAGGACTTCTTTGCTATTTGAGTGAGGATACGTATGTGATAAGTGAATTGAACCGAGTTATTCATAGCTTTAATGGCGTCTGCAAAAGTGCGTATGGTGCCGTTACATTTCGCATGATAGGTCATGATATTTTCAAGCGGGATCCGACCTCGATTATTGCTTTTTCACTTCCACTATCCGTTCTATAAACTATTGAATGTAAATCAATTCATGTGTCTGATTAAATATGAGTTCAACATTATTACCGCAACGAAGTTTATAAATTGTTATTATTGAATTAACTACGAATAATATATATTTTATGTTCGCAATGCAATCAAATAAAGTTCATTATCGTAATATCTAAAGAAATATATCTTTGCAAGTACGATGTTATTCATATTTATTAGTAAATAACAGATATAAATCTAATCTAAATATAAAGTGTAATTTATATCTTCTCGAAAATGTATATTTCACAAATTTTGACATTTCACAAATTTGTTAATTAATAATTAACAAATGTTTATATTTATATTCATAATCTTAATCTAAATATAAAGTTGCATTAATTCCTAACTTAAAGAAAATGTATATTTCACAAATTTATTTAATTAATAATTTAACAAATGTTTATATTTATATCCATAATCTTAATCTAAATATAAAGTTGCATTAGTATCATAATTTAAAGAAAATGTATATTTCACAGAATTTTGACATTTCACAAATTTGTTAATTAATAATTAACAAATGTTTATATTTTATATCCATAATTTAATCTAAATATAAGTTGCATTAATTATAATAACTTAAAGAAAATGTATATTTCACAAATTTTGATATTTCACAAAATTTGTTAATTAATAAAAGCATTAACAAATGTTTATATTTTATATCCATAATCTTAATCTAAATATAAGAATTGCATTAATTATCATAATTTAAAGCGTATATTTCACAAATTTTGACATTTCCACAAATTTGTTAATTAATAATTAACAAATGTTTATATTTTATATCCATAATCTTGTCTAAATATAAAGTTGCATTAATTATCATAATGTAAGAAAATGTATATTTCACAAATTTGTTAATTAATAATTAACAAATGTTTATAACCTATATTCATAATCTTAATCTAAATATAAAGTTGCATTAATTATAATAACAGAAAATGTATATTTCACAAATTTTGACATTTCACAAATTTGTTAATTAATAATTAACAAATTTTTATATTTCATATTCATAATCTCAATCTAAATATAAAGTTGCATTAATTTTTGTAATTTAAGAAAATGTATATTTAAAACATAAAATATGCATAATATATGTTCATATTTCATTTTCATAATGTAATCTAAATATAGACTAAATTAAACCTTAATCTAGAAATATAAACTAAAATAAAATCATCAAATCTAAATATAATAATCTTAATCTAATATAAGCAATCTTAATCTAAACATAAACTTAATTTAATTACTAAATTGCACAAATGTAAAAAAAAAATTAATTAGCATGGAAACATACCTTAAGTTACGAGAAATTATGTATTGAATGGAAGACTTGAACACCTGAAAATTGACAAAAACTGTTTATTCTCTAATACTTTGCAAAAAATGAAGAATTGTTTGAGGAGTTTGAGAGAGAATTGATGAGTTTGATATGAAAACAGTGATTTTATGGCTATTTATAGATTTTAAGTCAAACTAGCCGTTTTTTGGTCAAAAACCCTTTAAAAATGAATTTTGGCGTTAGTTTTGGATCAAATTTGGCGTTAGATGTCTTAATTTAGTAGTTATAAATCAATTACGATAGTTAGATTAAGTCAAAGATTCAAAATCACCAAATCCCGGACAAAAATATGGCGTTGGAATCAAAGGTTAAAACCGGCGTTGGATCAACACGGATTAGTCTGTAAGTCGAGATCGGCTACTAGCTAGTTGAAAAATTTCAGATTTATGGAGACAAAATGCCGCCAGTATCCCGAAAACCACGGCCGTTGGATCAAAAATTAAAAAAAAAAAAATTTAAACGAGGCTTATATATCGATATATCATTTATGTATCGGCCTGATTTTTTTTTGTTTTTTTAATTTTTACAAGCCTGCATTTGTGTCTGATCTCGGTAAAAATCGATATATCGCGATATATAGTGTTGTGGGTCCCCGATTTTAATCAAGCGATTTTAATTTGCAAAATCGTGTCGGGATGGCAGAACACCGAAATATCGGCGATGCTCTCCAAATCGATATTTCTGTTCCACAATCCTGGATTAGAGTAAAGGGAGCATCCAAATGACTTACTAGTGGGTGGATAATAATATGCAAGACCGAAAATTCAATTTCGAAAAAGGAAAAAATCAGTAATTTAAAAATCGAAATTTATTCTCCTAGATCTCGGATGATGAAGCGGATTTCACCGTTGGAATCGTCTCGCGAAATCTAGTTGCTACGTCGAATTTCGTCGAATTCCGAGACAGTCGGAGTTGGCACGTTTTTCGAGGCATCGCGTTTTGGGTGTCGTAAAATGATATTTGATGTGACAAAAATCACATATAACAGGTGCTCATGTGCCATAAGTGGCATGAGTAGAGAAATGATGAAAATGGATGGCCGAGATAGTCTTAGAATGCATCATTGGAAAAGAAGGGACAAAATTGGCATTTCAAAATTTTAAGTTGGATAATAGGACAAAATGAATAATTTCTCATCTTCTTCAAATATCAAAGAAAAAGCGTGGGAGAACGAGGGGAGGATCACGATGGCCAGAAGCGCGGTATTTTAGAGAGAGAACATCGGCGCTCTCTAAATATTGGGCGTAAGCCGTCGAGTGCCCGGAACGAAGGAAAGGCGTTATACGCGGAGAGGCCTCTGCGTGGAGGGCTCGGTTTTTAGGGGAGTTTCGTCGGCTTGAGAGGTGGGGTTTACTCCCTACTTGGGTTTTACACTTTATTTAAGTGTTTTACAATGTTCCAGTTAACTTGAGGCCCCTTGAGCGACCGTTTGATCGGTCCCAAAAACTTGGGGCCGGGTGTTTGAAGTATTAGACAACATGTGCCGTCCGTGAGCGTGAGGGCTGTTTGGAGTTAATAATAGCATAAATAATACTATAAATCCATGTATTGAGTTGAATGAGGCCGTGAGGGCCATTTGATCGGTTCGAATCTTATGCTTAGAGGTGTTGGATTTTGAAACCCGTGTAGACCCGATTATTATTTAATCACGAAGTGATGGGTTGCTAGTTGTGCAATCCTGTGTTAATGTATGCTTTGATGTGAAAGGCCGGGAATGTTTGTGAATTTGGATTCACAAAGTGAGCCCAGGTCGATTGGTGTTCTTGGAGCAGCGATGGCAGGGTTTGGCTATTCTATAGGAATAGTGGCCGAAAATATATTTTATTATGAAAATGTTTTGTCGAGTGATTCAAGTTAGATTACAAGTGTTTGATCATTGGCAGTGAGCTAATTTTTTGGTGTATGAAATGTGAAATTACATGACATGATTGTGTGATTTAAATTTATGTGAATATATGCATGTTTATATATTTACATGTGATATAGACTGTAATGGAATTGGCGTCATGCATTCCATATGTACTGGGGGCACCCTAGGATGATAAGAGTGAGTGCATGAGGTGAGTCTAGAGAAAATGGTTCGGAGGGTTGTCTAAAAATGATAATTATTGGAGGGTGGTCACATGCAAAAATATCCATTCGTCGGGAGGCGGTGATTGATATCGTCGGAGGGTAGTCCATAAATAATATCAATCGTCGGAGCGGCCAGTTGATATATATACATCGGAGGGTTGTTCCTGAATAAACATAATGAATTCTCATACGAGGAGGCTTAGGTGAGGTGTGGGGGGGAGTCGGTGAACTCAGTGCGAGGATGATCAGTTAGACGTTCGAGTAGGATCGTGCATTTACTTGAATGTGTGTTTATTTTGGAGCATTGCATTGCACTTAGGTGGAAGTAACCCACTTAGGGTGATTCCCTCTCTTGAATATTAGCTCACCTGTCAGAGGGGATACTATTTTCACAGTGCGGGGGAGCGTGTGAGGCGGCTCGATCTGAGGCTGAGTTTTAGAAAGTTGGCATGGCTGGTGGTTTTACATGTATTGGAATTTTAGAATTTTAATATATGTGTTGTATAAAGTAGATCATTAACTCTTGTAACTATGATATATAGTTGGTATGTTTTATGAGTATTGTTTAGGGGCAGTGGTAGTTTGCTCATGTGATGGATTATATGGTTTATATATGTTGTGAGTATAATGCAGGGGCCCAAGAGGTCATTTTACTTGGTATAGTTGTATATGAGACCCCTTGTGGTCATTGTGTATATTGGGACAGGTTATTCACAGGTGTTGTATTTGGGTAGAGCTCCCCGTACAAGGGCTGCGCGATTTTCGTAATCGGGTCACCCGACATTCCACGAAGTGTTTCGCGGGTTGACGGGTAGTCAGCGGTTGAAGTTGGGCGTCATAGGATGAGAGTAAAGGGAGCATCCAAATGACTTAGTAGTGGGTGGAGCATTCAAATTAAAAACAGAAGTACAGAGAAATTTACAAAATAGAAACACAGAGGAACTATCCTCTATAATATACACCGCTAATACCAAACACACGATAACAATAACTGTACAGTATCACATAACACACAATACAATAAATAAATAAGTAAAGGGTATTTAAAGAAATGAAGTTGGGAATAGCCTCCACATTGCAGTTAATCCATACTGTCCATAATATCGACAACATCCATTGCTACAATAACAATGGAAACTACAATAACTTCCATTGCATCTTTGATATAATTCAACGCATGGGATGAAAATAAGAAAATACAAAGAGAGAAAGGACATATTGATAAACCCATATATAAGGAAATACAGAGAGAAACATATTGATAAATCCATACTTTGATACAATTCCATGAAGAGATGAAAATAAGGAAATATAGAGAGAGGAAGACAAATTGATAAACCCATAAAAGGAGTAGAAACCAGCAACTCCCCTACTAATTTCATGTCATGTTCAAATTCAAAATGACACACATTCATGTCTTAAGTCCATGTGAAACAAACAAGAGCAAACAAATCATAAAAGAAATAGGAGAAAGGGGAATTAATATGAAACGGGAGCTAAATGGAGATGAACATTAAACCATGATAAGTAGATGTGGTAATTCGGATGGACGGGTTGGGCTGGGCCAAGTCGACATCAAGTCGAGCCGAAATCGAGCAAAATATATCGCAACCCGGTCTGGCTCGGCCCTAAATCTGGGTGAGCAGGGCCAACTTACCTTAAAAAGAAAAAAAATTGGCAAGTGGGCTAGGTCATACTGAGCTAGGCCGAAATCGGGTTGGACTAAATTTGATCCAATTTTTTCGACCTAATAAATTAATAGCCTAACCCAACTAGGTCTTAATTTCGAGTGGACTTAGCTAACCTAGTGGGTCGTGTGGGTACCATGTTGTTTAGGCGAACCACTGCTCGATAAAGTGGGTGCTGCGTGGAAGGCTATTCTTTGGCCAGCGCCATAGGCGGTGAGGCGACTGCTATATTAAAATCATACGAGAACTCACTAGACGGTGCAATCCTAGAACCGTGCGGGATCTCGGAAGTCCCCCAATAAACCATCTCAGCATGTAGAAATTTGTTATGGGAAAATACACAAAGTAGATGTTTATCCATGAATTTTCTAATTTCTAAATCCTTTATTTGGAAGGATAATCCTTGATAAGGAAAAACAGATTTTATCCCTTATTTCTCAAAAGGATAATCCTTAATAAGAAAAAACATATCTTATTCCTAAAATAAGAAAGGAGATTTGGAACCGAACCCTATAAATTGGGAAGATCCCCCACAGAAAAAGGTATGCAATTCCAACTATCTCAACCTTCTTCTTTTTCCTCTCCATATTCTTGACTTGTCGTCGGATGTTGGCCGCAAATCATAGGATCGTCCTTTTCTGAGTTCATGTGCGCCGCTCATGCCTCAATCAGTGAAAAATTGGTAACAATAGGTCGAGCTTAAATTATCACCTCTAATGATAAGTAACCAAAAATGAAAATGAGCAAAGCTATCTTACTTCAATGAAGCTCCTTGGAACTCAAAACCCCCCACAATGGCACACTCGACCTCCCATGTTGCGACTCTACTGTTCTTTCTCTCTTTCACTCCAATGGGTTTTTGTTCCTCTCCTTGATTCCCAAGAAAACCTCCCAACAAAAAAATTGTCTCATTGCTAAAAAAAAGAAGAAAAAACCCTAAATAGCGACTGCTTCCCCCCAAAAATGATATCCTCCCCCCTAGGAATTCTCTCATCTCAAAGGAAAAAGCTAACCCTAATATCAAAACAATCATACTCCACCACATGTCACCATCTAGTGAGTCACCGTATACTAAAAATAAAAATAATAATAAAAAATAAATAAAAAATGCAGAGGCACACTAAATGTTGTATGCATGAGATCAAATCTTGCAACATATTGACGATCATGATTTGATTTGTTATATCTATTTAATCAAATATATTTTGTCATCTGAATTGTCAACACTATAGTAAATTTTGTTATCTGAATTGTCAACACTATAGTAAATGCCGCAAAGAGATGACAAAAACTAATGTTGTACGAAGATGACACAACTACATGCCACAACAAGTCAACGACAAAATTACGAAAAAATAAATTAAAAACCCATATATGTGTGGACGAACCATTTTATTGAGAAAAAATGATTAACAAAGATGTAGATATGTGATTTCAAGCAAAAAATCACCCCTCCTTGGTAATGGACAAGAGACTAGAAGAGAGAACATATGAGAGAAAAGGAGAGGTGACTAAATTGAAAATAAAATAGTTAAAACTAAAAAGTTTAATATATTAATCATATATTATAATAATAATTATTGTTAAAACCCCTATGCCACAAAAGTATAAATTTGACTTTATGTTAAGAGCCAAAATATCGAATTTTGTAAATAAATTCTTAAAAAATCTCGATTAGTAAGTTCGTTATTTAAAAAATTAAATAAAGATTTTGGGCAAATCAGGCCAATTAAGACCAAACCCATATGGGCCATAGGCCAAAACAAATCGGGTCAATTTTGCCCAATTTTATTCGGGTCATAAGTTTTACAACTCACCCTTCCAAAAGGTCGAACCAAAATGGTCTGGTCCATCGAGCTCAATTCATATTTCTAGCTCTAGTTATATGGATTGATTGAGAGGGAAAGATGAGTTATTTTCTAGGTCTACCTTTTCCTCTGTTGTGATTAAGTATAATTGTAATGTAAACAAAAATAATTAATTTGATAATTAAAATGATAGAATAAAAATTAGGGTCTATTTGATAATTAAAATATATTTTTATTACCGTAGTGTTTTCCTTTTTTTTTTTTTTTTTTGAAAAACAACAAATTGTTATAAAGAATAATTATCAAGCAAACACTTATTTGCTAAGTGTCCTTTTGAATACACATATTCTTGTATATTAATTCTTATCTACGTTAGTTGGTTGTGTGCAAAATTGGACTTTAAGTTTATAATTTATAAGTTAATAAAAACTAATAATTTAATAATTTTGAGTTAATAAAACAGGTTCATAATATGTTTTATGAATAAACTTTTCTCTAATAAGAAAGCTAGAAATTAATTTATTTTATAAAGAATCTAAAATTGTTTTAATAAAATTAAAAATATTGTTTTTTAATCAAAGCCCTTTAAATTTTCAATTAAAAAAAAGGCCTCCATTTTTTTAAATAAAATACATTTAAAATTATTTTTCAATAAAATTGTCCTTCTTAATAAGGATACAATATTCAAAATTTTCCATTTCCTAAATGAAATTGTAAACCTATTTCATTCATGATATAGATAAATATTTCCTCTTTTTTTGCCATCTATCTATATGTAGATCCCAACTTAGTGTTTTTTTTTATTACTTTGAATTTATTTATATATAATAATTATTGAGAACTTTTGGCTAATTTTGAAGTTAAAGTGGAGGGGATCCTTTTGGGGAAGGGAGCCACACAGTAAGGGACCCGGAAGGAGGTAGAGAGAGAGAAATGATAGTCTTTTTGGAAGGTTACTATGAAAGATCTGGAGGGAGATAAGAGGAAAAACATAGAGCACAATGATTTTGAGAAACGGCAATGCTTCATTTGGATGGTGGTTGATCTTAAATTTCTTGCTCGTTCTTCATGAGGGGAAGAAAGCCTTTTGAAGGGGAGATGGGAGGAATGTTAAAGGGGACTTCTACGGATAGGAATGTACTAAACTTTATTTATTTATTATTATTTAAAATATGATTTTCTTCTTGACTCATCACATTTTTTTTTAATTTCATTTTTGCTGCTCCATTTATCACTCAGATCCTAAATTATTGTGCATCCAGATTATTGATTATTCTGATTATTGGTTACTTATTTTATAGATTGTTGTTTGCTACACAAATGTTAGGTTTTGATTATCTGTTGATTAGTCATTCACCTTGTAAACTCAAGATGTTTTATTTGATCATCTTTGAACTCTAGGGTGCTTCTAATGCTTGTAATTACTGGCCATTGGTGATATTACTTTAGCTTGGTATGGGCTTAAAGATCATTGTCTAATGCTCTGTTTTGTGTAGAATGGTTAAATTCTTTTGCTCTATTTCTATTCTAGCATAACATGATTCCGGTTAACTTATTTACTTTCTTTTCTACTTAATGTTTTGTTTTGTTGTAGTTTCATTTACTTTTCAGTTTGCAACATTTTTTCCAATTATTTCTTGAACGTTTTTTTCTTTTATCTTTTTTGGGTTAATGTTCTTTGTACTTTAAATATGTTATTTTTGTTAGATTCCTTCTAGTTTCATCCACTTTCTCCGGTTATTTTTTGAGTGATTATTTTCTGAATAATTTTCTTAGGTCTTTTTTTTCTTTGTTATGCAAATATTTGTTTTAGGTTAATTTCCTTTAGTCCCCTTCTTGATTTCTTCTATTATGAGACTGAATTTGGACTTGTTTCTGGCCTTTGGCTGAATTGGGCTGTGCCGAATGTACCTGAATATTCTCAATAATTTTGGCTGAACACTAGGAGGATGTTGGATGGATTTGTTTGGAGAGAACATTGAGGCTTTGGGTAGTGCTGGATGGTTTCTTTTTTCTCAATCAATGTAAGCACCTTTGATTTCCAATACCCATGTAGGGTAAAATACCAACTTTGGTGCTTGGTGGGTCACACTTGCCTTTGATACGCAATCTTATATTCTCCATGGCATGCAATCTCCAATTCAATATGGAGAAGATAGTGCTTTACCCACCATTATGGCCCACGGCCATTCATTTGTTTTATTTATTATTATTTTTAGATTCATTGTTTAATAAATCTGAATCCTCTATTTTTCTCTCTAAAAAATATATATATTAATAATAATTGATTATGCAAACTAGTAGACTTTGAAATTCCATAGCGGAGCCAGGATTGAGTTTTAGTGAGGATAAGATTAAGTAAGAGAGTTTCTGATATTTAAAGTAAGAAAAAGTACTCTTGCTTGAATTGAATCACTTGATATAATGAGAATTTTTTTTTTTTAAGCAGTTCGATGAGGCCCGAGTCATCGTTGGATCTTAGTGGATCCGCCTGCTTGAACCCATGAGTGAGAGTTTACGGTGCAATAACCCAACCACTCGGCTTAAAGTTTTCTTCTTTAAGTAATATTTCAAATTTCCTCCCCTTGCTTTAAAATTGACTTTGTTATTACCAACTCTCAAATAAATTTTATGATTTTTTTTCTTTCCTTCAAACTTTTCCTTAAAATAATTCTTATTTGTTTTCCTCATAATTTAAATTGATCTAATTTTTCAAACCTTATCTATCTATCTATCTATCTATCTATATATATATATATATATATATTTTATTATTTAAGAAAGTATTTCTTGTTTTAAACAAATAACATAGTCCATTCCATATTTCAATAAAAATGGAATTTAATCTTGAATAAATAAATGGGCTTTTAGTAGGGGCTGACATTTCTAAATCACACCACCTAATGTTTAGCTTAGCTATTATTTGTTATCTAATACTCACCTGGATATGAACATAATTTATATATATATATATATATATATATATATATTTTGTTATTTAAGAAAATTATTTCTTGTTTTAAACAAATAACATGATCCATTCCATATTTCCAATAAAAATGGAATTTAATCATGAATAAATAAATGGGCTCTTAGTAGGGGCCCGACATTCCTAATTCTTTTACCACTAATCTTTGACTATAGTTGCTTTATTTGTTGTCTAATACTTTATTGCTAGCATATGAACATAAGGGAGGATATGAACGTAATTTATATATATATATGGATCAATATTTATTTTATGAGATCACTTCCACTAATCCGCTCAGATATGCTTTCTATTATGTTTTCCACCTCGTTTCTATGTATTTACTTCCTTTGCTCGGTACCTAGTAGATTAATATTGAAGTCATGTTATCTTAAGCTTGGTGTGAGTCCCGATATTTAGGGGCTTAGAGGGGTTCCCGCTACGGTTGCGTATCTTCTTGATAAATAGCGGGTCTTGAGCGCAGGCCTTTGTTTTCTCCAGGCGTAATAACTAACATTGGAGTCACTTTTAGAGTTTTTATTTATTTTGTTTTTGTTTTTAAAATACAAATAAAAATAAGTATTATTTAATCGTTTTTAAAAATAAAAACAAGTCTCACATTTTGAGTGGAAAGCGCATAATAGTAAAAAATATAAGGTCCACAATATATTTTTTCGAGAACGCAAATAGATTTTCCTTTAAACAAAATTAGGCCTTTTGTAAGTAAATAGAATTTATTTCATTGATTCATTACATTTTTCTTCAATAGTTGTTTTCTTATAAATTCTTTGTAATTTGTTGTAACATAGAAAATAATGATTTTTTTTAATAAATTGATTTGCATGATTTGATTGTCATTTACTTAGTACATTATTGTAATTTATTTATTTTAATATATTGAATTGTGATTCTTTTTATTGGTATCCATGATTAATTAATTAATTGCCATAGTTTCTTAAACTTGTTTACTAGAGACCGTTAGTACACGGGCTTAGAGGGATGCTACGGTTGACTACTTTACTTTCCTAATAGATAACCCGCCATTCAAATTTGGAATTGGTTTTTATCTGCGTCTTTTTTAAAAGAGTCACCTTTGGGGTTTATTTGCATTACATTTTACTTTTTAAAAAATAAACAAAAATAATGGCTGATGCTTTCTGAAAATTATTTTTCACAAAAAAAAAAAAAAAAGAGTCTTGCCATCGAGTAGGAACACATGTAAAAAATACAGGTCCACAAAATGGTCACTCAATTGAGGACAAATGTGTGGGTCAAGTTTCAATTATAGTTTAAGGAAATGTGACATTTGATTGATAAAGTTATAGATATCACATTTTTTTGTGTTTTTTGTATACTTGATATTTGATAGCATATTGTGGGTGGAAATGTGCAAAAAAAACCTAAATGTTTTCTTTCGATTATCCTTTACACCTTAAACTTGTTTGGTCCAAATAGTGGGTGTAGTTTCTTTCCGTCCTCTCGAATTAGCGTGTCATGATTGATACGTTAAAGTGGTCAAAATGTTAAATGTTTGTTAAGTGCGGCATGGCGTCTACGTGGCCAGTGAGATACATTCTCCTGTCTTATACTCTTAGTCTCTTTCTTACTCTTTTCCTTTCATCTTGTCTCTCTGCTCTCACTTCCCGCTTCTCTTCTCTTCCCTCTCTCTCACCTGTTGGAACCCACTAGCACACCTAGCCTGCACCACACATATGCGAGTCCGACACAGTCCCTACAGTCAGCCCACCATTTTTGTATTTTCTTTTTTTACCTCTTAATTTTTTATAAGAATTATATATTTAGTTTTCAAAATTTACTAATAAAAGTTCAAATTTTATTTTTTAAAATACAAATAAATTATTCGTTATTTAAATCTACTAAATAAAATTCAAAATTTTATTTTAAAATTCAAATCTACTAAATAAAAATTCAAAAATTATTTATTTAAAAATATAAATAAATTGTCATTATTCTTTAAATTTTTACAAATTTTTTTTAATTTTATTTATAGTTATTTCATTAAAACAAAATATATTTTAATTAAGATATTTTTTTGACATCTATTCACTTTGCAATACATAATGATAATTCGTTCCTTTCACAAAATATGTAGATCTGACCACTTGAACTTACGTCTTATTACTTGATTAAAATGGCTAATATATTTAATATAATATATTTGTTATAATAATTAATAATATAATAAATATATATTAACATTTTAAATAATATTTTAAAATAAATTTTATTTCAAAAAATTTCATCCATTTAATATTTATCAAAATTTTTATTAACTTAATACATTAAAATATATTAGTTTTTAAATAAAAATATTTAATATTTAATATAAATATTAAAACTCATCCATTTGAAATAATATTTAATATTAAAATATTATGTCAAACTAATCCATTTGATTTCTTATTGAGTAGATTTAAAAATTAAATGACTTTTGAAAATAATTTATTTAAAAATTAAAATAACCGAATAATTTATTTATATATTTTTTTTAAAATTGAATTTTTATTTATTTAGTAGATTTTAAAAAGTAAAATATTTTTTTTTAAATTTTAATTAGTAGATTTAAAATAATGAATAATTTATTTATATTTTTAAAAATAAAATTTTAAATTTTATCTAGTAGATTTAAAAAATAAAAAGAAAATTCAAATAAAATTAAGATCTAAAAAGTAAGCAAAAGAAAAATGGTGAAACGGGTGCGGAGTTGTTTAGAAATTTACAGGGTGGGTGTAAGGTGGGGTTCCAGCAGGTGAGAGAGAGAGAGGAGAGATAAGAGGGAAAATAGAGGAGATAGAAGAGAAGAGGGAAGAAAGAGGAGAGAGAAAGGATGAGGGAAGAGAGAGAAGAGAGAAGAGAGGAAAGTGGGTCCCACGTGCCATGTGGTGGCGTCAGCACTTCATAGTCATTTAACACCGTTTGACCACTTTAACGGTAACAATCATGACATGGGATGATTTGAGCTACAGAGTAAACTACAAAGGCCTATTTGGACCAAAATGAAGTTTAAAGTGTAAGTGGGATATTGGGTAAAACACGAGGAGTTTTTTTGCACATTTTCCCACATATGGGGAGTCTTGACTAGTTGATTATTTTTGCTGCATGCTTGATTACTGTACTCATTTGAAAATTTGGTTTATTGATCTTATTAATTGAATCTTGTGTCGATCTTTGAAGACTTATATAGCTCTCCAACATATTTGTGTGACCAGTGTACTTTGTTTATGCTTAGTTTACTAGGTTTTCGGATGCATCCACATCCCACTATGCACCTTAGATTGTCTTTGAGTGTTTGAGAGTCTTTGCTACTAGGACCCATTACTTAGATCTCAATTTTCGTACCTTCACCTTATTAGGTTGAGCCTATATCATGTTTTTAGGATTCCTTATCTTACACGTGGGTGCATTTGGGAGCTTTTAGGGCCACTTTGGTAACAATTGGGTCCAATATCCTCTCCTTTGGTCTCCAGTGAGGCGTGCTTAGAGATCAATATGAGTTCGAGTTCTAGTTGGACCACCTTTCACCGTTATGTTGGCCTATTCTTCCCAAATAGTTTAGTAGCACTTTGTGGTCTTCTCATGTTGCATCTTACTCTTTTCCTCCACACTTTTCATGAATCCCTCTCCGCCTTAGTTTAGGTTTTTCTCTTAGAGTTAGAGCTCAGTGCAAACTCACTAATATGAGCATTTGGATTAGAGTGGACGTGGAGTCACAGGCAATCACCACAAATTAATGCACCATAGCTATAGATCTGGTTTCGAAGGATATATCTAGCTTGAGATAGAGGATGGATAAGCAACATGCTTGACATATGACTCATGGGGTTATATAGTTTGATCCTACATCACCATATACACTTATGTCTATCTTGACTTTTGAGTACTCACTTGCTCATGTAGATAATCTTAAGCATAGGTTGAGACAAATGAGAGTGTCTGATAGTACCACTATTTGGGATGACATTGATAGAGCATATGTGGTCAACTGGTTGATTGAGTTCAAGATGTCGGATGTCGATGGGTTCATTAGATGGTACAGATAGTCAACTGCTTTATTTTCATTATCTTTCAGTGAGTGACACAATGCTAGTTTGATTCATCATATTTATCTTATCAGAGGACTTGAGATGACCTAGTACAAGAGAGTTTTTTAAAATGATGTTAGCATTTTCTTTGAGGTTGGAGGCATGATAGATAGAGTTATTTATTCATGGTAGGTTTGGGATATTAGTTGTTTTGGGATATTTAATGCAGTTTAGTTGTTGACACATATTAGCAAGAGACAATACTTCTTTCTGTTATGCTTTGAGTTTACCACTTTGATATGTTTTAGGGACTTTACCATGGAGTGCTCCGAAAAGATTCTATTCCAGGTCTTCTTGAGCATGTTGTTTTTGTGTTGGTATTGTAGACATTAGAACCCGATTATGACATTGTTTGATCACATGGACCTACCATTTTCTTCAGACATGTTTTGGGGAATCCATTTCTTGTTAAGATGATCTACTTACCCCCTCACATATGGATTTGAGCATTTTGAGTATTTGTATGACTTTTGTGGTGATAGTTCTCCTTGGTATATCCCATTCACTACACATAGCTATTACCTGGAATTTCATAGTGATGTTTAGACTCACCTGGAGAGGGTCATGTGTCATTAGAGAATTAACCCTAGAGGGAGCTGAATGATTGATGATTTAGATGGAAACTGTAGCGACCCCAGAGGCCGACCCGACCCGATTGGCGAGTCCGAACCGAAACCTCGGGGACGCCTGTTTAATTCTTTTTATTTAAATTTTTATTACGTTTTCTTTTTCAAAAGTGTCGCGACGAATCCCACCCTTTCGACCGAAGGATCGTGGGCAGATTTACTCAAGCGTTTTCAATTATCTTATCAAAACATTTTCTTTATATTTATTTCTCTTTAGGTTTTTATTTGCGGAAGCATTTTCAAATGGTAGGCCCACAAGCAATTCACATTTCATAAAAATGCAATTTCGTTGAGAGCATTCTATGCCCTTCAAGTGATATACAAAAAACAAACATTTCTGGAGCTGACTATTTGTTTACAAAATATCCTTGTTTAAAAAAAGGAGATGATATATGCATGGCGGGGTATGTGCTATACGCCGCAACGCTATGACTCCGCGCTTCACGATCTTGTCTTCCTTCTGTCTCTCAAGAACCTGGGCATAGATGAACCACACGCTAAGCATTTTTATGCTTAGTGGTTCTATCTGATTCTATTCCAATATTCAATTCAACTTGACATGCATTTAACTTAAACCATGCCTATTATATCGATATATACTCATGCTATTCATTTTCGCATGCTTTCATTTTACAATCATTTATTATATCTGACATGCATTTTCAATGCAACAATTCAATTCAAAATTCAATTTATGAGATTTAGCGTATACATAAAATTGCATTACTCATCAATGTTGGTTCTTTCCTTTGACTATTCAATTCACATTTAAATGATTCCGTTTGATGAATCCCGTCCTTATTATGTTGGTAATGTGCTTACACATTTAACAATTCGGTCTCCCATCATAGCGGATGCAGTTTGAATTGCACCCGACATGTGGTATCACTTAAATACCGTACGATCATCATGGCGTGGATCTTAGGTCAATTACATCCGCCAGAGTGGGACATTTTTCTTCAATGCCATACGCCATCATGGCGGATGCCGATTAGTGCATCCGCCAAGTGGGACATTGGACGAATTTTGAGGTGCCTTAGTGACGGATGCGTTGGTGCATCCCGTCGATGGTTCATCATATCATTCAATTCAAGATGTCGAGTGGCCAGGTCGTTTACAATTCGATTTATCATTCACATTCATTCGGTTTTGAATACCATTTCAATTCCATATTCACTTTCGTATCGTCTTTTCAAGGATATACTCAATCTTTGTACTCATTTCATATACTCATTCACATACTCATTCATATACTCATTCATGTACTTATTTCATATACTCATTCACATACTCATTCATATACTCGTTCATGTACTTATTTCATATTTACTCATTCACATACTCATTCATATACTTATTTCATATTTACTTGGTAAACTACCAAAATACTTGAAATAAGAATAGAGTCAGAGAACAAACTCAGCTTTGCACTTTGATTCCGATCTCGGAATCTGATCACGGTTTGGCTTTTCCTCTCGTAAGCCCTATTCCAAAACCATTAAAGAACAATATTATTTGTGCGTGCTAGTGGTTTTGGTTGGGATGAGCACGGGGTTGAGTTCAATTTAAACAATCTATATAGATGGATTCTTGACTCGATAGGATTTAAGAGTCCGAACACCCGAACGGAGTTCGGACGAAGGAGTTATGGCCAAGATGGAGGTGGCGTGTAGTCGCGCGTCCGAGATGACTTGAACTGGATGAGCTCGGTCTGACACCTTGGTATGACACTTATTATCCTCCACGGGAATATGAATGGATTAACGACTCGATAGAACTTGAGTCCCCAGAGCATGAGCAGTGGACGAAGGAGTTATGACCTTAGAAGTTGGAGGTCATGCATTAGTCACACCCAGCCGAGCTGACACAGGCGGGCAGGCGATGACCTCGGTAAACTCAGTCTGACACCTTGGTCTGACATATGATATCCTCCTCAGGCATATGAATAGATTCTTGACTCAATGGGCTTTCCATAGAGTCCAAGAACACCCAACGAGTTCGAGACGAAGAGGTGCCTGACGCCGAAGTTGGAGGTCATACATAGTCACACCCAGCCGAGCTGACCTGAATTGACTGAGCTGACCTGACCTCGGTAAACTCGGTCTAACACCTCAATCTGACACCTGCTATCCTCCTCAGGAACATGAATGGATTCTTGACTCAATGGGATTTCCATAGAGTCCAAGAACACCCAAAATGGAGTTCGGACGAAGGAGTTATGACCTTCCGAAGTTGGAGGTCATACGTAGTCACACCCAGCCGAGCTAACCTGAATTGACTGAGCTGAGCTGACCTCGGTAAACTCGGTCTGACACATAGGTCTGACACCTGCTATCATCCTCAGGCATATGAATGGATTCTTGACTCAATGGGCTTTCCATAGAGTCAAGAACGCAATGAGGTTAGGATGAAGGAGTTATGACCTTAGAAGTTGGAGGTCATACGTAGTACACCCGACCGAGTTGACCTCTGGTGAGTGACCTGCGGGTGACCTGCATTTGGTGACCTCTAGCAATGGCCTCTACAGCTGAACTGCAGGCTGACCTTCTGACTGACCTCACATAACCCTAGCCTCCTACTAATTTTGACCTCTGCAATTGGACCTCTCGCCCATTAGACTATTGATTAAAATGACCATAACTTGGTCTCTGATGCAGATTGAAATTCAAAAGCCTAACATCAGTTCTCTTTGATGTGGCTAAAATTTCCAAAAGGACTCACTTCCAAATTCCCTTTATTTCTTACCCAAAAATCAGCTCCTGAGTCCAGTTGGCCGACTTGGTAGTGAGGCGGCAGTCGGTGAGGCGACCTCGGTAAAAGGACCATAACTTGGTCTACAGAGGTCTGAATTGAGAAATTCAAATTCCTAACATCAATTTGATTGATGTAGCTACAATTTACCAGAAGGACTAACTACCAAATTCCCTTTATATCTTACCCAAAAATCATCTCTAAGATTAAAATTTGTGTCTTGTTGCCACAATGTGGCGACTTCCATAGTTTAAAATACAACCAAAACATTTTTAGGGCAAGATAACCACCACAACCCTTAGGGTAGAAAATAACAAAGTAAGAGAAGACCTACCTCTTGGAGTTATGAAACTCGATTCAGTCTCTACTTGCAGCTCTTGTCATGAGGGAGGACTTCCCTCTTTAGCCTTAGAAACCTATGGCCGATCGTGAAAATCTGCAGAAGAGCCTCTCTCTCACAACTTCTCTTTTCCGCACTTCCTTCTCTATGGATCACCCATGTCGTATTTTAAAAGGAGGAAACTTCCTTCTCTTTCCTACATACCACATGTCCTTTCCTTGATTTTTCTTTATTTCTTTTGTATTTAGGTCATAGTTTCTCTGTGTGTGTTTAAGTCTCCTATTATTTTCTCCTTGCTCATTTATTTCTCCTAATTTCACTTAGACATATAAACTTATGTACAATTGACCCTTAGGTCCCCATTTTAAAATTTCCATATTTTCTCTTTTTTTTCACTTGGGTTTATTTCTGGATTAAATAATCATTTTATCAATATTCATCTAACAATTCCTAGAAAAATACCCAAGTTGGCTCAATTATACCCGGAATATATAATAAATTTTATTATAAAAATTCTAGGGTATTTTTAGGGCGTTACAACTCTCCCTCACTTAATAAAATTTCGTCCTCGAAATTATCTTAGTCAAACAGTTGCGGATATCACATTAGAGAGGTGGTTGGACCTCTCGCCGATGAATGTTACTTCATCTTCATTTGGTGTTCTTAAGGTTACTCTTTTCATTCTACAATCAACTATTGCTTGGTGTCAGGACAACCAGTCCCTCCCCAATATCACATCAAACTCCCTGAAGGGTAATTCGATCAAACCCCCAGGAAACTCATACTCTCATATTATGTTAGGGAAATCTCTATATACTCTATTTACAATAACACTATGCTTGAGTGGGTTCGTCACCAAGATGTCATACTTGGTGTAACACCCCGTCCCGAGAGAGTCTACAGTACATGATACTGTAGGGGTGTATAAAGAATTGCAAAGTCTGAAATATTTTGGAGACAAAGTAAGAAATGAAAGTTTATGGAACCGGAAGTGCGGTATTAAACCAGTACATTGGTCATTATGCAAATGGATATGGAAATTAGAAACAAATTAGAGATGGGCCATAGTAGAAGTGGAATAAGTTACAATTGAAATAATTAAAGAAGAGGGTATTTTACAATTAATGGAAAGTTAATTTAATAAAGAGGAGAGATTAAAAAACCAAATCACATCTTGGTCTCCAAAGCTAGGGTTCACGGTTTTGAAGAGGAGAAGAGAGAGTCAAGAGGAGGAAGAGAAGGAAGAAGGAGGAGAAGGAATCAAAGATCAAGGTATGCCTTTGTCTTAGAATCAAATGTATTGGATTTCTAGGGCTTGGGTATGGAGATTAGTTACTCCCTTTGAGTGCAGGTTTTTTTGTGCGACGCGTAGAAGCCTTTGTATTGTTGGGGTTATGAGAGAAAAACTTGATAGATGTAAAAGAAAACTTAGAATCATCAAATTACATGATGTTAAAAAGAATTGGTGGACCTTAGGTAGGGTTCTTGGATTTTTCACCTAAGGTTTTGGGTTTTGAAGTTCCAAAACACCAATTAAAACGTTAATGGAGTTGTTTTTAGATAATTTCCAAGTTGGTTTTGAGGTATTATGAATTATAAGTTATGGAGTGATTTGGCATCAAAGTGGGAGAAATAACGAAATCCTGGGCATTCCAGTTGTGTCCTACAGGTAGAAGTTAAGTCCTACCGGTAGGAGGAGTTCTATACAGTCATTTTGGCGAGTCCTAGGTAGAATTAAGTCTACCGGTAGAACATGCAGTTTTTCCTGTTTCGACCAGTTTTCGTATTCTGGCCATAACTTGCTCATTTCTTATCCGATTTGAGTGATTCAAGTGGCCACTTAAAATAGACTTCAAGGAGAACAAACCATATTCAATAAGTATCTCCAAATTCTGACTCTAGGTAGCCCAAAATGTTACTCAAAGTGGGGCTATGTGCAGGACATTTCCTGCATCGGTTTGATTATAGAGAATTCGATTGATTCGAGCGTAAGTTGGAGTTACGGTACTCGGGTGGGTGTTCCAATTGAAATGAACCCTTAGCTCCTTATCTTTAAAGGAATGCAAAGTTAGTGCCATATATCGAGACAAGGCGCTGTAAAATAAATACTTCAAATCTATCCCTCGGTAAAATCGGTGGCAGACTAGTTGGCATGAAAATGCCATAACTTGAGTTGGAAGATCCGAATAGATTGATTCCAATTCCTAAGTAAAATAGATTCCTAGAGGAATAATAATATAGGAATGAGGTATATGGTGGATTATATGGAAGTTATGATTAATGTAATTGTGGTTTTCTTGACAAGGCACGGGAGCGCCCACCAGTAGGCGCGGGCGTCCACGGGCTACTCGTGGGGCAGCGGGAGTGGCGGATGTAATTCAAGTGGTTCGCCACTTAAGATCCTTTCAATTTCATGTAATTGGTTTATTTTGGTATGAACAGTAGTTAAGTAATAAATAAATAAATTTAGCACTACGCGACGATGCAGGAAATTCAGTCCGTAGTTGCTCAGTTTCATAGAAAGTATTAAACCCTACGTTGCGATGCAGACAATTCCGCACGTAGTGACTATTGGTATAGTTTAGCATTACGCGACGATGCAGAAAATTCCGTCTGTAATGACTCAGTCTCATAGAAATTGTAAGCGCTACGTTGCGTCTGAGCGATTATGCGTGGTTGATTATTTGTATAGTTTTGGCGCTCGTGATGCGATAAATTCCTTCGTAGTTGCCCGAGTTATAGCACTACGAATTATGATCTTTGATAAATCCCGTGTGTAGTTGCTTTCGGTGATAAGATTTAGCGCCCTCGTGCGATCGCGATGAAATTCATGCGTGGTGGTTGAAGTGACTTAATAAGCTTCACATTGGCGTTAGTTTTAAAATTACTGTGGTGGTTTAATGGATTCGCTTATATACATAGGGTTTTGATGAAGATTGACAGACAGGTGTCATATCAACATTTCAGCATTATGTATCTGTTGTTTTTCTAACTGTTTATTTGTAGCTATTTCTATTCTACTCACGTGCTATAGCGGACAAAGAGGCGTCAAGCGTTTTGTTAATATATATAGGTGTTTATTTATGAACTATGATGTAAAACTTTATGTATGAGATGGATATGTACTTGAACAATATACATTTTGAAATTTTAATTTAATGTCGTAATTATCCTTTTGTAAACATGAGCATGGTTTTGAGAAAAACATGTCAAATGAAATTTGGTTGAATTCATAATTATATATTTTTATAGGACCGTAAAAGTCCTTTGTGATTATATTGGATCTTAGATTAAATATAAAGGGTGATTTGATAGAAGGTGAAAATTTTTTTATCCCACGTTCCAAAGCGGTTTAGCGGTTTTTAACGGCTTAGCTTCATGGTAACTATTACGATCGGCGACGTTTGGGAGGTTCTAACGTGGAGTTCTTAAGCCAAATTCCCTGTCACTAGGAGCGGGTTATTCAGTTAATTGTCGGAGACGGGGTTCTCGTTCGGTTGAAAGAAGTTTCAAGAGAAAAGTTGAACTATTCGCACAAATTGTGTGTTTAGATATGCTTAAGGCATGAAGTTGTCTGTGTACACATCATTCTTGATTTCAAGAGTTATATTTTCATTGATTGCATAGCTACGGCATCAGTCGCCGTGCGCGAATTGACATATGATGAATATACATTAAATTACATGATTACATATTGCATGGAATTATCATGCCAGATTATATTGAGTTAGTGTGAGCTAGTGAGATTTTGTTGTCTATATAGATAGTCATATAATGCACGTTTAGCTATACGGCGTCGGTCGTCAGGGTTTCGACGGTGATGTGACGCCACGGATAAGAGAGCGGGTTGAGTGCGTCAGCGTGCGAGGAGAGTTCTGCGCAATACCATCGGTCGGTCGACCAGGCCTACGGGACTATTCGGGCGGATGGGCCGATGGTGCGAATGCTAGCGGCCCTTCCAGCGACCGAGAGTGCAGGATATCAGTTGAAGCGCCGTCGTGGCGCGGCGAGTATGATGGTAAGCGGAGACCAGAGGCGTTATCTTGGATAGAGGCAAGCGAAGAGATTTTGAGATGATGGGGTGTAGGAAGCGGAGGTCCTCCTAATACCCCTTCTACTTAAAGATTGTGCGAGTGGTGACTGGAAGAGCACACCGAAGGGTGTCATATGGAAGCGAGTTCAAGAAGAATTTACAGAGAATTTTTCTGAAAGCTATAAAAGTGCGGATTGAAAGTTCTATAGATTGGAGCGAGAGGGACTCCTCGAGTTCAGTACGAAAAGTTTCAGGGATTGGTCGCTAGTTCCTTTCTTATGAGAGAATGAACAAGAGAGATCAAACAGTTTATAAGCAGTCTTAACCATGAGTTGAGAATGACCAGTGACATCTGCATCATATAAGATATGGGCGGTTGGTGGAGCGGCATAGAGTAGGCGAGAGTGCACAGACCGCCACGAAGTCAAAATCACAATTTAGTGAAGGAGTTGGGTAGTAGTCATGGGAGAGGCGATGGATGTCTAGAGTGGTCGGCCTTGACATGGTCCGCAGTCGGCCAGTCGAGACCGGGCGGTCGAGTTACGTCGGTCATCAGCCGGGGTCGGGGCAGCGAGTGGAAGCGAAACCCGGTGTGTCGCGATAGATGTGACGATCACATTCGGTGAAGTGCCCGGGCGAAATTTGGGTGTTCGGATGCGACCCGGGGGCCATTTCATGAGGGGCTATTAGGAGTGCGGAGTGTTGTCGAGGAGTCCGTCAGAGGCCCATATCCTAACAGGCAGGACTAATTGGAGTTGTGGACGATGAGGGCCCAGGATGGGAGGAACTACTAGTGCATGGCGGCCTAGTAGCGGAGCGAGGTAGAGAGACATACCCCACAGAGGGCCGACGATAGACCACCGAGGCAACGACGGTGACCTCGAAGTCGGTACCCAGAGGAGTATCTGGTGACCGTGAGGCGACCAATGCTACCGGATGTGATCCACGGGTACCATTTCTTTATTTGATGCGATGCTCATGTATTGGTGGGACTCGGGAGCCACTCATTCTTTTTATTTCTGCGAGAGTCATAGAGTCGGGATAGAGATGAGGCCAGTAGTGTAGTATGATAGTGTCACTTCCACCCGGGTAATTAAGCTTATTGCGAATAGAGTCTATAAGAGAAGTAAGTGACTATAGCAAGTCATGAGTTGGTGATCTAATAGTACTCGATATTCGCGGCTTTGACATTGTGCAGGCATGGATTGGTTGGCTAAACATCAGCCTTCACGGAAATCGATTGCCACGGAAAGAGGTCATTTAGTCAACCTGAGACGAGTAATCTTTGTGGAGAGAGAAGATACTTTCTACAAGAGTTTAATCGATGTAATGCAAGCAGCAGCAAAGTCCTCAGTAAAGCATGCCAGGGGTACTTGGTGTATGCAATAGAATCTATCAATAGTGAGATGCAGTTGGCAAAAGTTCCTGTGGTGAACGAGTTCTGTGATGTATTTCAGGATCTAGGATTCTGCGTGGACGGAGAGATTGAATTCGAGATTGAGCTGGCGCTGTACGAGCCCATTTCTATAGCGCCGTCTTAGGAATGGCACCAGTGAGTTAAGGTGAAGATTCAAATGGAAGAATTGTTGAGTAAAGGCTTTGTTAAGGCAAGTACATCAGGTTGGGGAGCTCGGTGTTGTTTTGTTGAAGATGGGAGCCTTCGTTTATGCATCGATTATAGACAGCTCAACAAAGTAACCATCCGGAATCAATATCCTTTGCCAAGAATCGATGATCTATTTGATCAGCTACAAGGAGCTAAGGTCTTCTCGAAGATAAATCTACGATCAGGATATCATCAGCTGAAGGTACGTAGGGAAGATGTTCAGACGACCTTGAAAGCTAGATATGGGCATTATGAATTTTGGTGATGCCATTACGACTAACCAACGCTCAGCCATTATATATGGTTGATGAATCGTGTCTTGAATGAAGTATTTGGAACAAGTTCGTTTATAGTTTTCATTGATGATATCTTAGTATATTCAAGTAGTAGAAAGAGCATACAGAGCACCTAAGGATAGTATTACAAACTCTGAGAGAACATCAGCTCTATGCAAAGTTCATCAAGTGCCAATTTTGGTTAGATCGAGTAGCATTCTTGGGACATGTGGTATCCGCCGAGGGTATTTCAGTAGACCCTCAGAAAATAGAGGCCATTGTAGATTGGAAACCACCCACGAACATAACTGAAGTCAGAAGTTTCTTGGGTTTAGCTGGTTACTATAGAAAGTTCGTAGAAGGGTTCTCAAAGATAGCTACCCCATTGACGAGTTAACAAGAAAGAAGAGAAGTTTATCACAGTCGAAGCTGTCGAAACGGTTTCGATGAGTTAAAGCAAGGCCGACTCTTGCCGATTACTTACACTCCCCTCGGGAAGTGAGGATTCTGATTATATTGTGATGCCTCCAATGAGGTTTAGGTTGTGTGTTGATGCAACATGATAGAGTGATAGCTTATGGATCAAGGCAATTAAAGAAGCATGAAGTAAACTATCCAACGCACGATTTAGAGTTAGCGGCTGTAGTGTTCGCGTTAAGAATATGGCGACACTACCTCTATGGAGTACCTTGCAGAATCTTTACTGATCACAAAAGCCTGCAGTATCTATTCTCTCAAAAAGATTTGAACATGAGACAGAGGAGGTGGATAGAACTCATCAAGGACATAGTACGCACCATTGAATACCACCCGGGCAAGGCAAATGTAGTAGCGGATCGCTAGCGAAACCCTCTAGTTCCCCTAAGCTCAACTTAAAGCAGAATGCCGGCAATGCTAGTAGAGCGAGATCTATGGGGTCAGTTTAGAGACAGCAGAGTCAGGTACTCTAGTAGCAGCTTTTCATGTTCGGCCAGTGTTAGTGGACAGGGTTAGAGACTTGCAAGCTCGGGACCCGTATTTGATAGGTGAAGCAAGATAGAGAGGCTGGACAACGAGAATAACTTTACCTTACGAGGTGATGGGACGAGTGTTGGGTCGGCGATTATGTATCCCCGTGTGATAGAGTTGAAGAAAGAAATCATGGAAGAAGGCACACTCTTGACATATCACGATGCATCCGGGAGTACTAGATGTATAGGACTGAAAGACCACTCTTTTGGTGAAGGTATGAAGAGAGAAATAAGCGATTCGTATCTAAGTGCCCCAGCATCGACAAATTAGATTGAACATGAAACACAACGGGTTTACTCTGACCTTTATCCATTCACAGAGTGAAATGGGAAAGGATCACGATGGATTCGTGTGGGACTTCCCCAAGACTCGAGCGTGGTCATGTGCTATTTGGGTTATTGGATAGATTGTGAAGTCGGCCCATTCATTGCTACTAATAATACCTATTCCACTGAAAGATATGCGCGATTGTTTGTAGATGAGATAGGTAGAGGCCCCACATGGCGCACCGGTGTCCATTGTATCAGACCCAGAGATCCTCGCTTCACTTCTCGATTCGGCGAAGCTACAAGATGCTATGGGCACCAAATTACATTTAGTCTTGCTTTCCTTTACAGGCGGATGGCCCATTCGGAGAGAACCATTCAAACTCGAAGATATGTTGAGGCTTGTGTGATGGAGTTTGGGAAAATTGGGATAATTACCTAGCATTGATGAGTTTGCCTATAACAATAGTTATCGATCCTAGTATTGGTATGGCACCATGAAGCATTGTATGGTAGAAAGTGTAGAACCCCGGTCACATTGGAGACGAAGTGGGGGAGAAGATTAATTGGCTAGAGATTGTCAGATACAAGAGAAAGTAAATATGATACGAAGCGATTTGAAGGTAGCACTGACAGACGAGAGAAAAGCTATGCGGACAACCGTCGTAGAGACTTGCAATTCGAGATAGGTGAGCAAGTCTTTTTGAAGATTTCACCTTGGAAAGGTGTGTTGAGATTTGGGAAACGAGGAAAGCTTAGTCCGAGGTATATTGGACCTTATGAGATCGTGAGCAAAGTGGGGCCAATAGCTTACAAATTGAAGCTACCCCCAGAGTTGTCAAGGATTCATGATACTTTCCATGTATCAATGTTGAGGAAATATATCCCGGATCCTTCACATGTATTGAGAGAGCAACCAGTGCAGTTGAAGGAGAATTTAACTTATGAGGAGATACCTGTGCAGATTGTAGATCGCAAAGGAGCAGTGTTGTTAGCGAGAAGCAAGTGATTCCATTGGTTAAAGTCTTATGGAAGAATCATGAGAGGGGCGACTACGTGGGGGCAGTGGGATCAGCCATCGATTATCCTCACTTATTCTCCGGATGAGGTATGTCCCTTTCCTTTTGTTTGGAGTTTAGTTTTCATTCGAGGACGAAATGTTCTAAGGAGGAGGATTTTGTAACACCCAGATCCCCGAGAGTCCTACAGTACATGATCTTTGTAGGGGTGTATAAAGGGTACCAAGAGTCACCTTTGAAATATTTTGGAGACTAAAGTAAGGAAATGAAAGTTATGGAACCGAGAATTTTGAGTATTAAACAGGTACAGTGGTCATTATACGATGGATATGGAAATTAAAGCAAAGTAGAGATGGGCCATAGTAAAAATTGAATAAGTTACAATTGAAATAATTAAAGAAGAGGGGTATTTTAATTAATGGAAAGTTAATTTAATAAAAGGAGAAATTAAAACCAAAATCACATCTTGGTCTCCAAGCTAGGGTTCACGGTTTTGAAGAGGGAGAAGAGAGAGTCGAGAGGAGGAAGAAGGAAGAAGAAGAAGGAGAAGGGAATCAAAGATCAAGGTATGCAATCTTAGAATCAAATGTATTGGATTTCTAGAGGCTTGGGTGTGGAATTAAGTTCTCCTTTGGTCTAGGTTTGTCTGAAGAGCACATGAAACCTTTAATATTTGTTGGGGTTATGAGAGAAAAACCGATAGATGTAAGAAACTTGGAATCATCAAATTACATGATGTTAAAAAAGTAATTGGACCTTAGGTAGGGTTCTTGGATTTTCACCTAAGGTTTGGGTTTTGAAGTTCCAAACACCAATTAAAGCGTTATTAGGTGTTTTTTAGATAATTTCAAGTTGGTTTGAATATTATGAATTATAGAGTTATATGGTGATTTGGCATCAAAGTGAAGAAATAGCAAGTCTGGCATTCGGGTGTGTCCTACCGGTAGAGGATTAAGTCCTACCGGTGGGGTTTGCTTCTGGTCATTTTGGCCAAGTCCTACCGGTAGGAGTTAAGTCCCTCTGGGTGGAACATATTCTGGAATTTTCCTGTTTCGACCAGTTTCGTATTCTGGCCATAACTTGCTCATTTCTTATCGATTTGAGTGATTCAGTGCCACTTAAAAATAGACTTCAAGGAGAACAAACCATATTCAATAAGTATCTCCAAATTCTGACTCTAGGTAGCCAAAATGTTACTCAAAAAGTGGGGCTATGTGCAGGACATTTCCTGCATCAGTTTGATTATAGAGAGAATTCCGATTGATTCGGGCATTAAGTTGAGTTACGGTACTCAAATTGGGTGATTCCAATTGAAATGAACCCTTAGCTCCTTATCTTTAAAGTGCAAGGATCAGTGCCATATATCGGACAAGGCACTGTAAAATAAATACTTCAGAAATCTATCCCTCGGTAAAATCGGTGTAGGCTAGTTGGCATGAAAATGCCATAGCAGAGTTGGAAGATCGAATGAATTGATTCCAATTCCCTATTAAAATAGATTCCTAGAGGAATAATAATATAGGAATGAGGGTATATGGTGGATTATATGGAGTTGTTAATGTAATTGTGGTTTTCTTGACAAGGCACGGGAGGCGGCGTACGGTAGGCGCAGACGGCGTCCACCGAGCCTCGTAGAGGCAGCTTGACGAAATTGGATATAGGTAAATTGGTTCGCCACTTAAGATCCTTTCCAATTTCATATAATTGGTTTATTTTGATAATGAAACATAATGATTCATAAGTAATAAATAAATAAATTTGCTTTTCTGTGACGTCACGGGAAATTCCGTCGTAGTTGCTCGGTTTCATAGAAAGTATTAAACCTGTATTTGCGATAGACGAATTCGCGCGTAGTGACTATTTGGTATAGTTTGTATTGCATGACGATGCAGAAAATTCCGTCTGTAATGACTCAGTCTCATAGAAATTGTAAGCGCTACGTTGCGTCGGACAATTCCTTGCGTAGTTGATTATTTGTATAGTTGGCGCCATTGGCGATGCGGTGAGTTCCTTTCGTAGTTGCCCGAGTTCTCTTTTCGATTACGATCACGGTAAATTCAGTATTGTAGTTGCTCGATGATAAGATTTAGCGCCCTACGATGCGTCACGGTAAATTCAGTAGCATTAGTGGTTAGATGACTTAATAAGCTTCTGTAGGCGTTAGTTTAAAATGCTTTGTGATGGTTTAAATAGTTAAAAGCATATACATAGGGTTTTGATAGAAGTTATAAAACCCGATGAATTGTCATAATGGCATTTATGATAATATGTATATCTTCGTGCACTAACTTGTTGTTTATTTGTAGCTATTTCTATTCTACTACGTGCTATCGCGGACAAAAAGGACGTCAACGTTTTGTTGTATATATAGGTGGACTATTTATGAACTATGATGTAAAACTTTATGTATGAGATGGATATGTACTTGAACAATATACATTTTGAAATTTTAAATTTGTATGTCGTAATTATCCTTTTGTAAAACATGAGCATGGTTTGAAGGAAAAACGAGTGAAATGAAATTTGGTTGAATTCATAATTATCTAATATTTTTATGGGGACCATAAGTCCTTTGTGATTATATTCGGATCTTAGTTAAATATAAAGGGTGATTTTGATAGAAGGTGAAAATTTTTTATCCCACGTTCCGAGGCGATTTTAGCGGTTTAGCAGGCTTGGGCTTGTAGTAGCGCACAGTCGATCGAGCGAGAGCACGGTGGGAGGTTCTTTGTGGGTTAATTCTGTCACTAAGACGGGTTCTGTCACTTAGTTTCGCCTCGATGCATTGAAGTTGGGTATGTCAGTACATATGTATGAATGAGTCGATCCTAGATCTATCAATGCATGCATAATAGTATCAAAAGATAGTAAAATTAAAACTATCACATGCAGGGTGTGGGTATCTTCCTCTGCTTTCATTGCATATGCTACACACGGAGCTTGACCATCTTGCCTACCCAAAGTTTTGTGTCCTTGTCTCGGAGACACTTGGTGATGCAACACTTTTAACTACGGACTAATGATACATTGCCCACAGTTTGGGAGTCTTATGAAGGGCGTGCCGTCCTCTCGTATTTTGTGCTCCATGGATCCTGACCGAGCAAACGCCGTGATCTCAACGATCTCCCTTGTGTTTTCTTCCATAATGGGAACAACGAGGAATGTCTTGTCCTCTAGAAACACCTCCTAGTGCACTTCTGGTAGCGTGGCCATTAGAATAGTCTCTCTGGGGTGGCACAGTATGTTTGCCTAGAACCTGTGGTCCCTTAGATCTCTCACCTCTTGTGGCGCCCCGAACTGGGTGTCAGTTATTACTCGTCGGCAGCGGAACGCATCTATTTGTCTCGTATGCTTGAGACCCGTACACAAGTGTAAATGCCTCTTGGCTCGTAAACCAATACTAAAAAAGCCAATATTTTGCTCTGAAATGATTTATTTACAATTGTCTTTGATTACAATTTATCTGGCCCAGGTCTTATGCCCGAGAATTTTACAAAATACAAGGCCCATCTTGGCGTTCTTCGCCTCTAAAACCGGATCGTCCCATCCTAATGCGTCTTAGTGCACGAAGGGGTCCCGGCCCGGGGTGAGCAAAACTGGTAGTGGAATTTCCCTTTGCTTGGGTTACTCCCCACCTAAGTCGCGATGCAATGCCTGTGTTATCCAAACCATGCTAATATATCCTTTCATGCATACATTAACAAAATTAACTCCCATGTATCATGTTATTCAATTTATAATCAATAATAAAAATTATTCCCGCGTGGTGAGTAAAAATCCGGCGAGTTCAGGCATCTTGGGCGCCCACAAAATCCTGTCGACATGTTATTTTTCATGGCAACGCTTTACATCACACAAATACACAAACGGTCAGGTAATTTGTCGAACCCACTCTAGGGATTTCCTCGGTCGGTCCAAATTTTTTGGAATCGAAATCACGGCCATCCAGGCCTCAACAAATCGTCGAATTTACATGACCCTTAATGAAAAGTAAAGCAAGTAGGAAAAACCCTACCTTTGCAGGTTTGTGAAACTCCCGATCCCAGTGCCATACGTAGCCACGGCGTGTAGACGACTTTTGCCTCTTCTTGTTGAAGCGAACCGGCCCAGTCCGATCGTCGTAGATCTTAGAAGCGGGACTTTCTCTGCAAAACTCCTCTCCGACCAACTGTAGTCAAAAACCGGGCAAGAGGAAAATGAAGATGGAAGATGATGTCTTACTCCCTCGAAATTGCAAGTTGCCCTCATTTCTTTGACTTTCTCAGCCCACTTTACACGTGGCTCAATGCTGATCATGTATCATTTGGTGCCATGTGTCCTCCTTCAGAACATGCAATTGTTGGTATTTGGGTCCCACACGTGTGACCCTCTATTCTGCCATGGCATCCCTTACCTTGCCATGTGTCATCCAGGCACCCACGCCTCTCGAAAAGCGTGAAATTAGGCCACCTCGGATCAACGAAATTCGACGTGGTATTGGAACAGCGAGGCGATTCTAACGGTGTGCCGTCCGTTTGTCATCTGAGATCTAGAAAATTCGGTTACAATGAAATTACCATTTTACCACCAGCCGGGAAATCTGGATTTTCGGGGTCTCCACGACTCTCTTCTTGGTAGGCACTTGGTAGTAAGAGATTTTTCTTTCCCTGTCTTCTATCTTTCCTTTCATTTTCCTCTTTCTTTACTCGTTCCACATTAGAGCACTTGTCGTGATTTGGAGAAATCATCATGGAAAAATCTGTGACATGGGCTCGAATGTAATTACATCGCCGTCTTCGACTTCGACCTTCTCTTCTTTGCTTACTAGCATCTCGGGAGCATGCCTTTCGGCCGTGTATTCTCTCACATATTCGGTTACACTTAATTGCCTTTGTTTCAAATTATGAAACTCTTGCCGCATATTGTTTAAGTAGATCACGACCAACGTAATCACTTCTTGAACTCATCAGAACCTCCATGTAAGTCTTCGGTGGTGTGGTCACAGTCCTGAAACCCACCATGATGCCTCATCTGTAGTAATGAAGTTGCACATTCCGGCTTCTCTTAATTTGTCGCGATGCATTTACTTACGAAACGTCGCTCGATCCTCTCGGCGATTCTCTGCCATTGAAGGCTCATCTTCTTTCTTTCGAAAGTGTCGGTCGATGCCATTCTCTCAATGGTTGATGTTGCGAGACATTTGCGTGGTTGCCCGACTTTCTTTACAAAGCTTGAGCTAAGCGTTGGAGGACTTCCCGTAGTACCTCCACACTTATTCAGGAATTCATTCATTGGTGGGGCATGAGATGCTTGTCCACCTATCACACTAGCAGGACTATCAGGACGATTTCCCTGGTCACCTTCGACCCTTTGGGTACCTGAACCATCCATGTTTACCTATTAAGACCGACAAGATTCGCGTCAGAGTCATATCGTCCTTTAAATGCAAATGCAGTGTATGTCAAATACCATTTTCAAAATCCTTTATTTTTTTTAAAATCGTTTAGGGCCTTTTTCTAGAAACGCCTAAACCACAGAATACGATACCACTAAAATTATGGCGACCCCAGGCCCGACCCGACCAGATTAGTAGTCGAACCGAAACCCAGGGACGCGGTTTAATTCTTTATTTACATTTTATTACGTTTTCTTTTTCAAAAGTGTCGCGACCGAATGCCGAGCTGGGCAGAAGGCGGTTCTTGGGCGGTTTACTCCGACGTTTTCAATTATCTTATCAAAACATTTTCTTTATGTTATTTCTCTTAGGTTTTTTATTTGCGCGGAAGCATTTTCAAATGTAGGCCCTGACATTTACATTTCATAAATGCAATTTAGGTGAAGGCATTCTATGCCCTTCGAAATGATATACAAAAACAAAACATTTCTTTAGATTTCGACTATTTGTTTTACAAAATATCCCATGTTTTAAAAAAGAGGAGATGATATATGCATGGCGGGTATGTACTTATACAGCGACTTGCTTACTATGACTTTCTGCGCTTCACGATCTTGTCTTCCTTCTGTCTGCACGAAACACGGGCATAGATAAACTACGGTAAGCATTTTCATGCTTAGTGGTTCCTACTCTGATTCCTATTCTAACCAGTTTAACTTGACATGCATTTAACATTAAACCATGCCTATTATATCGGCGCCTTTTTCAATATTCATTTCGCATACTTTCATTTACAATCATTTATTATATCACAACATGCATTTCAATGCAACAATTCAGTCACAATTCAATTTAGGAAATTTAAGCGTATACATAAAATTGCATTACGCTCATCAATGTTGGTTATTTATTTTATTCCTTCAATTCACATTTATAGCGGATTAGTTTGATGAATCTGTCCTTATTATCGACCGATGTGTCTTACACATTTAACAATTGGTCTCCTATCGCAGCGGATCTTGGTTTGGTGCACCTAGACATGTAGTATCACTTAAATGCCATACGCCATCATGGCGGATGCCAATTGGTGCATCCGTAAAGTGGGACATTTCTTGCGATGCCATACGCCATCATGGATCTTAGATTAGTGCATCGCGAGTGGGACATTGGACAATTTCGGGTGCGCCATTGACGGATCTTGATTGTTCCCATCGATCGAGTTCGATACGTATATCATTCAATTCAAGATGTCGGGGAATTAACCAATTGAACTTTTACAATTCGATTTATCATTCACATTCATTCGGTTTTCAAATACCACATTTCAATTCCATATTCACTTTCGTATCGTCTTTTCAAGGATATACTCAATCTTTGTACTCATTTCATATACTCATTCACATACTCATTCATATACTCATTCATGTACTTATTTCATATACTCATTCACATACTCATTCATATACTCGTTCATGTACTTATTTCATATTTACTCATTCATGTACTTATTTCATATACTCATTCACATACTCATTCATATACTCGTTCATGTACTTATTTCATATTTACTCATTCATGTACTTATTTCATATACTCATTCACATACTCATTCATATACTCATTCATGTACTTATTTCATATTTACTCATTCACATACTCATTCATATACTCGTTCATGTACTTATTTCATATTTACTCATTCACATACTCATTCATACACTCATTCATGTACTTATTTCATATTTACTTGGTAAACTACCAAAATACTTGAAATAAGAATAGAGTCAGAGAACAAACTCAAAAATCTTTGCACTTTGATTCCAATCCTCAGAATCTCAATCTCAGTTTGGCTTTTCCTCCTCGTAAGCCCCTATTCCAAAACCATTAAAGAACAATATTATTCGTGCGTGCTAGTGATTTTGGTTAGGATTAATTTTTTAGGAGTTTAATTTGAGTTCCAATTTCAACAAGCTATATATAGATGGATTCTTACTCAATGGGCTTTCCATAGAGTCCAAGAACACCCAAAACGGAGTTCGGACGAAGAGGTTGACCTTTCGAGTTGGAGGTCACATGTAGTCACACCAGTAGTGAGCCTAGTTGGATAGGCTCAGTCGACACCTCGATATGATACCTATTATCCTCCTGGGAATATGAATGGATTCTTGACTCAATGGGCTTTCCATAGAGTCGAAGAACACCAAAACAGGTTCGGTTGAAGAGGTTATGACCTTCCAAAGTTGGAGGTCATACGTAGTCACCTCAATGCGGTGACCTGCAGGTGGCGATACTGTGAGCCCCTCTAGCAGTGACCTCCTACCGGTGGCCTCTACAGGATGACCTCTACAGCCTGACCTCTACAGGCTGACCTCTACAGCTTGACCTCTATAGCCTGACCTCTAGACCTACGGAATTTTGACCTCTATCAGTGGGCCTCTCGCCGTTAATTCGAGTTAAAATGATATAACTTGGTCTCTGAGAGTGAGTGAAATTCAAAAACCCTAACATCAATTTCACTGATGTGGCTACAATTTACCAGAAGGACTAACAGTCAAATTCCCTTTCTTTCTTACCCAAAAATCAAGCTCTAAAGATCCGAATTTATTGACCTGAAATGGCCCGGCCCGAGCCTGAGCGCGAGGCGGGCGAGCCTAGCCAGAGCTGAGCGACCTCCAGTAAGAGGACTCATAACTTGGTCTGCAGTTCCGGGTGAAAATTCAAGCCTAACATCAAGTTGATTGATGTGGCTACAATTTACAGAGACTCACTACCAAATTCCCTTTATTTCTTACCCAAAAATCATCTCTAAGATCCGGCTAATGTGCACTACCACAATGTAAGCGACTTCCCATGGTTTAAAATACAACCAAACAATCCCCTGAGCCAAGATAACCACCACCTGACCCTTAGGGTGAAAATAGCAAAGTAGGGAAGACCTACCCCTTGAAGTTTATCGAAACTCCCCGTTTCCGGTCTCTACTTGAGGCTCTTGTCCCAGGAGGACTTTCCTCTTGTAGGAAACCTGTATTGATCGTCGGAAAATCTAGAGAAGGAAGAGCTCTCTCTCTAACCCTCTTTTTCCCTTTTCACCTCTATGGATCACCCTTAATCGTATTTTAAAGGAGGGGCTTCCTCCTCTTTCCTACATGCCACATGTCCTCTCCTTGATTTTTTTCTTTATTTCTTTTATTTAGGTCACTTCAATTTATACCATTGATGTACATTTAAGTCTCCTATTTTCTCCTTGCTCATTTATTTCTCCTAATTTCCATAGACATATAAACTTATGTACAATTATTATAGGTCCCCATTTTAAAATTCCATATTTTCTCTTTTTTTTTCACTTGGGTTTTATTTTGATTCAATAATCATTTTATCAATATTCATCTAACAATTCCCGAGAAAAACACCCAGTTGGCTCGATTATACGGAATATATAATACTTTATTATAAAAATTTTAGTGTATTTTAGGCGTTACAGAAACTGATTCTTAAAACTAACCAATGTGGATCAATTGAAGAAGTATTACATTTGAGACCATAGTGCGGATGGTGGCGTCATTTAGTTAATCATATACCCTTATGACCTTTATTGATATATATATATAGACCATTATTAGGCCTTAAACTACGTGCATATGTTATGACCTTTTTTTTTCTTATAGCTATACTAACCTTTTCTACACTAGGGTAGGGACCCTTCGATGTATATGTATGCTTTGCTAGGAGTCTTATGAGCTTTGGACTTATATGTCTATTTTTCTCACTCTAGTTGCTATCATTGTCCCACCCCCTTGTTTGGTTGCGTCCATTACCATCACCTTTGTTCTTTCCCTTCTTTATTTTCGCTCTTACATGCCTTATTCTTTTTGTTACCTTACTCGAATTAATGATTCTCCACATTTTGGTGCATAGAGAGTGGTTATGTCACTCCCTTCACTCCACACTTGACATTGATTAAGAGGTTTTGGCTTGAGGGGTCACCTTATAAGAGGGGATTTTGACATGCATACATGACTGAGGATAGCTTATTTATTCTTTATGTCTCCTATTGAGGTTTCATTTGTTGACGATCAGATGCATTCATTAATGTTTCATGTTCCATTTGCATCTTTTGTACTAAAAAACAAACCACAAATTTCAATTTATTAAGGGCTGGAGTCTAAGTAATAAAGTGGTTTTCTTATTAAAAAACAAGTATCAATCTCACGAAGAAAAGGGTTAAAAATGGGGATTGAGTACCTCAGCTACTCGATCATTTCACTATATGAGAAATTGAGTGATTTGAAAAAAAAGATTATTTAAAAACAAAACTAAAATTAAAGCAAAGCAGAAATAGGGGAAAGATTTGTAGCTAATTTGTAAGAGATGAAACAAAAGTGAAGGATGAACTCTAGAAGAAAATTACTAGGGTTGATTGTCTTGATTAATGTATGTTGATTTACATGTAAATCAGGCACGGGTTGAGTGAACATGCACTTATGTTGGCTCAAGGAACAGGGTATGAGGTTTACACTCTCATGTCTCCCCTCAATTTCACACTCTAGCTTCCTATTAACCATTAGGTTCTTCTAGGTCCTTGACTATGTTACTTTTCAAAGGTGGGTTTTTCCTTGGGTGTCTATTGGTCTTCGCTAGGTCCTTACAATAAGACTAATTGAATTATGCTTGAACCGATCATTGCTAGGTCCTTACGACTCTCACACAATGCTGCATTGGTGTCTCACCCTAATGAAATCAATTCAGTACTAGACAATTATAGTTCCCTCAATTTCTTTAATTAGTTTAAACCGATTTCTTCAATTAAAACACATTGGCATGACATGGTTATGGCCCATGGGATGATCTTTAGCTATCACTATGGAATCCCTAAGTGATTCATCCATAAACCAGGTCCCACACACATTCCTCAATACAAATTAATTGCAAGGAATCATAGTAGCCCATATTCTTCACCAACCAATGTCAACATAGGAACATATTCACAAACTAATATAAAAATAATGTAAATCAACCATCAATCTTAACAATCAACCATAGAGAATGGATTAGCCACTCATTATAGCACTCAAATCTACCAAATTCATGTATATTTTAACGATAAACCAAGAAGAGATGACAAGAAGATTCAAAGTTCGAGATACAAAACAACTATATGATGAAAAGCTCTCCAAACTTCAATCCCAGCTGCAAGAGATCCCCTAGCTAGTTTATCCTCTAAAAAATGTCTTCAACACAAAGCAAAAACAACCAAAACCGATTCTCTAAAATTGTTCTAAGACTAAGAGGTGAGAAACCCTAGAATAGGATGTCCATGGCCTTAAAGTTTGTCACCCTAATGATTATTACAAGTATATAATTTATAATTCTCAGAAAATGGGCCAAAAATGGAAAGAACAAGTCAGCCCGTCGTTTCCATGTTGCGACATCATGTCGTAACATGGCTGAAGTTTTGTCCAGCGAGGTCTTCAACAGGGTTCCCATGTAACGCCTCGTCCCGATAGGGTATACGGTATGTGTAACCGTAGGGTCACATATGTGTACCAAGGGCTTCCTTAATTATTTTAGTGTCATAATAGAATTTTTGAAAGGTGTTTTTAAGGGTGAAATTATAAAGTTTTCAAATAATTGTGACACTTTTGCAATGAAGGAAAGTGGAGGGGTGAAAGTACAAAATATGGAATTTCAAAAGGATAATAATAATAATAAATTACCATAATGGTTCAGGGAAGCCTAGAAAATTCTCTAGATCTCGAATGACGAAATGGACTGTGCCGTTAAATTCGTCTTGAGAAATCTAGTGACCCAGAAAAATTTCGTTGAATTAGAACGGTCGAAATATTTTAAGGCTACAGGTGATAGAGTCGCAGAGCGAGCAGGGACGAGATTTTTAAAAAAATCTCGGAAGTCAGGAAATGACTTGATCTAAGTTCATTTACAATAAAGTGAATTGAAAATAAATAAATTTTTTTGGGGAAGAAACGAACCCGAATGAGGCAATAGAAATCATTTATCCAAATAATAAAAATAATAATTATTAAAAAAAAGATAAAAAAAAAAGAAAAAGAAAAAGATAAAAAGCAAATGGGATGAGAAGACGGACAGAGAAGGCATGGAAGAGAGAGAGAGAGTTTTATAAATTTTTTTCTTCTCTTCGTTTCTTCTTAGATTTACTGAAATCGGACTGTAGATTTTTGTCGGAGCGTAAAATGAGAAGTTGGTGCGACGAGTATGCGTAAGGACCAAAAGCTTAGCATTTCGTCACACTTCAAAAGGTAGGAAATTTTCCTACTTGAGTTGTTTCGAGCCTAAATGCTATGTAATGGCTTGAAATTTTCTTAGAGGCTGTGAAATGTCGTAAACTTCAGTCCCAAAATTTTTGGATTGAGTTTAGGAATTTTTTTAGAATTTTGAAGCGTGTTCGAACGGTTCGAATTTTGAATTCTGAATTTGTTTGGACGAGTTCGGGGTTGAGGCCCAGTTTTATTCGGACGATTCGAACAAAATTTCGAAATATTTTTGGATGTTTGGCTATGGAATCATGAGTCTAGAATTTAACCATATGTCTGTCAATAGCATTTGGTGCCCACATAATTTCTGAAAAAATTTAATTGTAACATTTAGTGTGCAAATTGCTTGGTTGTGCTAACGTGTGTAGTCTAATACATCGAATAGCATGGGGTCGTTTTGAAAAAGTTGCTAAAATGGGTAGTTTTGATGGGGCAATTCATGTGTAGGGGTATTTTGATCAATTTCGCCTCATATTATCGATGTCCTTATCGAATGGGACTAGCACGTAACGTTTTGTTAGAATTGAAGTTCGTTTTGATATAGTCGCTTTGAAAGCCTTTTGTATGTTTTATGGTTAATACGTTGAACTAAGGGCATTTTCGTACTTTGTATGGATTGTGTAGGTGATTGGAGCATCCGACGATAATCTAGAGTGCTTGATGTTTGTCTTTGATTATATAGACTAAAACACCTCAAAATTAACATAATGACAAGAGCCTTAAACTCATCTTCCATCTATGTTAAAATTGGATAAACTTGCTTTAACGGAATAAAAGTTCCTTTGTGTCAGGATTCAAAATTTGGGTTTAGTCTATGACCCCTTGCCAAGTGCCATGAGTCCTTACAAGTAGTAAAAATTGGATGTAAGTCCAGATATCATTCCCACAGAGATTGATAAGAATTGGAAATCAACTACCCCAACTACTTAAGGTCCTTACTATTTGAACTTAAAATAGATAGTGAGAGTTTAATCTAGGAACTAATAATCATCGATTGTAAACTATTATGTAAACTAGAAGTAAATGCTAATGACTAAAAATAAGATCAAAATTCTTGGGTAGATCAATTTCACAGCGAAATGGGCACTATCAAAATCTTGTAAGCGACCAATTCCTGCAATTATATGCATTGCTCTGTTCTACTGATGGGTTTGGATTTGTCAGATTATAACAATGCAATTGGATTTCTCCATGTTCAGTTAAGGATTTCTGCTTTTTCTCAAAGACAAGGATTTAACACATATACATTTTGAGCTTCTTGCAAGATCTGGGGTATTTTCTTTCTCAATACTTCATACCCGTTTCACGAGGCTGGATCTTTTGCTTCCCTTCTCGAGGTTCTTGCAAAGATCTACCATCTATTGATGACTTATCCTTTAAATCTAATGGTTCTTAGTTACCTTGATCAGATCTCGGCTAACACGGTTGAAAATTCCCCGCTGAATTAAGGTGAAATATCTGATTATTTATATTGATAAATGCTCCCCTCCAACATCAATTATGAGTGAAAAATAAATTTATCGAAATGAACCCTCAGAGCTTAGTAGTTCATTAATGGTAGTCTAACATACCCACAAGTGAATGCTCCAGACTCTCATGAATCTCCAACTGCAATATACATACGAGAGGGGCCTGCTTGGAAATCGAGCAAAAACACTCCTTGAATTGGTATTCGGTACTATCATTGGGAACTGATAGGTTCAAGAACAACATCAATCAAATAAATCCCAATCCAAGTATTTCTCTCTACATTACGCAGAAAAGACTATAACTAATGATAAATCCAATCTAAGCGGCTGCGTTCCTAAATCTTTGCGTTACAACCAGCAATAGATCATTGATCATATACATCCCCATTGTAATTGTAATATACTGAAGCGAATTTACGAGAATTTGTCACAGAATCCATTAATTTGAGGGCGACATTTGTATTAAAATCGAGAAAATTAATCTAACCCCGACATTTACGCACGGTTCCAGGTCGAGATCGGAAAAAGAAAGAAAAGAAAAGAAAAGAAAAGAAGATAAAAGAAAATAAAAATCTAATCTAAAATATACAATGAGTCCTTCTCCTTTCCCGATTAAAGGTATTGAAGGCGGAATCTACTTACTATTCTCAAAAGTCTATTTATAAGCATCGAAAGAAAATGGGCTGGTGAGCCACAGGGTGGGTTTTGCAAGAAAAAAGCCAGTCTCTTTTGTCTCATGTCGTGACCTCAAGCGATGTCACGGCACAGTTCTCTCATTTGCACTTTCGTTCGATTTGCGACCTCATAATAACCCCGGTCGTGACTTGGTTCCTTGCGGTATTTGCTTTTTGAGGAGAGTGTTCTTCCAATTGACATCAATTATAGTCGTGACTTTGTTGCCTTAGTTATTTCAAGGGTGATGTCGCGACCTCGTTCCTCCTTCCTTTCTATTGCATTCTGCGTCACAACCTCAGTTTTTGGTTGCGGCCCTGTTTTTGTTGTCACCACTTCAGTTTTGAGTTAGGACTTCTTTTCCTTGTTGCATTGTACGTCGCGACCTCAGTTTTAGGTCGCGACCACATTTTTGTTTCTACTACCTTAACTCTAGGTCGTGACTTCCTTTTTCTGGTTGTGACCTAGATTTTTGACTGCTCGGTACTTCTTCAGGTCGCGACCTCCTTTATTGGTTTTCTGCCTTCACATGTTTTGAATAGAAGTTGTGACCTTAATAATTGGTCGCGACCGCTTTTGATATTCCTTGCCTTTCTTTTGGTCGCAACCTCAGTTCTTAGTTGCAACCAGTTTCTTCGTCCACCCTCTGGCCCCCGGGTCCACGACCTCAAGATGATGTCGCGACCTCATGGTTACTCTGTTTCTGGTTGCATTTGGTCCCAGTTGCTCAAACGTAGTTGTGACCTGGATTTTCACTTCGTAGTGTTTCTTTAGGTCGCGACCTCCTTTGAGGTCCTTGACCAAATAAGTGGTCTCAACTTCAATTTTCTTGCAGGGACTTCGTTTGTGTCAGCTTCATGTTGCAACCTCAAACCCTATGTTGTGACTCTCAATCCAATTTCATGTCGCGACCTGAACAGCACGTCGCGACCTTAAGTTGAGTCCTTCATTTAAGAACTAGTTGCAACTTCAAAATTTTTTTGTAGAGACCTCATTTATGGCTTCATCAATGGATCATCGTCATGACCTCAGATTGGCGTCACGACCTCAGTTGTCTTCAATTGACGTCGCGACCTCAGTGTGGTGTCGCGACCTAAGATTTTACCTTGAATATTTCTGTTGTCTCAACCACTATTTCTTGATCGCCTTCTGTGTCGTTTTGCCTTGGTATACAGTCGTAGCCTCAATTTCCAGTCACGACTAGTTTGATAAAGCCTTCTATTTCTCTCTCAAGACTAGTCTTGGTGATGTCATGACCTGGAATAACTGAATTGATGAGCTTCTTATTGCGACTCCAATTTTAAGTTGGCCTCATTACCTTTGAGGCGTTGCTTTCTTTTGGTTTCTTTGGGACCTTCGATTATAGCGTAATTTTCTCAAAATTGAATTTGGGTAAAATATCCATGTTTCTGTATGAATCAATACTTATCTTGCAAAATACTGAAAAATGGATTAAAATCAAATGAGTTTTTGGACTCATCAAATTCCCCAAAACTTAAAATTTTGCTTGTCCCAAGCAAAGAAAGAATTGTTTGTCCTCAAATAATTGAGCTTTATTTTTAAGGACATTTTTCTGATTCAAACCACAACTTTATCCCACCTTGTAACTTGAAAAAGGAGATAGCAGCATCCTTTTAAACTTTAGTTTCAACTGAGGAAAAAGGAATGGTTTCAACTTCTATCATATACAATGATGGTGCATTTTACACAGTTCAGTCAACAGATCTTGTTTTGTGAGTATGTCACGAGTCTTCAATCCTTTTCATCTTCTTTAATCTTACAGGAATCTCCTTAGAAAACTAGTTAAGGTCCCGTAAACATTTTCCTTATTGATCCACTAATGTAGGTAGAATTCAACCTTGAATCAAAGAGGTCTTCGGGCTTGTAATGTTAGGCTTAGGTAATTAGGTAGATAATTGGAAAATTTTGGTTGCAAATTACCCAGATTCCACTCTTCCTTTTTATTTAACTGCCTTCAGCTTTCATCATTTTCCTTCCTTGTAATGTAAGTTCTCCTCAATCGTGGTCTGGTACACCTTTTTAATGGCAGTTTGATTGCCACCTGCACCTTATTAGGCCAGTTCCCTTTTTCTAGGACTCTTTTTTTTTTTAGGAATGTGAATAGTGCAATGTTTTGTCTTCTTAGGCTTTCTATCACTCTTAGAGAACTTTGGGCTAGCAACTCCCATACCAGTTGGCATTAGGGTATTAGGTGTTGAAACACCCCTATGAGCTTAATTGTTTAAGGGAGATAGGCCACAAGACAAAACTTATTCCTCTTTTCAAACTCTGCTTCTTTTTTCTCTAGTTCTTCAAGTTGTTTCTTCTCCTCCTTCCTTGTAATGTGGAAGCCATAGGCCCCAAACTTGTTTCTCTTTACAACAAACCTTTTTGTTAAGGCTAGGATAATTTGGGGTTTCTTATTAAGATTACTTTAAGGGAGGAACTTCATTCTAATTCTTTGTTAATTTAAGAAATAAGGATTTTAGCTCAATGGGGACTAGAGTGTATGCCTTAGCATATAGTGAGGTAGGCTTGGAAGGCTCAAACTTCAGATGGCCTCTATCACTTCTTGTCATTTGTTTTTACCTAGAGTTTAGCCTCTGACCCGATAATCTCCACGAGTTACAGGACCATGTATCCTCGATTGATCCCACACAGAAGATGTTACTCTAATCCTTTTCAGGTTTCAAGAATTTTATGGACCATATTATCTTGTTCTTTCAAGACTTGTATTGACTCCTTGTTTATATACAAAGCGATCATTTATTTGTTCCTTCAGTACTATACCTCTTCCTATTTCTACAGTTTAAACTTGATTTCAAGTATTGCTGCAACTCCTAAATTCATTTTACTGATATCTGCCCTTATTTTTCTATCATTGTTGTTCTTGGGATAAAATAGAATTGGTCATTTAGTCATTGTACAAACAAGTCTCGAAAATATAGCTAATTTCTTGCGGACAACTAATGAATGACACAAACAACACAATTCATCATATCAGTTCATGAACCCAAAACAAATCACTTTGTTAACAAGCTGGAATATTACTTTATTCCAATAGATTCAAATATCAAACTCTCAATGCTGTCGGTTCTCTATCTATCTGAAAACTAATGCAAAAATTATAATAAAGGCGTATCTAATCTAAGGAAAATTCTCTAATTCTCGTCACAAAACCACTATGCCTTCCTCCCCAAAGGGTGGCTCCTGCTTATCAGTTCCCCTTATCACGAATTTGCACAGGAAGGAAGGGGGTTGATAGCAGACAATTCAACAAATTAATTGTGCTTTTCCTTGCCTCCTCTGTCCGAGTTCCTCTGGATGATGGAGTTAAGTTAATCCTTCTTCGATTCCCTTCCCGTCATCCATTTCGAGTAATGATGAAGCGCACGGAATCATGACTGGAATAAGTTTTGTTTTCCGACTCATTCAATCCATACGCTACGCATTTTACCCAGCAGAACTCATCTTTTTCCTCATCCTTCTTTTCCTTCATTTTCATTGTTCATTCTTTCTGTGTTTTCCCATCCTTTTATAGTGACCTTGATTCTCTTGGGAATAAAGAAGCCCTTAATTCTCTTTTTAATATTCCCAATGAATGAATTAAGTGAAATTTTCCGAATCCGAGCGTCCTAGCTATTTCCAACAGGAGATTTTTAGAAAGAATGAGGAAAACTTAAAGGAAGTTTGATTGTTTTTCTTTGAGAGGCATTAAATTTCTTTTGAATTCCTCTTTTGAAAATACGCGACCTAAACTGGTTCCTTTAATTTAATTTTGGGTTTAAATTACGTATTAATAACGGTTTGGTCGGGGTTCAAACAATGGATGCAGAGGTGGAAAAGTTGGAATGAATTGAAGATGAGTGGAAGTTGGAATGAAAGTTCGGCTCAATGTCATGATTGCGACATGGGGAGTTGCGACATTAAATTTTGAGTCTCTTAATTAATGATTTTCAATAAAGGCTGTCTCTAATGTTGCGACGCCTAAATGAAAGGTTTAAAACCTAATTTTATTTAGATTAGGACAATTCTGGACACGACCTAATCAGTTTTTGTCACGACCTGAGATGTGGTCACGGCAGATAAATTGATGTCACGACTTGTTCTTTTTCTTTTCTTCGTTATTTTTTTTCGCGACCTCAATTTCACTGTTGCGACCTGTTCCTCCAACTTGTTGCTTCAATGTCCAGCTTCTTGGTCGCGACCTATGAATTGATGTTGCGACCAAGAAAATTTCAAGGTCTCCTTGAGCAAATTCCAATTCCGGCAAAGTTCGATTCACGAATCCAATCCAAGGCAGTACAGATTCAATTCATATTCATCATTCGAATATTCGCGAATCCCATTCCAGCTATGCATCAGATTCATAATTGAAGCACAAAATTTAAAAAATATTCCCCGAAACTTTCAATCATGATATATCGGAGACAAAATTCAATAAATCAGAGAAGAGTATACTGCCCCCTTTTTTCTCTTGTGCAGATTGGAAGTTTGAATGTAGAGATTCCTCTTTGTGTACACTCGTATTGTCCTGCAAGAAACATACGTAATTTAAAGCAACAGTAATAAAATCACACAAAACTAGTGAACCACTCAACTATAAAAAAGAATAAAAACTTAAAACAAATTGTGATGTGGATTGCCTTCCACAAAGCTGCTCAATTTTGAGTCTTTAGCTGGACTTGCTTCTATGAGATTTTTGTTTCTCCATATTTTTCTCTCTCAGAACTAGGAGTCAGTTTGCAATCTGAATTCCTCACAAGTAATGCTTCAATATCTGATCATTGACTTTGAATTCCTCTTGATTACTGGTTCTCAGTGTCACTGCCCCAAAGGTTGTACTTGATACTACTGTATATGGTCCACTCCATTTTGATTTAAGCTTGGAAAGAGTTTTAGTCTGGAGTTGAATAACATGACTTGATCTCCTATTTTAAATTCTCTCCTCAAAATCCTTTGATCATGCCATTTCTTCGTTTTATCTTTGTAGATTCTGGCACTATCATAGGCTTCATTCCTCAACTCTTCCAATTCATTTAGCTGGAGTAGCCTTTCTTCTTTAGCAGTCTTGAAGTCAAAATTCAACTTCTTGATTTCCCACATAACTTTATATTCTAGTTCAAGAGGAAGGTGGCAAGGTTTGCAAAACAATCTGTATGGGGACATTCGATGGGAGTTTATAGCAGTCTTGTGCCCATAGTGTATCATCAAGTTTAGAGACCAGTCTCTTATCTTTGGAGCTCTGATCTTTTCAAGGATTTCTTTATCTCCTGTTGGAAATCTCGGCTTGCCCATTTGTTTGAGGATGATAAGCCAGAAGCTCATAGTAATGTGAGTTCCATATCTTCCCATAAGTTTATCAAACGCTTTGTTACTTGATGGCTTCCTCCATCATTGATGATAGTTCTGGGTGCTCGAATATGTAAGAATATTCCTTTAGCCAAAATCTCACAAGCTGTGTGGCACCATTTTGGAATGGCTGGCGCCTCGACCATTTGGATACATAATCCACAGCTAGGAGTATGTATAAATTTCCAAATGAAAAGGCCCCATAAAATCTATACCCCATACATCAAACAACTGCACCACTAGGATACCTTGCAGGGGCAATTCATGCCTTTTGTTGATATTTCCCATTCTTTGGCATTGATCACACAGTTTCACCCATTCAAAACAATCCTTAAAAATAGTAGGCAATGATTCTGATTTAGAGGGAATTTTGTAGAACATTTATCTCTGCAAAGTGTCCTCCATATGGTGATACATGACATTCATGTAGATCTTGCTCTGCTCACTTTACGGTACACAACCAGTTATCATATTAGCTCTTTCTTTTAAGCAGTAATTGGGTCATCCAGGATGTAAAACCTCTGCTCCGGTCCTTAATTTTTCTCTGTTGGTAGTTGAGTTCTAGTGGCATAATCCCACATGCTAAAAAGTTCACAATATCAGCATACCAAGGTGATTGGAGTGACAGTTGGAATAACTGCTCATCTGGAAAATGTTCTGCTATTTCCTTGTCTTCCTCTTATACAATAGGCTTTTCAACTCTTGACAAGTGATCAGCTATCACATTGTCACAACCCTTCAACATCATGATCTCTAGATCAAATTCTGTAATACTTGATACCCATACGTCAGTCTTGGCTTTGCTTCTTTCTTTGCCATCAGATATTTAATTGCAGCATGAGTAATGTGGATAATGATATGGGACCCCAATATGTATGGCCTAAATTTTTCACATGCAAATACTATTGTTAGCATCTCTTTTTCAGTAGTAGAGTAATTTTCTTGAGCTTCATTGAAAGTTTTGCTGGCAAAGTATATGGCCCTGAACACCTTGTCAGTTCTCTGTCCCAATATAGCTCCCATTGCATAATCACTGGCATCACACATGATTTCAAAGTCTTTATTCCAATATGGTTTTGCCATGATGGGAGCTTCAACCAATCTTGATTTGATCTCTTGAAAGATCTCGACGGGACTCATCAGGCCCAGACTTGGTATCCTTTTCGGTAATCCCCATAATGGCCTAGCAACCTTGGGAAGTCTCGATAAATCTTATCTAAAGCCCCGGCATGTCTAGAAAACTTCTTATTCCTTGGTTGTTGTGGGTGGCATAGACTCTTTATAGTGAAACCTTTGCCTTGTCTACTTCCAGCCACATTGAAATCTTGACCTTTAGGACAATTCCTTCTTTTACCATAAGAGTGACATTTTCCTAGTGAGCTAGATTCTTGTCTGGCTTTGTGAGTCTGTCCACAAATTATTTAGGCAATTTTCAAAACTGGATCCATACATTGTGAAATCATCCATGAAGATCTCCATAACTTCTTCTGCTAAATCTGAGAATATGGACATCATGCACCTTTGGAATGTAGCGGGGCATTACCTGAGCGAATGGCATTCTTCTAAATCTGAAAGTATCAGTGGGCATGTAAAGTGGTCTTCTCACGGTCTCTGGTCTTGGGTGCAATGGCGATTTGGTTTGTATCAGGAATGTCATCAGCGAAGTGAGGATGTCACCTTCTTTATCAACATCTGATCAATGAAGGCAAAGAAATGATCAACTACGGTTGCGGTCATTGGTTTCTTATAGTGCATGCACACCCTCCCATCCTGTCACGAGTTCTTGTAAGGAATCGGTCGTTAACTTTCATTTACGATCGCGGTGAATCCACCGCTTCTTGGGAACCACATGGAGTGGGCTCGCCAAACCATCGATATTTTTATAGTACGCATTCGACATTTATTTTTCTTTGGCGTGTCTTTGCATCAGGATTGACCTCCTTTGGTGTTCAATAGAAGTCTTGCATCATCGTTCAGCAATATCTTGTGCATGCAAATGGAGGGACTGATACCCTTAAGATCCTCAATTTTCAACAACTTTTGTTCTTCATTTAGTCAATGCGGCTAACGATTCATGGAGTTTTCACTTTTTTAAGTTCTAAGAAAGCATGTTTCAAATAGCTGGCGATTCCTTGATATTAACCCTTAAGCCTAGTCTTGTTCAGTAGCTTTCTGTTCCTTGCTGCATACATCTATGACTATTTTCATTCAAGCTCAAGACTGTTTCTTTGTTTTACAGACTAGAAGGCAACAATTCATAATTAAAACTCTCAAGATACTGGAAATTCATCTCAATTTCATTGATAGAATGTTGAAGATTACAATCAGAATTCAGTTCAACGATATGACTCTGCGATTTTCTCTGACCATACAACTTCCTAGCGTCAACATCAGTTGTTCCAAACCCTTATTAAGGTTAAAATGCCTTTCTTCCTCCCTACCCTTAAGGTCGGTTGCCCTTTTGCACATCATCAAAGCGACTCGGTTGCTAGAAGGGTCTTCCTAGCGACGAAAGGAACTTGGGTATCCTCTTCCCGTCTTATTGATCACAAAATCCCGGAAAGATAAATTTCCCCACTTTTACAAGCACATCTTCACAAGACACCTTGGATTTGTGCCCATGGACACTGATATGTCTATGATGTGATTCTTGTTGGGGTAGAGCTCCCCGAACCAGTCTACACACTCTTGATAGAGGCATCGAGTTTATACTAACGAGTCATAAGGCCTTCTTGAGTTCATATTTCCCTATAGAGTAGGGAATGGTGAAACTGCCTGAGTCCTTCATTATTTCTGTGAGCTTTTGCTGGATAACGGCACTGCAGGTGGCAGTCAGGTTCATAATTCCTTCCTTAGCAATCTTCCTTTTCTTGCTCAGTATCTCCTTTAGAAATTTTGCATAATTTGGCATTTGATTGATTGCCTCGGAAAAGGGGATATTGATTTCTATTTTCTTGAAGATGTCCAAGAATTTAGAAAACTGTTCTTCCCTCCTTGCTTTTTGAAGCCTTTGAGGAAATGGCACTGCAGGTGTGTAAGCTTGTGCTTTTTCCTTCTATTTATGCTCACAGCTTCTATCAGGCTATTCAGTTTGTGTTTATTTCCTTGCTTTTGTAATCTTCTCTGCCATGTTCTTCTTTTCTTCCTTTCCAGTTTCTTCTTGTTCTTGCTCAGTCCCTTCCTTCTTTTCTTTTCTACTGTTGTTCCCCACTTCTTTCCCACTTCTGGCGAAGCTATGCGATCCTTTAGGTTCTTTAGGTGTCACTTGGGAATGCACCCTTGTTTAGTCTGCATATTCGAGGGCCAATTTGCCTACTTGTGTTTCAGGTTCTTGATGAGAGCACTTGTATTCTTAAATCCCGAGTCTTAGATCTAAAAACCATCGGATAATTTACATTCATGGGATGTCGCTGACCTCTTATTGTCCCCCCGTGAAGCTGCGGCCTTTGATCTTGAGAGTGGGTCAGCTCTCGACCTTGATAGTCATTCATGTTTTTCTCCTTGTTCTTTCTTTACATTCTTTGGAATCTAGGTGGTGGATATCCTTGTTGGGGGTTCTGCCCTTGTCTTGGACCCTGTGTATTCCCTCCACCATATGAGAAGTTCTCATGGTTCCTCAGTGCTGGATTGCAGTGTGTGGGCAGGTTTGGATTTGGCTTGAAATGGTATCTTCTTGGCTCATTCATGTACTTAGCCTCTCGGCCCACTTGGGGTCACTCCTCGGTTAATACCTCGCCTTCTTTCATTCCTTCTCTTTCCCTTTGCTCCAATTTCCTGACAGGAGTCACGATTTTCTTTCTTGTTGTCCATCACATGCATGATTGCATCTAGCTTTGCTTCCATGGCGATCATTTTGTTTAGGTCATTGACCCCACTTCCTCTTCTTTCTCTTTGTTGCTCACTGAAGTTTTGAGCCTTCATGTTTGCATTTTGCTAGATCTTGATCGGATCTCTTGCCTCCTATGCACTTTTCTCTTGAATGCTCCACGTGAAGCATGTGACCAGCTGAAGTATCATTCGAGAGAATGATAGACTATGTCATTTAGAGTCTTAGATCGATCCATTACATTGGACATCTCTTGGCTTGACCTTTTGAATCTTTCCCAGGCAATGTATAAGCTCTCATCTTGCCCTTGTTAGAATACTATGATTTCCCTTCTTCTTTTAGAAGTGAGGGATGGAGGAAAGAACCTACCCTGATGCGCTACCGGCTCTTCCCGGTATCCTCTTGAACCATATGGTAATGACTCATACCAATGTAGGCTGATATCTCTTAAAGAAAAAGGAAAGAGATGCGGCTTTATCACTATACGCCTCACACCATTAAACTACTGTGTTGCCGTCACGAGAATCTACCCAGTGCTTTCGTTGGGGTCTTCGATTAGGATGGCGATGCGTGATTATGATGCACCATTGTGATTAAAGTGGTTTCGATTCAAATTGGCATCTGAGTAGAGGTATGCGTTATGATATTCTTCTTGAATGATAGGCCTCCAGAAATCCTCCATTGTATCTTGCATAGGAGGCCTTCTTGCTGCTGTCCTTTGTTCAATTGTCTGGTCATTTCTTTCATCTGTCATGGTTGCTCTCTCTGCTCTTTTAGTCTTCCTTAAGCTCCTTAGTGTTCGTTTCCGATTTTAGTATCTGGCGGCAGCGGTCAAAGTCTGCTTCTGTGCATTAAGAACCTCCTGAAATTGAGTATAGCTTATTAGAGCAGTGGAACTAGAAATATTTTCAATATGGCTTTCTAAGATCGAGTAAGCATGCATCCATTGCTTGTAAAGCTGTTTTGGTCTTTTCTTTGCGAAATTTAAGAAAAATGTCCAAAGTAGCATTTCCCTCTTTTGTCAGAATATTGATCTATTCAATCTTTTCAATCCCCGGCAATGGCGCCATAAAACTTGTTTGCCTTTGATTATATAGAATAAAACCCCTCAAAATTAACATAATGACGGGAGCTTTAAACTCATCTTGCATCTATGTTAAAATTGGATAAACTTGCTTTAACGGAATAAAAGTTCCTTTGTGTCAGGATTCAAAATTTGGGTTTAGTCTTTATGACCTTTTACCAAGTGCCACAGTCATACAAGTGGCTAAAAATTGGATGTAGTCGGATATCATTCTACCGCAGTTGACAAAAATTGAAATCAACTTCTGCTAACTACTTAAGGTCCTTACTATTTGAACTTAAAATGGATAGTGAGAGTTTAATCTAGGAACTAATAATCATTGATTGTAAACTATTATGTAAAGTGGAAGTAAATGCTACGACTAAAAATAAGATCAAAATTACTGGACTGAATCAGTTTCCTATGAGAAATGGGCCTTTATCAAAAATCTTTATTAAACTTGACCAATTCCTGCAATTATATGCATTGATCTGTTCTACTGATGGGTTTGGATTTGTCGAGATTGCCCTAGCAATCTGATTGGATTTCTCCGTATTCCTTTGGTTAAGGATTTCTTGCTTTTCTCAAAGGCAAAGTTTAACACATACCCATATTTTGCAGGCTTCTTGTAAGATCAGGCTTTTTCTTTCTCAATACTTCATACCCATTTCCTGAGACTGCAGATCTTTTGCTTCCCTTCTAGAGAGTTCTTTGCAAAAAAGATCTACCATATAATTGATGACTCAGCTATTAAATCTAATGGTTCTTTCCTTCCCTTGATCAGATCTCGGTAACCTGGTTAGGAATTCCCCTTTAGATTAAGGTGAAATATCGATTATTTATATTGATAAATGCTTTCCCTCGACATCATTTTATGGTGAAAAAGGAATTTATCGAAATGAACCCTCGGGCTTAGTAGTTAAATGATGGTAGTCTAACATACCTAGAGTGAATGCTCCCGGGCTCTCGCGGGAATCTCAACTACAGCTATCACGAGAAGGGCCTCACGGAAATCGAGCAAGAAACACTCCTTGGCCCGGTATTGAATCTTATCATTGGGAATTGATAGGTTCAGAACAACATCAATCCAAATAAATCTCAATCCAAGTATTTCTCTCTACCATTCACGAGAAAGATTGTAACTAACGGTAAATCCGATCTAGCGAAGTTGCTTTCCTAAATGCGTACAATAACAATAGATCATTGATCAGATACACCCACTGTAATTGTAATATACTGAGAAAAACGAATTCCAAAAATTTGTCTAGAATCCATTAATTTCAGGCAGCATTTGTATTAAGAAAATTAGAAAATTAATCCAGCTTCAGCATTTCTGCACGGTTCGCGGTTCGGATCCGGAGAGAAAAGAAAGAAAATAAAGAAAATAAAGAAGATAAAGAAAATAAAATCTACTCTAAAATATACAATGAGTCCTTCTCCTTTCCTCGTTGCGGGTGGCGAAGAGCGGGAAGCTACTTTACTATTCTCAAAAAGTCTATTTATAACTGTCAAAAGAAAAATGGGCCTAATTCAAAAAGCCCCAGGTGGGTTTTACTAAAGAAAAAGCCCGGTCGTCTGCGTACTCGTATGCGTGACCTCAGCGATATCACGACTGGATTCTCTCATTGCACTCGTTCGGTTGTGACCTCATAACCCCGATCGTGACTTGGTTCCTTCACGTTGCTTTGAGTAGTGAATTGCGACATGATTATAGTCGCGACTTTGTTGCCTTAGTTATTTTCAAAAAATGATGTCGCGACCATAGTTCCATGTCGCGACCTCGTTCCTCCTTCCTTTCTACTGCATTCTACGTCACAACCTCAGTTTTTTTGTTGCGACCCTGTTTTTGTTGTCACCACTTCAGTTTTGAGTTAGGACTTATTTTCCTTGTTGCATTGTACGTCGAGACCTCAGTTTTAGGTCGCGACCACATTTTTCTTTCTACTGCCTTAACTCTAGGTCGTGACTTCCTTTTTTTGGTTGCGACCTGGATTTTTGACTGCTCAGTACTTCTTCAAGTCGCGACCTGAATGATTGGTCGCGACCTCCTTTATTGGTTTTCTGCCTTCACATGTTTCGAATAGAAGTTGCGACCTTAATATTAATTCGCGGCCAGCACTAAGTGTCTTGCCTTTCTTAATTAGCAACCTGGATCTTAGTTGCAACCGGTTTCTTCATTCCACCCTCTGTTTTAGGTCACGACCTCAAGATGATGTCGCGACCTGCGGATTTTTGTTTGGTTGCATTTTGGTCCCGGTTAACCAGTGTCTGTTGTGACCTGGATTTTCACTTCTCAGTGTTTCTTCAGGTCACGACCTGAATGATTGGTCATGACCTCCTTTGAGGTCCTTTACCAAATAAGTGGTCGTAACTTCAATTTTCTTGTAGGGACTTCGTTTGGCTCAGCTTCATGTTGCAACCTCAAGCCCGTCGTGTGACTCTCGATCCGGTTCATGTCGCGACTGGTGACCCGTCGTGACCTCAAGTTGAGTCCTTCATTTAAGAACTAGTTGCAACTTCAAAATTTTTTTGTAGAGATCTTATTTGTGGCTTCATCAACGGATCATTGTCGCAACCTCAGTTGTCTTCAATTGACGTCGCGACCTCAGTGTGGTGTCGCGACCTAAGATTCTACCTTGAATATTTACGTTGTCTCGTACTATTTCTTGTCGCAACTTCTAATGCGCTACCTTGGTACTTCGGGGTCGTAGCCTCATTCCGATCCGACTAGTTGATAAACCTTCTATTTCTCTCTCAGACTAGTCTGGTGATGTCGTGACTGGAATAAGCTGACAGTGAGCTTTACATCCCAAACTCCATTTTAAGTTGTGACCTCATTTATGCTTTGAGGCCCCCTTTCTTGGTTTTTATTTGGGACCTTCGATTCTCTTTGTAATTTTCTCCAAAATTGTTGAAAAGATATCCATGTTTACGTATATGAATCAATACTAATCTTGCAAAATACTTGAGGAAAAATGGATTAAAATCAATGAGTTTTGGACTCATCATGTGAGGTGAAGAAGTTAGTCGAGAAAAGGTGAGTACTCAAAATCGTTTCGAAAGCGAAGTGTTTAAATTACAGTTGTAAAGTGCTTTGAAAATACAATGTAATGAGTGAATCATTTATTTTACCTCCACTTGTTATACTCGATGAAACTTTTGATTTAAATTACTAAAGAAAAGAAGTTTGGCCTGGTTAGCAAAACCCTAGATGACCTGATTCGGTTCAGTCGAGATGTATCTCGGATTGTGCATGGCAGGGTTATGGGACATTATGACTAACTATATTGCCTGGTCGGCAATTGGGGGTTAGATATAGTATATATTTATATAGTGAGTCGCCCTCTGCACATTCGGGGTATATAGATAGTTAGCGCGCTGACATAGTACATGGCGATGAGGTGTTGGTTTCGAGGTTCCATCATCGGGCATTTTGGTTATGAGGTTCCATTATGTTTATAGAGATCCTTGGAGTGTTCACGGGACCATGGGTAGTGCGAGGTTCTACCGATGCCGGGTTCAGGGTTAGGTGGCATCACGTCTGGAGTATTCAATGGGCCCACAGTGGTTGGTACTTGATTCTGATGCACTTTGAGATATTAACCACCCTTAAAAGCAGTTCCAACCAACATAAATAGTTTTCGAAATAGTTTTCATAGCAAAGGCTTCGGTTTTCTCATAAATAGTTTACAACAATTTACTGTCTGATTTTCATATTGGGAGTACATATGAAATGACAACATTTAGAACTTATAGTACTCACTTGAGCAGTTTGGCTCATAGTTTCTGTTTTTAAATAATTTTTTTAGGTGTAGGTCTTTGTGAAAGACCTTTTAAGGATCCTCGAGTCCTAGGCATTTGTGTTGTATATATAAGATAAAGGTGTAAAGTAAAACGTATTAAAAGTAAAAATGTGACATTTTGTATATGTAAATATCTTTTGTAAAATATGCATGCATGGTTTTGAGAAAAACAGGTTGCGATGAAATTATGTTAGATTGATTTGTATCTTATATTTTGATGAGGACCAGAGGTCCTTTATGGTTGTGGTTGGATTTTTGGAAAATATTGGGAGTGTATGTTTTATACAGGTGATTTTGTATTTCGGGCTTGACCACCGTGCAGCCATTATGCTGCCGGATTTTCGTTAAATCTAAAGGTGTGATTTTTAAGTACAAAATTTTATAACCCACGTTTTCCAAAGACAGTTTCAACAGTTTTAACGGCTTAGCTTCATGGTAATTTGTCAGTCGAGCGAGCTTGGTTGGGAGGTTACTATGGAGTTGCCGGTAGATTCCCTGTCAATAGGAAGGGGGTGTGTCATCCCATGTTGGGACATGGTCGAACGTCTTAAACTTAATGGCTAACAAAGGGTGTTAATGTCGCGACATGCCAAAAATCCATCTCCAAACAGCTCCACAGGACTGCCTATGTTGCAACATGGTAGAAAAATCATGCTTGCACAAGTGTGACCCGATGTCACGACATGAAGAGCCATGTCACGACATGGAGCCTTATATCAACAATTCTGCTCTAGTATTCTTCCAACTTGTTCCTTTCGCTTGCCTTTTCGTTTTTTTTCTACAAAACAAAGACCCGAGAGGATTAGTGTAAATGAACACACACACACACACACACACACACACACACACACACACACACACACACACACACACACACACACACACACACACACACACACATATATATATATATATATATGGTGTGAATTTGGCATTAAAAGATTAAATGCTAATGTGATTCGCACCTAACAAATTCCCTAAAACTTAACATTTTGCTTGTCCTAAAGTAAAGGAATGACTCATTTCCTTATTTAAAACATAACAAAACATGTTGAGCTTAATACGAAGGCATTGAGTGATAATTTGCCTCAGGGATCTCACCTTCAAATAACAATAAAAAAGCTTTGAGAAAGTGTCTTACCAGATAATAGATTGATCAAGAGTTAAGCATACCTAAACTAAAGTTCTTTGAGTGTGAAAAGTCCTATCCTTATGTGCTTAATTGCAATTTAGATTGAATTAGGCAAACTAGAATTGAATGGAGATCTCTCACTCACATGGTAATACCATGACTCATGAATGTGTAAGGCTCCATAGGCTTGCTAGGCATACAATTCTCCACTAATATAGGCAATTCACAACTCTTAGGATCAAATAGGTCCTCAATAGCTTGTAATGTATAGCTTAGGTAAAGGGTGGTTAAGTAGGTCATTTTTAGGCTTGTGTTTACCCAACACATACATATTTCCTCTTCTTCAATGTTCTCCTTCCATCCTTTAACATTATGAGTTTATACACACTTGAGCTCATCTTAGCTTCCCCTAAACTTGGTTTTTCACATATTTTTCATCACATAACCCCTAAACTTGTTTGATTTTCACCTTCTTCCAAGATCTTAAGAAGCTTTATTCTTTTACTTTACTAACCACAAGGTATATAAGTAGTGCAATGTTCAACCTCTTTAAGCTTTCTACCTACCCTTAGAGAGCTTTAGGTCGGTAGCTCCCAAATTGGAAGGTCTTAGGGTACTAAGTGTTGAAACACCCTTTTGAAGTTAATCACTCAAGGTAGGAAGGCTACGAGGTCAAACTTACTTCTCCTTGATTTATTCTTTCTTTTTGCTTCTTTTCTTTCTTTTTCACACCAAAATTCCTTTGATTTCTATTAATAGCACACATGCTTCAACCAAGCTCCAAATTTACACCACATGTCTTCTCATGATGTTGCATTGCAGACAACATGTTAAGGGTATACAAGGGCTCCTTGACTTAAGGATACTTAGCAAGAGGTGTTTAAGGTGCTCAATCTTGGTTTTCTAGAAGGAAAAAGGCTATATAGCTCAATTTAGGTAACTATGGATCAATGCACACAAGGGTTAGTTAGAAAGGTTCAACCAATCCAAGGATGGCCTACATAATTTTCTAACTGGTGTTTTGCCTAGAATTTCACCTCAAATTAGGAGATCAAATTAGATGGTGATCACTTAATTCTTCTCTAAACCAGGTAATGTTGACCAACCAAGGTAGTGACTTATGATCTAAGTAGTAATAACTTTTGGCTAAGTCTACAACTCAATGGTCAAACCATTATTCTTTAAAGCATAACTATCTATAGACTCTTCATATCAAAGAGAGGTTCGATCATTATTTATCATAGGCATCACTATTACCACAATAAACTTATGAAACAAAATACAAAACATTTTTTCAAATGTTTTGAGATTTTCAAAAAATTTCAAATTTTTATAGTTTTAAAACATACCAAATATCCACAGTGAAAAACTATATGGTAGTTCAATATTTCTCAAACAATCCAACACCAATGATGATAGGCATGAAAGCTCAAGTAATATATCCACAAAGATAGATTACCATAATCATAAACATATGACAAAGCATGAACTAGGGATGCATCAATTTATATCAAAACTCACAAAACAAAACTAGATTAACAAAAAATAAAATAAAACAAACATATAACAAACAAACACACCAACTAAATAAACAAACCAAATCAGGTTCCAAAATTCCACACAAGAAGAGATATGAGGAGAAAGAGAGTATCCCAAATATTATCCAAAGACAAAAAGAGAGATAGAGTTAAAGTATAGTGATAATGTTATGTCCAAAATGGGCAAGCCATGCCCCGAAACTAAAAACTAGCATTTTCCTCAGTGAAAATGTAATAGGAGAATAGAAAACTCCCTATGCTACATGCATGTCCTCATTCGAATCTGACTCCTCTAATAGGGATGTTTGTGGCCACGCTGGTAGGTCAAGTGGAGGTGGGATACTTAGTGGACCAGTTGATGAAGCACCCTGGCTATGGTGGTGGTAGGCCATGAGCTAAGTCACGTACTATGTATGTTACTGCTGCCACTAAACCCAGAGCTCCTACCTCTTTGCTATGGTGTCAAGTCACCGCAAGATCCTGCCATTATCTATATGGAGATGGTAATTACTCTTTCTATAGTCTTGGTATTCCTCCCATTGTATTTTGGCCAATTTTGTAATCCTCTGAGACATACTCTCGAAGGCACTTTGATTATGCCCTCCTTAGCTTCATCTTCCTCACTCTTTGAGTCCTCAGACTCAGGTACATTTTCTTCTCTTCTTTCTTATTCTCTCTCAATAGTAGGCTTAGCAGGACGAGCTTTCTTTTCTATTAGGAATGGAAGAGGAATCATAGGAGGGCACTTTTCTTTATCCTTTGATATCTCCACCCCGACTCTCAAACAGAGCTTAGTGACAAGGGATGAGTTAGTGATTACCTTCCTATAGACCGACTCCAAGATGGAGTTCTCAATAACTACTCCCACATTAAATTTCATACCATTCACTATAGCGTAAGTGAGTATAGCTTTGTCCTTTTGCATTGTAGAGACGTGCTTTGTTGGTATTAGCTTGGATGAGGACAAAAAGTAGAACCATGACCCCATGATCAATGAGTCAGTCCTCGAAATGACTGACTTAGTTTGTAGTGCTCTTTCCATTCGATTTTCCGCTGTCAATGTCTTCCAAAATGAAATGTAATCTGATGTCAGATGGAGTGCTTGGTATTCTTCACTATCCTCATCCTCGAGCTTGAAATAAGTATTGATTGTCACGCTATCAAAAGGCACCTCTACTTCTCTCTAACATATACGGTGGTGCCAATCACATCGAAGATAGACATGAAACTCCTGACGACCAATACCAGTGGGATAGGCACACAAGTTCTTCCAGTTCCTTCGATTTGTAGAGGAAAGCATGAAAGTTAGTGTTGTTCCTCATAAACCCCCTCTCTTGTACGAAAGGTCATACACTAAAGATATCGTATTTCTCCTTCGCTACTCGTGATATAAACTTGCTTGGATTCAGAGGAGGAGAAGGAGTAGGTGGTATGGCAGCCTTAGAACTAGTCTTCATTTTCTTTGGAGCCATTTTACTTCACTCGAGAATTTAATCTAACACAAGGCGGTTGTGACGTCTTTTGCTCTTAGCCCCGAATTCACCATTCCAAAGATCTTAACAGTACAAAACAACACAGCTTGACCCAAAACTTGAAAGGTCACGCTCAGCCATTTACCTGACAGATTAACCTTCTCTAGTGAAGTTCTTTAGCAAATGGAGGTTAGGTCTAGGGTGTGGAGAAAAGAAATGGAGGGAGGGTTGGTTTTTAGTGGAGTTGTAGGGTGATGTAGAGATTAGGTATAGGGTTTTATAGAGGTGTGGGAGAAGATCGAGAATGAGAGAGAGAAGAGGAGCTAAAAGGTTTCTCAAAATGGAGGGAGGGGAAAGGTTTAAATTTAAAAGAAATTGGGTCCATGTCGCAACATGATGTCGTGACATGGCAGAAAGTTCACAAAATAGTGACTTAAAAATTAGAGCCATGTCGCAACATTGCCAAGATTTTTCAAAAATAGGGTTTTCTCTTTAAGCTTCCATGTCGCGACATGGTCGAAATTTTGAGAAAACGGGGTTTTAGAAGATGCCATAAGTGATATTTTTCTAAAAATGACTGGTTTTCTCCATATTCCTCAATTCCAAACCCTCAGTCATGTCACTTTCAATTCAAACTTTTGGAAACCTCCCTGACTTATGTCATTCAACACCTTAATTCCTTATTTCTTTCCAATTCTTCCTCGATATCATTCACGTAATGTCACGCCCCTACCCTCGCACGAAAGAGTAGGGCGCGGCTTATAGGCTGGGAGCTCACTTTACACGACTTTACGACATTGAGTGGGTAATTTCAATAAATAAATCCATATATTAGAATATAACTTGTAAAACTACCATCGTAGTGGTGTTTAATATGTCATGTACATATACATGCTTGAGTCCCATTTACTTGTACTTATACAAATTCCACTATTACAAAACTATTACATTTATATTCTGAAAGCAGAGCAAAGACCTACATCGGGTGGACTTCTCTGTGTTGTACTGGCCCGATGCGAGTCACCTGAGATGTCCTCTTCAGTACCTACACGGATAAAACACCCATGATGAGCTAATAGCTTAGTGGGAAACAAATAACATATATGACCACTTGTGGTCCACATTTACAAGATACATGTAACATAATTCTTATAACGAAATTTCTTATCTTCCATAGGAGTTCAGAACGGAAATCTTGTACAGAAGGTACCCGTAGGTAGATTACAGAACATAATTGATTTCTTAAACTTTCTTCTTGTTCATTATTCATATTCTTATCATATAAAGGTTTGCATAAGTCATATAATTCAGATAGACAGCATATAAGTATTTGTCTGCATAGATCAGTAATAATGAATGATAGGGACATAGCACAATAGGTACGAAGATGCGATCTGATATTGAATAGAGGCGTCTTTACGTATAAGTGTTGTAGCATTAGCGGAGTCTTAAACGCGATAAGAAGCGTGGTTGTCCGCGTAACGAAGTGTCGTAGCAGTAGAATCTTGAATCAGCGGTCAGGAGATGTGCTGTGATTAGTGCCGAAATTAATACAGACCTATATTAGATAGGTTTTGAGTGCTTTGCTTGTATTAATCATGTAATTTATCTGCCGATTGAAGTGTTAGTCTTAGTATCCTTAATCTTGGTTTAGAGATTATTTTGGTTGTTTTGCAGGTTTTGGCGTGCTGATTCGATGTCGAGACATATGATGAATCATGAAGATTGGAGCAATTGTCAAACCATCAATCATACGAAAATCAAAGAATGAAGGCAAAGTGAAGAAAAATCAATGCGTGAAGAGCGAGAGGTAAATGCAGTGAAGATTAAGCGATTCAGGAATTTAAGCTAAGATTGCGAAAATTTAAGCTGGAATTAGAAAATTTAATATATGGTATGTGTCGCGAGGATCGATAATTTTAGCTAGACCAAAATTTTAGCTAAAGCACTATTCCTAAGCGAAATTTCACGTTTTAAGCTACTCCACAAGAATTTCGTAAGCTAGTGAAATTTCGCTAGCTAATGAGAATTGCCGGGGTCATGAAATTTCTGATGCCTTCTCTTGTGATTTAAGCTACCTAGCGAAATTTTAAGCTACCTAAGCGAAATTTGTATGCCTTAAGCGAGAATTCTTGCCTTGTCACACTTGTAATTAATGCAAACCGACTTCAATTTTGGTGTATTCTCCCTTGTCTAAATTTAGCCAAATTATTTAGGCTTTATGGTATTTTCATACATTGGGTGGCCTATATGGCCCCCTCCATTTTGTAACCTAAGCGACAAATTGAAGCAATTTTTGGCAAGTTTTATTTTGTAAATATCTTTCGTAGCTTTAGTTGGGTTTGGTGTTTCTCTCCTTCTCTCTCCTCACCATATTTTCTTGTGCAGACACCCTGCTTGGGGATGACTCAAGAGATGCTTGGCTAAGCCTCTATTTGAAGGAAGGAAGCCCCAGCTTGGTGGTGGGGCATATGGGTTGTTATCTTGTGTTAAAGGATTCTGATGCTGTGTTTATGACCCCCTATCTTCTCAAACTAGGGTGAATATCATTAATGTCATTAATTTGGCCAATACTTACCATGCTTTAGGATCACGATTAATATGCTTATTGCTAGATGCAACTGTGGTTTTTAGATGGTCTTCTACGAGCCCTTTGAAATGATGTTGAATGTTAGGGTTTCAAGCGTAAGGGCCATAGATGCATGTTACTGTGTTAGCAAATAGGAGTTGTTTTTAGGGTGAGGTTTGCTAGTTAAGCATAGTCGGTTGTGGCTTAGACTATATGTTGCTTGTCATAGCGAGGATAAAACCGAGACACTTGTTTGCCTAAGTTACCAAGTTAGTGACTATTATTAAATCTTCAAAGTTAACTTTTCACACTTCATTTTCCAGTTTTTTACAGTTAATCAGTTTCAAACTCATCACACTTTGTTTTGAAACAAAAATCAAAAGTCGAATAAGCCTTACCTTCTTGCACTTATGCAAATCATTCCTAGGATGAAAACCCGTCCAGAGTGTTCGACCACTAGACCACTATCTGCGGTAGCTTGACTACGACGTGGAGGAACAGTATATAAATTTTGTTGATTTTAACTCAGCCTCTTTTGTGCTTTTAGATCAATGGCGCCCTTGGATCGAACAGTGCTTTGCGTGACGGCGGGAATACTTACCACTATACTACAACTGACACATACATGGAACAAAGTGGCGGCCAACGTAGTAGAGTCTTGAAACCTTCGAAAACGAGGTGCTATTCATTCGCTATTAGGTCTTAGAAGGCGCCTGATTATATGTATTGAAACATTTATATTGTTCTTAAACACATTGCAAATGAGGCGAAACAATGTTGCCCAAACCTCAGGATCCTCATTCACTGTTATATTTTATACTTATACGAACCACTTTCATTCACTTATTAGGATCCTCATTAATCAATGGATGAGATTTTAAAGTCATGGAAGAAACTGAAACACAGCTGCAGTGCCTTTGGCGAAGCATTACTGCGGCAGGCGGAGGAGGTTAACCTAGGCGAACCTTTGCTACATAGACGAGACAGAGAGTGTAGAAATTTGGGCCTCGAGTTCCTTTGGCGTGACCTGCCGAGGGCTTCACGCCTAGGCGTAGAAGTGTCGGCGAGAATGCGAAATATACCGATTTTGCCCACTCATACTTAAAATCACCCCAGCCAGAAATCTACCATTTAAGCTCAAGCTTCAATAACAAACCACTTATCACATGTATTGAAGAGTTGAGTTTCTCTTGACTTAGACAAGAATAGATTTATGGTATTTCCATCTGAGTAATCAAACAAATTTCGAACCAAAGTTCCAAATTTCCCGAATAGAATTCCATGTTTCTTTTTCTTCTTTTCTCTCTTTCTCATTTTCCCCACCGGAAGCCCTAGCTTCAATGCCAAAAAAAATGAGATTTTTCCTAAGGCCATGTTTGGTCTTATCCAAATTTGACTTAACTTTCCCTTTTTGCCATTTGGTCCTTCATTTTCATTTATTCTCAATTTAACTTATCAATATTTCCACTTTATCATATAATCTTCTTAATTTATGACTTTTGGGTCCTGGATTGGTAAATTACTAATTTACCCTTGGCTTTTGTATTAATCTCGGGTTCTTATCCTTTTTTCACTTTTTGCACTTAAATTCCGAAAACATATACATTTACTTATATTATACCCTAAACATGTAATAAAACTGTTAGGGTATATTTTGGGGTGTTACACGTAATCCTTTGAATCACTTTTCTCTACAAGTAGTCTCTTCTTCTTTGCATTATGAAACCTATCAAAACACACTAAAACACAAATATAAACATATCTAGGATCCCAAAAAAAAAACAAAAAAGCAAAAAAAAAAACAAAAAAAACAAAATGAAACAGGATCCTCACAAAGCTTGGGTTGATTCCCAAGAAGCGCTAAGTTTAGTGTCACTAGCTTGACCAAGCCACATCTCAAAGGTGGTTCCACCATGAGCAATGACTTTACTCCATCAACTGAATGTTTTCTTCAAAAACCGGTTTTCTCTCGAGTAAACAGAGGCATGCTTCAAATTCTTAACCATTGTCGACTTTCAAATCCCAATAACTTTTAAAGAGTATATTAAGTCTCACTAAGTATGGCCCGGACCATACAGACTTTAATTTTCCAGAATAGCTTGATCGAGTTAAAATTCTTTCTTCGCCGATCATGCTTATAATGCAACTTCTTCATTTTGTCTTTGTAAATCCTGGAATTTTCATAAGCTTTATTCCGGATCTCCTAAAGTTCTTCCAATTGAAGAAGTAGCCTTTCTCCCACATCGTTCAAGTCAAAGTTCAACTTCTTAATTGCCCGCAGCTCGATCGAACAAGTTATTGGTAGTGACAAAAGCCTTGCCAAAATCAACGATATGGAACCGTTTCGTGGTATCTTAATATCTTGTTAAGTAGCCATAATATCCTCTAATATAATGGCCAATCTATTTGTATCACATCTTTTCTAGAATTATTTTAGTTCTGGTTAGTGATGGTTGCTTGTAGTTGATTACTTGAGATGATATCTGATGCACTGTCTTTACCCGTATTTAGCCATGAAATTTGAACACACCTTGTTGCAAAAATGGGTTCCTTCATCACTTACTATTGCTCTTGATGCATCGAAACGTGTAAGAATATTTTTGTTCACAAACTTCACCACTGTTTTTGCATAATTTTTCGATGTTACAATGACTTCCACGCACTTGGAAACATAATCGACTATGATAAGGATGTAGAGATTTTCTTTTGATGGAGGGAACGGGCCCATGAAATCAATGCCCCAAACATCAAAGACTTCAACTTCCAACATATTGTTCAAGGGCATCTTGTCCTTTCTTGAGATATTCTCTACTATTTGGCATCGGTCGCACTATTTAACATAATCATGAAAATCTCGGAATATAGTTGGCCAATAAAAACCAGAATCTAGAACCTCTCGAGATGTTCTCAATGGTCCCATGTGGCCTCCATATGATGGGAAGGGACAATGAGCAAGGATTGCATCATACTCTTCTTTTGGGACACATCTCCTTATCACTTGATTAGTGCATCGACGAAATAGGAGAGGATCATCCTATTAGTAACACTTCATATCATAGAGAAACTTCTTTCTTTGTTGGGACGTTAGGTCGGGCGGTAACACTTTACAAGCCAAAAAGTTTACAATGTCCGCATACCATGGTGCAGAAGTATCAACTCCAAACAACTGTTCATCGGGGAAACACTCATCAATATCCTTTGGATCTTCAATCCCTTTTTTAACTTCTAATTTGGACAAATGGTCCACGACCACATTCTCAATGCCTCTTATCTTTATTTCAACATTAAATTCTTGCAACAAGAGTACCATCTTATCCAATCTGGAAGCAGCATCCCTCTTGACATCGAATATCGGATAGCAAAATGATGGAGGTGTAAATGGCCTTAGATCAATGATATAGGAGTCTAAATTTATCACACATGAATAGACCACAACCAACATCTCTTTTTCTGTTGTTGTATAATTCTCCTGAGCATCATTTAATGTCCTACTAGCATAGTAGATGGCTCGAAGAATCTTATCATGTCGTTGCCCTAGCACGACCCCAATAGCATAGTCACTCGCATCACACATGATATCAAAAGGTAGACTCCAATCGGGTGCTGACATAATGGGAGCATAAATTATCCTATTTTTAATCTCATTGAAAGCCTCAATACATGCCTCATCAAAGCAAATACATCATCTTTCTCAAGCAACTTGCATAACGGTCTCACAATCTTGGAAAAGTCTTTTATGAATCACCGGTAGAAACCCACATGCCTAAGGAAACTCCTCACACCTCTAGTTGTAGTCGATGGTACAAGGGTCTCAATGGTAGAAACATCTGCTATATCCACTTCCAATCACGGTGACCCAGATTAATTCCTTCTTGCACCATGAAATGACATTTTTCCCATTTAAGAACAAGATTCCTCTTCTTGCATCTCTCACAAACCAAACTCAAATTGTGGAGAAGCGATGATCAAATGAATATCGAACACGGAGGAAAGTCATCCATGAAGATCTCCCATTTTATCTTCTTCATATCCACAAATATCGCCATCATACCTGTGAAAAGTATTTGGTGCATTGCATAAACAAATGGAATCCTTGAATCTGAATGTCGAAGTAAAGACGAGTGAAAGTTGTCTTAACTAGTCTTTAGATTAATGATGATCTGGTTATAACCGGAATACCCATTCAAAAAGCAATAAAAGGCATGCCCTACTAATCTATCAAGCATCTTGTATATGAAGGGCAAGGGGAAGTGGTCCTTCCTTGTGGCCTTTTTGAGCTTTTGATAATCAATACACACTCTCCATCCCATAACTGTGTGAGTATAAATGGCTTGTCATATCATTGCCGCTCTTGTCATACCACTTGTCTTCGGAACTACTTACACTAGATTGACCTAAGAGTTGTTTGAACAAAATAGAGCCATTTGAGGACTTCTTTCTTCATAACCTCCTTCATAGAGGTATTCAATCGCTTTGATGTTCAACCGAAGGAGTGTACTCTTCCTCTATCAGGATCTTATGCATACAAATTGAAGGGCTAATGCCTTTGATATCTTCGATGGACCATACAAATGCGTCCATATTCTTATTAAGTACCTCAAGTAATTTAGCCTCCTTGTTCTCATTCAAAGCTAAAGATAAGATTATGGGTTTTGTGCCATTTTCACCCAAGAATGCATATCAAAGATTCTCGGGCAACTCTTTAAGTACCATACCATCTGGTGTCATATTTTCTTCTTCAATCACAATTGTATCTTCACAGACTTCTATAACAAGGATAGTCTCGGTCATTTCCTGAATTGTAGATGGATGGTCAAACTTTAAATTGGTCATAGATAATGACTCGTTCAAACATTTCTCTAAAGGATCTTGTTTAACAATGTCATGCAATACATCACCAATTGAGGGGATGAAACTATCAACACTTGTACAAGTTCCTATGTCATCATCGACAAATCTCATAGTCTTGGTAAGATTGAACTTTACTTCTTCATCTTGACTCTCAATGTCAACTCTCCATTTTTCACATCAATTAAAGCTTGTCCTATAGCAAGAAATGGCCTTCCTAAAATAATCGAAACTTCTCTATTTTCCTTCATTTCTAACACAACAAAGTCTACCGGAAAGATAAACTTATCAACTTTTACAAGCACATCTTGAGAATACCTTGAGGATAAGCCAATGAATGACCGGGCATCTGAAGAGACAATGTAGTAGGGGTTAGCTCACCAAAATCCAGCTTCTTTACCATGGATAACAACATAAGATTAATGTTATCTCCCAAATCACACAAAGCCTTCTTGAAAGTATGTTCACCAATCGCACAAGGAATGGTGAAACTACTTAGATCCCTTTGCTTTTCTGGAAGCTTTCTCTTAATTATCGCACTATAATTCTTTGATAGACTGACTGTTCCAAAAGCATCTATGTAGTGCTCTTTTACCTTTTAAAGACCTATTCATTTAAACACATTTCATATACCCATTTCTAATATGAATAATTAATATTCATTTAAAACATAATTATTTATGGGTATATGATATCAATACCTAATCACATTCATTGACATAAAAGAATATATATATACATTCCTTAATTCAAATAGAGCCCATAATTGTTCTTGAATAACGCATTTATACAGTGGCATTCATTGCCTTTTCAAATACATTCTGAATGATATTCTTAGAGTTCACCTCTCTTAAAAACACATTCCATAAATATCCAAAACAAAATTAGTCAAAAATATATTCTTCTCATGAAGACTTTTACATCATTGAATTTAATGCAAAATTGTTACAAAATTTCATGAATGGAATTATATGCATGGGACAGAGCATTTACTTATACTCCCTGTTGTTTGACGGTGACTTCGTACCCGACGATCTTCGGTCTTGCTACTTTCTACTTGGTACCTGTGCGTTGATAAAAACAACACACTAAGCATTTTCATGCTTAGTGGTTCTATACAATTCTCTCTTTATTTTAGTTTAAATCAAATCATGCAATTTCATAAGACAATGCTTTCGTACTTTCTTAAATGATCAATGCAGTACAATACATACATAAAGATATATTTCCATTTAATCAATTACAATTCATTGGTCATCTCAAACTATGCATTTTCATGTGCAACAAATCATTCAGATCATAAATCATGCACTTTTCATTCTCATTATCATTTTGCATTTTAGCCCTTATCAAATTTAACTTTATGTTTTGATTATAGAATAACAAATCAGAGCACGATCCGTGGGCTCTGAACCGGTGTAAACAAGTTTTATAAAAATATATTACTCGGTTGGTGTACACTACTGATACTATCCAGCTGGAGCTCTGAATCGGTATGCCCGCAGTAGTGCGTTTGTTCGAGCTTTTATTGGTATACCCGATTTATCGCCTTTCGAATTCCCTAACGGTTAACATTCTTTTTAAAGAACCTTCAAATCATTCAATATAATTTACAATAGTATATATATACATTTGTATGCAAATAGAACATTTTTCACATTCATAGAGGAATTTTCTTATGCAGAATTAGTCAGTTTCACAAGCAATTGTCTCAAATCATTTAAAACAAATCATTTCAAACACAAATCCAATATACACTTTCCCTTCAATCATTTCCAAAATTCAAATCATTTTGTAATTATTCAAATATTTTAGAAATAGAGAGAGAGTTTGAGAACAAACCAAAAATCATCGCTTTGATTCCAATCTTCGGAATCTCGACTTTAATGCGGGCTTGCCTCCTCGTCAACCCCTATTCAAATACAATGACAATCACATATTAGTCGGTTATTCTAGGAGTTTTTTGGTTAGGGTTGATGTCTACCCAATACTCCTTCACTTGCAAAATTTTTTGGGGACACATGAGCCATATTTTGCTCATGCTTCCTTCAATAAAATTATAGATCTATGAGTCTATTTTTATTAGAAATTGGAATCATCTCATTTGGATCACCCTAACTCAAGTTATGGCATTTTAATGCCAAAGTGGTCGGTATGCCTAGCTCACTCGGTTACATACTGTTTTTCTCAATTTCAAGGGTCTTAACTCCATAAATTGGTAATGATCCCTTCTACTCATTTGCATCTATGGTTCTAAGGTTTCTTCTCCAATTGGAATCATCCAATTTGGATCACCAAAACTCAAGTTATTGCATTTTACATCCATACTACTCCAATTTGCAAGAAGAATCATTTGTTCTTACATAAGCTCCACTTTGTGAGACCACAGGAACTTTGGGGTAACAATTTGCATATACTTCCTTCAATTAAATTATTTCTCTAGAAGTCTATTTTACCCAAAATTTTGAATCACTCAATTTGGATGAGTGAAACTCAACTTATGGCCAAAACACCATAATAACACCCAAAACAGAGCATACATGTGAGCTACTCGAACTCGCCTTTAAGCCCATATCCGGGAGCCTTAGAGCTACAATTTTCTCCTAGTGTAAAACCCGGGAAAATTCTAATTTTCTAAAAAAGGGTAAAATGGTAATTTCGGTCAAAATCCAAAATTTTCTAGATCTTGGATGATGAAACAGACTTCACCCTTGGAATCGTCTTGCAAAATCTAGCTACCATGTCGAATATCGTCGAATTCCGAGACAGTCGAAAATTTCATGTTTTTCGAGGCACCGGGTGTCGGGTGCCGTATGAAGGCTTGTGAAAGACATGTGATGTGACAAAAGTCACCTACTACATGTACCCATGTGACACATGTTGCATGATTAGTGAGAGGATGGAGATGAATGGCTTAGATTAAGCCATGTGTCAAAAATAAAAACTAAAGGACCTGGAAATGGAATTGTGTGAAAGATTTAAGTGAATAAGACAAAAAGACAACTTCATCTTCTCCAAATGGAAAAAAAACGTGTAGTGAGGGTGCGAATCAGATTTTAGAGAGAGAAAGAGTGACTTATCTCTCTAGATTTCTGTGTTGGATAGTCGGTTCTCTTAGACGAAGAAAGCGAGGATTGTGCGCGGCAAAGAGTATGCGTGAGCGCCGATTTTGTGGAGTTAGGCAACTCAAGAGGTAAGGATCTTTTTTCTACTTGGTTTATTCTTTGGCTAAGAGCCATTTTAATGGATGTGTCGTTTGTTGGGGCTGAATGGTAGGTGTTATCGAATCTTAAAATCTTTGAGGCAGAGGTAGAAATCCTTATTGTGTGTGGCGAGTGAGCGGTCGCAGGCCACCAGGGGTTTCATTTGTTCACGTGATTTGTTATGTGATTTTGTGGTTTGGGTGATTCAAAAATGAATTGTTTGATTAGTTAATTAGCCATGAGCTAATTTTGCAGATTATTGTGTTATGGGAATTGAATAACATGATTTATGTGAGTTAATTATGTTAATATATGCATGTAAAATTTATTAGCATGAATTGTTTGGAATTGGCATAATGCATTCCATATGCACCGGGGCACCCTAGAACGATAGGTGTGAGTGCATGACACGAAAATGAAATAAAAGTGAAAATGGTTGTGAAAGGAATTTCGAGGAAGATTTTAGAAAAAATTGCCCCTTGGAGAGTTGTCGATAGTTAAATGCGGGCGAACCCATGGCTTGTTTGGAGGAATTACTAGCAATTCACCTCGGAGGGTTGTCGATATATTTATCGAAATTCGGTAGTAGTTTCGAGAACAAAAGCTTTTGTTTTGAAAAGCGTATTTTCGCATTTGGCTTAGGCGTAATAGTAAAGGTCGGTGGGGACTCGAGACATGGGATCAGACATAGACATTGAAGTAGGATCATGTATTTGCTTGAGTGTGATTGGTTGCCCATGACATGTGGAGTAACCCGTGCAGGAAATTATCACTCTGGGCATTGCTCACTGCAGCCGAGAGGATCATTATTTCAGGTACAGGGAGTGTACAGGAGGACGGCGCTCACTAGAGGCCGCGTTTTAGAAGAAAGCCGGATTGTGGCTTTGGTATTCATTTGTATAACATGTATTAAAACTTTAAATTTTGATATATGTTTTGGTTGGAATAATGTAATAACTCTTGAACTATGGTATATAGTTGATGTATTCTTGATGAGTGATGTATGAGCCCAGTGGCCGTTTTACTCATGTACATGTCTCATGATATGAGACCTGAAATATTCCCTTGAGGTGTGGTGAGGTCGGCGAGACACCTCGGGATTTGGGGCGTCACACCTGGTCCCTTCTATAAATTTGTAGCCCTATCTCTTATGGTTCTTTAAATATTGGAATCACTTCATTTGGATGATTATAACTTAATCTATATCCAAAACAAGAACAGGGGTTTTGATAAAATTTTGGCGGCATTTCCTTTGAAAACCCGACATTTTCCTTTTACAAACATTACCTGAAAACCAATCCAACCCGACAATACTCTTCAAA